>JAGFNQ010001647.1:1167914-1246565 GCA_024364735.1 Boesenbergia rotunda
TTATATAGGAGGAAGATGTTGACCTGTTAGTTGAGCATGTAGATGCTACAAACTGCAAACGAGCATGTCTCTACCTCACAAGTCCATCTAGGTATGCTTTATATTCTTTTGTAGTTGTAACATATGGAGGTATGTGAAGCAGTCTTTCTTGATAACACCCAAGTATGCTCACCCCAGTCATAATGTTTTATTCTAATTTTTTATTATTTTTCCTAATAATATTCTTTGTTGCCAGTATGTGAAGCTGAGCTACATTTGGAGGTATACACTGTTTTATTCTGATTTAAATTTTGTATACAACCTGATTACCACTGCAACCACCTTCTGGTTCGTTCAAATCTTCCAGGTATGATGATGACCTTGAGCAATTTCTAAAAGGATACTGACAAAGTGTAATAAGCTTTTGCCATTTCAGTCAAAAAAGAGAAACTATCACACTCGATTATCCCAATTTTTATACTGATATAGCCTTTATTCTTCATTTTAATCTGATTGAATTGCATGTTGATCTGTGCAGGTTTTTCAGATTTGCGAAGCTACAGACAAATAAATGTTCTCTGGCCGGCTAATCAAGTTCTTCACTGTGAGTTATGGGCTAATCAAGTTCTATGTGCGTAGGTGAGGTAAGTTACTATTAGTTTTGACTTGAAAATTTTGTGCCAGCTATTTGCCTATCCATTTAATTTTTATCTGTTAATTATTCTTAATTTTTTCTTATTTCGATTGCATCTGCAAAAGCATTGAACTTTAAAAATATTGTCTATCCTCCACTTGTTCCATTCTATTAAAGGCAATATCTTCTCTCTCAACATTTTCCTTAAGCTTATATATCTTTCTTATCTACTTTTGCAGCACACAAGGCAAATGGTGTGAGCTCACTATGGGGCCACAAACTTAGAGGTAAGTAATTGAAAAGGATAATTGGTTTGTTACTTGTTAGTTATATTACCCTTGCTTTCCATCTTTTTATGAAGGATTATTTTTCAGAATGATGTCTTGATGTTTAAAAGCTTGCTAAATGTCGAAAATGATTCTGATCCCAAACTGTCTCTTGTATCTCATGATCAAAGTGTCTTCTTTTTGCAGATCAGTTTTATATGTCGTGGAACAGCTTTACAGATGGGCCTTTCAGTCGTTATGTATATGCATTAGTAAGTTCTATTGTTCAATAGTTATAGAAGTCCACTGAATGCATGCTATCTCAAAATTTCTTAGCCCATGCTATTATATAACGTTACATGATGCTACTGGTCATATAAAATTGCGTTATCTTTTTTATCCAACAAACTAGTGATACCTTTAGCTTTTATTTGTCTTGTCTGGGAATTCCTTGGACTTCAAAATTAGAAAATTAAATACTTGTCTTTGATCGATTATCCTTGTATACTATTTGGTCACTGTACTAGTGAATTTTTTGGTTTTATTATGCTTCTTTTTTTATTGGATTATTTGAAGCTTCTTTTTCACTTTAAATTTGGCATCATCAACTCTTGCATCTGAATTGTTTGCAGAATTCATATGCATTCTTATTTAAGATCCGTGCTTACTTTGGATTTGTTCATATGCAGAATTCATATATCGACCGGAGTTTCTTGTCTAATGGTCTCAATATTTGTTGGACTACATTATCATCTCGTATATGCTATATGATGCTTCTACATTATCATCTCGTATACACTATATGATGCTTCTTTAGTTTTGGTAACCTGTGTTCTGACTCTTCTGAGCCTCTTAGGCTCTTTCTTTTTTCCAGATGCAGTTTCTTGATTAACGATACTCTCCCTGTTGTTGAAGTTCTCTTAAGTTAGTTATTTTTAAAATTGTTGATTTTTTTCATGTCAATTTCCAGAGTAAGCTTTGCTTTTCCAGTTCAGCAAGTGGTACAGTTGCTGAAGGAGACAACAAAACAGAAGAAAAGTAAGTCCTTGAAGATTTGGCGTTTTTTTTTCATTTTTTTTTAACTCTTTGAACTTTGCAAATGGTTCATGGTTGATAATTGTTTTCTCGTTTTCTCTGTGAAAGTCAGCTATTCAGAATCAGACCCTTTATAATATTTAAAATCCATGTTTTTCTTGTTGAGTTCTTGGAACTAATGTTGAGACCAAATATTCAGTGTGTTTTTTTAATCTGTAATTTTTATCAATTTTCTTTTTAACAAGTCAAAACTATTGATCCAATGCCAATGATTCTTCCTTAGGACCCACGATGGTTTTGTGAATGCATCTTAATAATTTAACTTGCACATAATTGTAGCTCCGGCCTCTCAAACTGTTTCATTCTTGACAAAATCTTCTCTTCTTTGGTGAACAGGACATCAGAACATGGAATTTCTGGTAGGGAACCTTCTGAAACTCATTTTCTTTCCTTGTTTGATTGTGTCATTTAGTTCTAATACATCAAATGTTTGCTACTTTGCTTTAAGCTGTCATTTAGTTCTAATACATCAAATGTTTTATTTTTAATAAAGAGGTGACACTTTTGTCACATAACATTACTGTGCCTTTGTAGGTGGTTTTTAGAACACTGTTAGCTTCCTTGGTGCCTATAGTTGGTTTCAACGCAGTGATGACATCTGAGCATTTTGCTTCATTTTTGGTTTGCCATTCAATATCAAATCTCATGACATACTATTTTTCTATGCTTTATGAGAGTTATATGACTTAAGGACCAAAATTTTGTTGGTACTTGCTTCATTCTGCATGATATATGACTGATGTTAAGTTCCCTTAAGAAATTGCTACTATTTAGTATGAATAGTTTCAATCTACATTCTAACAGTACATGTTTACATAACATAATCTATAATCTTATTTAAGTAACTTGCTACTTTACTGAGAGCCATGTTGCAACTTGATGATGATGAGGTGCGAGTTTCTGCAACAAAAGTCATGGGAATCATGTCTCAGGTACAACATCTTTTATGTGATTGATTTTTGGGATTTGTGTCTATTGCAAGACAGTGGTCTGAAGTTGATTACCATATTTGGTCTAGCTGTGAAATGATAGATGAATCTACTATTAGAGAAATACTTACAACAACTTGCTACAAATGCTTCTGCTTCGTTTTAGTTTCTTTAAGATGCTTTATGAGATTTTTTGTATACTTTTGTTTTATTTTGCATTGAGGCACTAATGTACAATCTTATTTATTCTTAGTACATGGAAGATAATGAGTTCCAGGATCTGCTACAAGTACTTATGGATATGACTGAATCTGCAATCTAGTTCATTAGACATAGATCTTTTCAGTTAAAGAATGGGAGTGGCCCAGTAAGACTTGTCGTTGAGCGTTGTGCTCTGCATATTTTTCAGTTAACAAAAGGTCAGTGTTACTTTGATTCTGTTTATCATAATCTCTAATAGTTCATCTAGGTATGCTTTATATTCTTTTTAGTTGTCACATATGGAAGCAGTCTTATTTGTGTGTATATAATCTCTTATCCCAATTTATTATTTTTATGCAGTGTTAAAGCAGATCGAGTTAACAAGCAGCCCCAAAGAACAACTTGTGAATGATGAAGTTTTATATAACTTGTGAATTGAGATATTTTTTGTATTTAATATGGAATACAAACACTTTTGTAAATAATGCACTGTATTATAAGTGAAATTTGTAAACTATTATCAGTGTAAATTGTGAATATTATCAATTGTGAATAAAAATGCTTGTAAATTGTGAATATTGTAAATTGTGAATATTATCAATTGTGAATAAAAATGTTTATAAATTGTGAATATAAATTGTGAAAAACACTGCCTATTAAAAGACAATGTTTTTTAAGTAACAATACATAACACAATTTTTGCGTTGTCTTTGTGCCAAACCACAACGCTTTTTCCGCGTTGTCTTTGATACCCGACTTTTAACAACAGCGTCAATAACAACGCTTTTTAAAAACCAATAGACAACGCGAAAAAAGCGTTGTCTTTGCTCCAAACCACAACGCGGAAAAAGCGTTGTCGTAGATATACTTTCTACAACGGCTTCATCAACATCGCTTTTTAAGCATTAACAACAACGCGGAAAAAGCGTTGTTGTTTAACTTTTTTCTTGTAGTGAACTTAATAATATTAAATATATCAAAATGGGTTGGCATATTCGCGAGTTCACACGATATGTATCAAATCGAGAATTTGATACATTATTAGAAACTTAATTAAAATGTTATGACTTGATTGACTCATGCATAAATGTCATGTATATGGATCTGTCTATTTTTTTAAAAAATATCTGTCATGTCATTATGTTTAATTTTTTGTATTATTTAGAACGGTTTGATAGGAAAAGATTAGTTGACACTTGCCTAATCTAGTACCAAGGTGGGGCGAGATGATAGTACGTTAGGGAAGTTTGACCTAGCTAAGTAGAACTAGCTGAAGCTACCTCGCCACATCCTAGACTAGTTAGACCAGAGTTTTTCAAAGAGTAAAATACAGGTATTATTTCATTAAAAGGCTTTGTCTAAGGAAATGGTTGATGATCCAATAAGGCTACGGCTAAAGAATGTTAGATCATGGCGCTTGCTAGAAGGGGGGTGAATAGCACTTTTTCTCAAACTTTCTCTACAAGATGGTTAGCACAATACAAAGAATATAATGAAAAACAAGAAATCCAATGCTAACTCAGAGAATTTACTTGGTATCCACCCCGAAAGGTGACTAATCCAAGGATCCATGCACAAGCACACTCTCTACTATGAAAAGCCTCCTTCAAGGTGGAGAAAACCTTTACAAGGTTGTCTTCTTCCACTTTACAAGATGGAATAGAAATCGAGAGGAAGAACTGATGACTTTTGGCACGAACAACACTTAGGTACACTCAAGCACCATACTATTCTCGTGCCCAAAAGTCACCCTTTAAATATGAGTAAAGGACAACTCCATGAGTTGTCCAGCCCGACACAAGTCGACTGCCCCTGGGGCAGTCGACTGGTCTAGGGTCTCAAACATACTGTGAGTTTGAGAATTGGCTGGTAGTCGACTACCTTTCTACCAGTCGACTGCCCAGCATATACAATCTCTCTTCCTCACTCTGATGACCCCCTTGACCCTCCTTCACGCGTGCCTTCAAGTGCACTCCCTTGGCTCGCCCCTTGAAGTTTTCTTCCACCAGCTATCGTGCCTCGGATGCGCACACAAGCCTTCCCTTGGCTTGCCTCCATTCCACCCTTCACGTATGCCCTTTGAAGTCCACTTCCCGGCTTGCCCTTGGAGTCCTCTTCCCACGGCTCTCGTCCCTCGGATAAGTCCTCCATGTGTGATTCTCCAAGTCCTGCAAACTCAATCACACATATCAAATAACAAGATAACACCCAAACCTTAAACCATGTTGACACACACATCAAAACCATGATCTTCCAGATCATCCTTGGGTCGATTGCCCCAACAATCTCCCCCTTTTTGATGTGTGGCAACATGTTTTAGTTAGGGATAAAACAACAACAAATAACAACAATTGAAAAGCAAGACATAGCAAGAAAATAAGAGATAACCTCCTCCTTAACCTATGCTTTCTCCATTTTCAATTTTCATAAACCAATGTTAAGTTACAAACCTAACTTAAACCACCCATTCTCCCCCTTTGACACCATCAAATCGATTGCCCTAAGTAATACTCACCCATGGTATCAAAGGAGAGAATTTCGGATTTTTGAAAAAACCCCCCAGAATTCTGTACCCAGGAGTATCAGTCGACTGTGACAGAGGGCAGTCGACTGATACTCTGTCAAACAGAACTTTCAGCTTCTGAGCTGAATTTCAGAAACTCCCCAAAAATTTCAAAAAATTCAAAATTTGTGAAATCTTGCAAGCATGTTTTATATGATATACTCTAATAAGGAAAAATATCAGTTCATGAAAAATTCAAACATGCTTAACTTTTTGACTAAAGTTTGAATTTCTTGAAAAACACTAACTTTGTATCAAAGTTTCAACCTTGTTTTGCAATCATACATGTTCCAAGCTTATAGCAAAACATATAAAACACAGAATGGTTTTCAAATGTTTAAAATTTCCAACCATGATCTTTGGGCAAGATGTTCACTAATTAAACACTTGCTTTCCCCATGGTTGGTCTATTTTCATAATTTGATACATCTAATGACCCAACACTATGTCATAAGCACAAGTGAATCATTTGTATCATCCTAATGGATCAAGCACCACCTTCCTATTGTATTACCCCAAGGTCCATCCTATATTTCTACAAAACACATACCAATGCCCCTTCTTAAGGATGTGAACTCCGCTTTGGGAAGAGGCTTGGTAAATATATCGACAAGGTTTGATTTTGACTCAACATAGTGCAAATCTATGTTACCCCTTGCCACATAATCCCTAATGAAGTGATGCTTCACTTCAATGTGTTTTGTTCTAGACTGGTGAACCGGAGTTTTGGTCAAGTTAATTGTACTTACATTATCACACAAGACCTTGACCTTGGAGTAATATAACTCATAATCCTCTAAGGTATGCATGATCCAAAGTAGTTGGAACACACAACCACCCATTGCCACATATTCGACCTCCGTTGTTGATAGGGCAACACATGGTTGTTTCCTACTGCTCGAACTAACTAAAGATGACCCAATAAATTGGCATCCTCCACTAGTACTCTTCCTATCTAGTTTACAACCCGCATAGTCCGAATCGGTGTATCCAAAAGTTCAACATTTGAAGTTCTAGGATACCAAAGCCCGACATTAAGAGTACCTTTAATATATCTTAAGATCCTCTTGACTACCACTAAATGAGACTCTTTGGCACATGATTGGTACCTTGCACACATACCTACCGCAAATAGTATATCAGGTCTACTGGCGGTTAGGTACAATAAACTACCAATCATGCTCCTATATTGCTTTGAGTCTACCATTGTACCTTTAAGATCACTATTCATCTTGACATTTGTTCCCATAGGGGTAGATGCTACGTTAGCATTTTCCAGTCCAAATTTCTTAATGATTTCCCTAGCGTATTTAGTTTGATACACATGAGTCCCTTCATTTGTTTGTTTAACTTGTAAGCCTAAAAAGAATGTCAACTCTCCCACAAGACTCATCTCAAATTTATTTTCCATACATTAATGAACTCATGGAGAAATTCACTATTTGTGGACCCAAAGATAATATCATCAACATACACTTGGGCCACAAAGATGTCCTTATCCTTAGATTTTAGGAATAGAGTTGGATCAATTGTACCTCTCCTAAAACCCTTGGATACTAAGAATGATGAAAGCCTTTCATACCAAGCCCAGGGAGCTTGTTTCAATCCATACAAGACTTTTCATAGTTTATAGACATGCCTAGGATAGTTTGGGTTTTCAAACCTGGGTGGTTGCTCTACATATACCTCTTTCTTAATGACCCCATTAAGGAATGTTGACTTCACATCCATTTGGTGAAGTGTGAAACCCATGTGAGCGGCATATGCTAATAAAATTCTAATAGACTCTAATCTAGCTACGGGGGCATATGTCTCATCATAATCAAGGTCCTCTACTTGATTAAACCCCCTAGCAACCAACTTAGCCTTGTTTCTAGTTATCTTCCCTTGATCATCTAGCTTGTTCCTAAAGACCCATCTAGTGGTGACAATAGTACAATCATTGGGCCTAGGAACTAACTCCCATACCTCACTTCTTTCAAATTGATTCAACTCCTCTTGCATAGCTAGGACCCAATCAACATCACCTAATGCCTTATCAATAGATTTTGGTTCTAATTAAGAAATCAAGGCAATTTGACTACTTTGTTCTCTAAAGTAAGACTTAGTCCTCACCCCTTGAGTGACAACACCCACTATTTGGTCAATGGGGTGATTTTGGTGATGCCTTAAGGGCCTAGAGGTTTTGGGTTCATTAACTACATGATGTTCATCCTCGAATGCACTTCTTTCTTCTCCTTGATCATTACCCCCCCCCCAAATGTAGATCTTGAATTTCTTGGGTAAGGGGTTGACTTTCTTCTATGTCCTTATCAATAGAAGATTTCCTAGGGTAGGTGTTGGTAGACTCATCGAACTCCACATTGGATGACTCCTCAATTACCTTAGTCCTTTTGTTATATACCCTATATCCCCTACTAGTGGAAGAATATCCAACTAAGATCCCCTCATCCGCTTTAGACTCAAACTTCCTCAAATCATCCTTGGTGTTTAAAATGTAAACCTTACACCCAAAAACCCTTAAATAGTGCACTTGTGGAGTTCTCCCATTCCACAACTCAAATGGGGTTTTTCCTATAAACCTATGAATTAAGACCCGATTTTGGATGTAACAAGCGGTATTTACCGCTTCGACCCAAAAGTAGCTAGGAAGAGAATATGCATTAAGCATAGTCCTAGCGGCTTCTTGTAAGACTCTATTTCTCCTTTTTACTACGCCATTTTGTTGAGGGGTCCTTGGGCATGAAAATTCATGCTTGTACTCATTTTCTAAACAAAATTGTGAGAAGTTTGAATTTTCAAACTCCCCACCATGGTCACTCCTAATTTAGTTGATTTTGAGGTGTTTCTCATTTTCAACCCTCTTACTAAAACCTATGAAATTTCTAAGGTATCATCCTTATGTTTCATGAAAAATACCCAAGTAAATCTAGAAAAATCATCTACAATTACCAAGCAATATTTACTCCCTACCAAGGATGGAGTACTATGGCAATCAAATAAGTCCATATGCAATAATTCTAAAGGTAAAGTAGTGCTAGTTAAGGTTTTACCTTTGTGTGAATACCTAGATTGCTTACCCTCTTGGCATGCATCACACATCTTGGTCTTTTCATACTTGATCATGGGGAGCCCCTTCACCAATTCTTTCTTGACAACTCTTGCAATATTCTTCATGTTGATGTGCCCAAGTCGTCGGTGCCATAACCATCCTTCTTCTTCTTTAGATATGAGACACTTAGGCAAATTGTTAGAAGCATAAGCAAGATTAAGATAGTAAAAATTAGCCTCTCTATATCCTTCTAGCATAATACTCTCGGATCCATTTTGCTTAATTAAACACTTTCTAGCATGAAACTCAACCCTATATCCCGCATCACAAAGTTGACTTACACTAAGTAAATTAAACTCCATTCCCTTAATTAAAAGAACTTTGTGGATAGTGATTGTAGGAGAACCCTCAATGGTGCCCTACCAATTATTTTGAGTTTCTCCACTATTTCCGAAAGATACGGTGCCTTCTCTTAGATAGCTAATAGTGGCGAACTTGCTTACATCTCTGGTCATGTGCCTTGAACACCCGCTATGCACTATCCACATTTTTGACGCATCCTTCACCTTCACCTAAGCAACACAGAAAACACAAACTTTTGGTACCCAAATGGTTGTTCCACAAGAATCATTTAAATACTTCTTTCGTACCCAAACCTTCTTTGCATTTCCCTTAACCCCTTGTCTCCTAGAGGCACCCTTTCTACCCATAAGTGAAACAAAAAGCTACCTCCTTGGTTTTTGGCCTATAACCTATCCGGCTTTGTTATACACGGCTGTTTGGCTATTTATTATCATATCAAGGTTGTTAGAGCCAACTTGAAATTTCTTAAGTGCCTTGGTAAGGTCCTCTACCTTTTCCCTTAGTTCCCTATTTTCATTTTCCAAACATGCATCATTTGAAACAATAGAGGGAACATGCAAATTGTCCTTAAGTTTCATTGATTCTAATTTAAGCATGCAAACTTCATTCTTTAATTCCTTAACTTTCCTCCTAGCCTTAGCCAAATCAACATTTGTACTAGTAATAATTTTGATAAGAGTAGAGGAGGGTAAGCTATATACCTCACTTATCGAAGCCTCGGATTTGGATGATGAACATTCACTTTCATCTTCACTACAAGAGCTCCTCTCATCATCAGATGACTCCATATTGTCCACTCCCATTAGTGCGAAGTGTGACACGTGATCTCCTTCTTCCTCCAATGAAGATGGATCATCCCAAGTGGCTTTAGGTTTGTGGCACTCTTCCCATTTTCTTTTGACTTCCTCTTGTCACCTTTCTTCTTCTCTCCTTCTTTTCTTCCCTTTTCTTTAGTTGTGGGCACTCATTCTTCATGTGTCCCTCTTGGTGGCAATTGTAGCTGTAACGCTTGCTTTTTTTTTCTTTCCATAAAGCGGCGTTACGTTAACATGGGTAGGGCAGGTGGACATCATAATGCAGCGGAAAAACTTTAAACTTACACCTACCTGTACCTACTACCATTCCTAACATGACGACATGGGAACTTGGCATATTAACTTCATACTTAGCATCATATCATGTCATAGAGTCACATAAGTCATCATTCAAGCACATAAGTAGCAAAGGTAAAGTTCTAGCATAAGACGAGTAAACATATTGTCTTCTTGGCCAAGTCACTACCACACACATGCATTCTTGCCCTCCTGCTGCTTCCTTACTGTCCCCTTGTGTGATCTGCGGTATAAGGAAATAAGACTATAAGCACACAGGCTTAGTAAGACTCTTTCCTACTCACTAAAACCATTCATCACTTAATAATGAGCACATGAAACATCAACATACTTGGTGCTCTACTTAGAACATAAGCATCTAGGATCACTTAGCATATATTCGACATGACATGAACATAAACATAATAAACATTCTTAGCATGGCATGATACATGGCATAAACCTAAACATAAATAAACATTCCTAGCATGACATGATACATGGCATAAACATAAACATAATAAACATTCTTAGCATGACATGATACATGCATAAATTAAACATAAATAAACATTCTTAGCATGGCATGATACATGGCATAAACTAAACGTAAATAAACATTCCTAGCATGCATGATACATGGATAAACATAAACATAAGCATAAATCGTTTGCTATCATGCATATTTTCTTGACATGAAACATAAGCATAAGACATTACTATCATGGCAGAATGCATAACATGAATGAATGCATGAGTCTAATGCATATACATAAGGATGCTTGACTTTTAAAATCATACTTTTAAATACTTAAACATAATCATAACATCATTGGGGGTCCTCGGCTTGTACCACATACATACATCATAAGCGCGCATCCCTAAGTAAATACGAGTAGCGAGCCCCGACCTACTAGGGTAAGGACAGCATAGTCGGTAGTCCCAGAACCGGGGCGTTCTTAAGGTGTCCATCCCTGTTGCACAGCTTCGGTAGTGCCAGAACCGTGGACAGCATAGTCGGTAGTCCAGAACCGGGGCGTTCTTAAGGTGCCTATCCCTTGGACCCATACTTCGGTCCGGTACAAGCTCATTCATAAAGTAAAATACTTCACATGCTTCATCATTCACACATCATGGCATGTGTCTTTATTCATAAACATAGCATGCATCTTCGTTCATAAAACATAGCATGCATCTTCATTCATAAAACATGGCATGCATCTTCATTCATAAAACATGACATGCTTACATAAAACATCATTCCTATTCCTAGTGCTTGCATGATCATGGCATCTAAGGTAAGCATTGCATTATATCCATTGCACATGATATATTTACATAGACCATTTTCCTAATCCATGGAGCTTGCATGGTCATAATACATAAGGTAAGCATTGCATTTCATCCATAAGCATGGTATCTCTCACAAGCATGCATAGGTAGAACTTCCATAAACATGCTACCTTATATCCAAGTGCATGACATAGAACATAAGACATTCATGAATAACCCTATTAAGCATGGCATCCAATCATAAACATACAAACATGAAACATGGTGCTTAAGGTTAGGGTTATAGGTAACTTAATTTCTACCGCATGCTTGAACCTATATATATACTTCATAATAAACCATAAACCATCATTCTTCAAACCCTAGTTACCTTGCTTGGCCGAAACCTAGAAGGGAGGAGTTCCATCATTCAATTACATGTAAGGTAGCATAAGGAAAAGTGACAACCATACATTACCTATAGGGCCATAAGAAGCCATTTAGGCTCATGATTAGGGTTCACCCTAACCCCAAGCCCTATTTTCCAGGGTTGGCCGAAACATATAAGGATCCATGGGTGCATGCATAAATTCATAGAATTTCCAATTAACCATCTAACGCCTTCCATACCATACCATAGGAACCATTAGGACCCTTACTTATGGTAAGCCCCAACTCTTTGCCCTAGACCCCTACTTGGCCGAAAGTTATAGGGTCACAAAGCCTCATGAAAATTCACATAAGTCACCCTCAATCTCCCTTATATCATGATAATACACAAAATACATACTTGAAGGTTTAGATCCAACCCTACCCATGGGTTCATGGGGTTGGCCGAAACCCTAGGGGATACTAGGGTACCCCAAAATTTCTCCAAATCTTATTTTAACTTATATTCATCATGGAAAAACATTAGAAAGCATGAGTAAGATTTTTAACATCAACTTGGACCCAAAAACCCTAGTGGCCGAAAGTCATAGGGATCCAAATCATGGTTTCTTCAACATCAAACCCAAACCAAACTTTATATCATGCTAACATCAAGGAGAACTATTATACCACAGGTGAGGGAGTCTTACCTTGGTTGATCTTGATTATAGACCTTAGATTTGGGAGAAGGATGAAGATCTTGTTGCCTCTTGACCACCCCTAGCCTTTGTACCCTTGTAAAAGCCTTGGATCTTGGAGATGGAGCCTTAGGTGAACCTTTTTCCAAGGGAGAATCCCCACTTGGGGTTTCGGCTAGAATGAGGGAGGAGGAAGAAGAAATGTGGACTTGATGGAAAGAAGAAAGAAACTCCCATTCCCCCTCTTTATAACACATTAAGGAGGGTAAGTGAAGAGTCATGGTTGGTGACTCTTCATTTTTCCTAAGCCTTAACCATAATCCACTTCATTTCCTCATAGCACTCCCTTGCTAGGTGAATTGGTTAGAGCATGCATGGTTGTACAAGAGGTCCAAGGTTCAATCCTTGGTGCATGCACTAATTTTCCATTTTATTTTTATTTTATTTTTTCTAATATTTCGAAAATCCCCTAAAAATCCCCCCATAATTATGTTAATATTTCTCATCAAAACCCCTTTATATTTCTATAAGTTTTTACCTAAAATTCACCAATAATCATGGTACTAGAAAGCCCATATAAGGCCCATTAGTGCCTATTTCCCCAATTTAAATGGAAAAAGCATGGATTTCTAGGTTAAAATTCGTATTAATATTTCTAGGCCCCTCGGAAAATTATCTAATCATGCCCAATATTTTAAAGAAATATTAAGAAAAATTTCCGGGTCGTTACAATCCCCCATACCTCGTGAAAGTTCGTCCTCGAACTTAGAATAGCTCCGGGTACTTGCGCCTCATCTCGTCCTCGCGTTCCCAGGTAGCTTCTTCGAACCGTTGACTTTGCCATAGAACCTTGACTAAGGGTACTTCCTTACTCCTTAGCTTCTTGACTTCCCGATCCAAGATCTGGATAGGTCTGCTTTCATAGCTTAGGTCCTCCTGCACTTGTACTGTCTGTGGCTCGATCACTCGGTCCATATTTGGGATACACTTTTTAAGCGTTGACACATGGAACACATTATGAATGGCCGACATCTCTGGAGGCAGCTCCAGCTCATATGCCACCTTACCAACTCTTTTCAGAATCAGGTACGGCCCCACATAACGCGGACTTAGTTTTCCTTTCCTCCCAAATCTTGTCACCCCTTTCATAGGAGCCACTTTGAGGAACACCAAATCTCCGACATTAAATTCCAGTGGTCTACGCCGGACATCGGCATAACTCTTCTGCCAGCTCTGAGCAGCCTCTATCCGTTGTCGAATATTCTGTATAGCTCGGGTGGTGCTGTCAATGACATCCGTTGTGAGCCCCATTTCCTTCTTTTCGCCACCCTCGTACCAACAGATCGGAGACTTACATCTCCTCCCATACAAGGCTTCATAAGGTGTCATTCCAATAGTAGCTTGGTAGCTATTGTTATAAGCGAATTCCGCTAAGCATAGATATCGACACCAGCTCCCTTTGAAATCCAAGGCACAAGCTCGCAACATGTCTTCTAGTACTTGATTCACCCGTTCAGTTTGCCCATCAGTCTGAGGGTGAAAGGCGGTGCTAAATCGCAATTTAGTGCCGAGAGACTTCTGAACACACTCCCAAAAATGCGAAGTAAAGCGACCATCCCTATCTGAGATGATGGTCTTGGGAACTCCATGAAGTCTGATTATCTCCTTAACATATAATTGAGCCAGTTGCTCCATTGAATCCGTCATCTTGATTGCCAGGAAGTGAACAGACTTCGTCAGCCTGTCCACAATTACCCAAATCGCATCATATCCATTCGTAGACCTGGGAAGCCCTGAAATAAAATCCATAGAGATGTCTTCCCATTTCCACTCCGGAATCGCGAGTGGCTGCAGAACTCCTCCGGATCGCTGGTGTTCTGCTTTTACTTGCTGGCAAGTCATGCAAGTACTAACATGCTGAGCCACATCCCTCTTCATACCGGACCACCAAAACTTCTCCTTCAGATCTTGATACATCTTGGTGGATCCTAGATGCATCGAATAAGGGGTTCCGTGAGCTTCTGCCAGTATTTCCCTTCGAAGCTCCGGATCATTAGGATTACATAGACGATCCCTAAGGTAGAGTACTCCCCCTTTGGCGATATGAAAACCATCGCCCTTTCCTTCTAGGATCTCCTATTTTATTTTCTGAAGACCCAGATCACCATTTTGTTTTTCCAATATGTCCTCAAATAGCGTGGGTGATATGGTCATGGTGGAAAGTCGTCCGGAGATGACCTCGACCCCAAAATTCATAATTTCTTCTTTGAGTGGTCGGGGTAATATGGCTATGGACATCAAGGTGGCACTTGACTTCCGGCTGAGTGCATCGGCCACTTTGTTTGCCTTCCCTGGATGGTAGAAGATCTCGTAGTCGTAGTCCTTCACCAACTCAAGCCATCAGCGTTGTCTCATATTCAGGTCTTTCTGAGTGAAGAAATATCGCAGACTCTGGTGGTCTGTATAAATCTTACACTGCGCTCCATATAGATAATGCCTCCATATTTTAAGAGCGAAGACCACCGCGGCCAGTTCCAGATCATGAGTGGGGTAATTCTGTTCATATTCCTTGAGTTGTCTAGAGGCGTAGGCAATAACCTTTCCATTCTGCATAAGTACAGCTCCAAGTCCTAGTTTGGAGGCATTGCTATACATGTCGAAGCTCTGATTACATTCCGGAAGGGTAAGGATTGGAGCGCTTGTAAGTCTCCTTTTTAGTTCCAAGAAACTTCTCTGGGTCATTGCAGACAATCCTGGCCTCTTCTAGCTTCTGGTCCTTGGTTTGACTTGCGTCGACCACATGTGCTAGAAATCCAGTGTATCCCTTGTCTAACATCTTCTGTGCTTTGAGAATCGATAAGAATTTCCCAGTTCTTTTCCTTGACTCTCTGATAAATTCAAACATAGCATCTGCCTCGGGTTGGAAGACCACCTTTCGCTTACGGCACTCGATAGAAGCACCGTATTTGTTCAGGAAATCCATAGCCAATAAACATCATAATTCTGCATGTCGAGTACTAGCAGATCGCAGTAAAGTTCTCTTTCTGCAATTCTGACTGGCACAGCACGCAGCATGTTGGATGTCATTATTTCTCCCGAAGGCAGGGTCGTTAAGAATTTGCAGTCTAGAACTTGTGGAGGCATATCTATCTTCTTAGTATATGCATTAGACTAGTATGTGTTATTGTTATTCCTACCCGCATATTAGATTCTAAAGTATTTGGTTTTATAAAACAAAATAAGGTAAAGTATCGTTCATATTACATATCCTAAAAGTACTTGCTATCATAATGTACATATCCTAAAAGTACTTGCTATCCTAATGTATCATTCATACTTGCATATTCTAGAATCATAAGGTATCATACATACTTGCATATTCTAGAATCATAACATATCATCCATACTTGCTTATTTAAAGGACATAATGTATCCTAAAAGTGCTTACTATCATAAGATATGCATAGAGGTACTTACTTAGAAGCTGCAGGAGGAGGGCTTGATGTGTGTGTAGTGAGATGGTAACCGCTCTGATACCAACCTGTAACGCCCACTTTTCTTTTCTTTCCATAAAGCGGCGTTACGTTAACATGGGTAGGGCAGGTGGACATCATAATGCAGCGGAAAAACTTTAAACTTACACCTACCTGTACCTACTACCATTCCTAACATGACGACATGGAAACTTGGCATATTAACTTCATACTTAGCATCATATCATGTCATAGAGTCACATAAGTCATCATTCAAGCACATAAGTAGCAAAGGTAAAGTTCTAGCATAAGACGAGTAAACAAATTGTCTTCTTGGCCAAGTCACTACCACACACATGCATTCTTGCCCTCCTGCTACTTCCTTACTGTCCCCTTGTGTGATCTGCGGTATAAGGAAATAAGACTATAAGCACACAGGCTTAGTAAGACTCTTTCCTACTCACTAAAATCATTCATCACTTAATAATGAGCACATGAAACATCAACATACTTGGTGCTCTACTTAGAACATAAGCATCTAGGATCACTTAGCATATATTCGACATGGCATGAACATAAACATAATAAACATTCTTAGCATGACATGATACATGGCATAAACCTAAACATAAATAAACATTCCTAGCATGGCATGATACATGGCATAAACATAAACATAATAAACATTCTTAGCATTACATGATACATGGCATAAACTTAAACATAAATAAACATTCTTAGCACGGCATGATACATGGCATAAACCTAAACGTAAATAAACATTCCTAGCATGGCATGATACATGGCATAAAAATAAACATAAGCATAAATCGTTTGCTATCATGCATATTTTCTTGACATGAAACATAAGCATAAGACATTACTATCATGGCAGAATGCATAACATGAATGAATGCATGAGTCTAATGCATATACATAAGGATGCTTAACTTTTAAAATCATACTTTTAAATACTTAAACATAATCATAACATCATTGGGGGTCCCCGGCTTGTACCACATACATACATCATAAGCGCGCATCCCTAAGTAAATACGAGATAGCGAGCCCCGACCTACTAGGGTAAGGACAGCATAGTCGGTAGTCCCAGAACCGGGACGTTCTTAAGGTGCCCATCCCTGTTGCACAGCTTCGGTAGTGCCAGAACCGTGGACAGCATAGTCGGTAGTCCAGAACCGGGGCGTTCTTAAGGTGCCCATCCCTTGGACCCATACTTCGGTCCGGTACAAGCCCATTCATAAAGTAAAATACTTCACATGCTTCATCATTCACACATCATGGCATGCATCTTTATTCATAAACATAGCATGCATCTTCGTTCATAAACATGGCATGCATCTTCATTCATAAAACATGACATGCATCTTCATTCATAAAACATGGCATGCATCTTCATTCATAAAACATGGCATGCTTACATAAAACATCATTCCTATTCCTAGTGCTTGCATGATCATGGCATCTAAGGTAAGCATTGCATTATATCCATTGCACATGATATATTTACATAGACCATTTTCCTAATCCATGGAGCTTGCATGGTCATAATACATAAGGTAAGCATTGCATTTCATCCATAAGCATGGTATCTCTCACAAGCATGCATAGGTAGAACTTCCATAAACATGCTACTTTCTATCCAAGTGCATGGCATAGAACATAAGACATTCATGAATAACCCTATTAAGCATGGTATCCAATCATAAACATACAAATATGAAACATGGTGCTTAAGGTTAGGGTTATAGGTAACTTAATTTCTACCGCATGCTTGAACCTATATATATACTTCATAGTAAACCATAAACCATCATTCTTCAAACCCTAACTCCACCCAAACCCTAGTTACCTTGCTTGGCCGAAACCTATAAGGGAGGAGTTCCATCATTCAATTACATGTAAGGTAACATAAGGAAAAGTGACAACCATACATTACTTATAGGGCCATAAGAAGCCATTTAGGCTCATGATTAGGGTTCACCCTAACCCTAAGCCCTATTTTCCAGGGTTGGCCGAAACATATAAGGATCCATGGGTGCATGCATAAATTCATAGAATTTCCAATTAACCATCTAACGCCTTCCTTACCATACCATAGGAACCATTAGGACCCTTACTTATGGTAAGCCCCAACTCTTTGCCCTAGACCCCTACTTGGCCGAAAGTTATAGGGTCACAAAGCCTCATGAAAATTCACATAAGTCACCCTCAATCTCCCTTATTTCATGATAATACACAAAATACATACTTGAAGGTTTAGATCCAACCCTACCCATGGGTTCATGGGGTTGGCCGAAACCCTAGGGGATACTAGGGTACCCCAAAATTTCTCCAAATCTTATTTTAACTTATATTCATCATGGAAAAACATTAGAAAGCATGAGTAAGATTTTTAACATCAACTTGGACCCAAAAACCCTAGTGGCCGAAAGTCATAGGGGTCCAAATCATGGTTTCTTCAACATCAAACCCAAACCAAACTTTATATCATGCTAACATCAAGGAGAACTATTATACCACAGGTGAGGGAGTCTTACCTTGGTTGATCTTGATTATAGACCTTAGATTTTGGAGAAGGATGAAGATCTTGTTGCCTCTTGACCACCCCTAGCCTTTGTACCCTTGTAAAAGCCTTGGATCTTGGAGATGGAGCCTTAGGTGAACCTTTTTCCAAGGGAGAATCCCCTCTTGGGGTTTCGGCTAGAATGAGGGAGGAGGAAGAAGAAATGTGGACTTGATGGAAAGAAGAAAGAAACTCTCATTCCCCCTCTTTATAACACATTAAGGAGGGTAAGTGAAGAGTCATGGTTGGTGACTTTTCATTTTTCCTAAGCCTTAACCATAATCCACTTCATTTCCTCATAGCACTCCCTTGCTAGGTGAATTGGTTAGAGCATGCATGGTTGTACAAGAGGTCCAAGGTTCAATCCTTGGTGCATGCACTAATTTTCCATTTTATTTTTATTTTATTTTTTCTAATATTTCGAAAATCCCTTAAAAATCCCCCCATAATTATGTTAATATTTCTCATCAAAACCTCTTTATATTTCTATAAGTTTTTACCTAAAATTTACCAATAATCATGGTACTAGAAAGCCCATATAAGGCCCATTAGTGCCTATTTCCCCAATTTAAATGGAAAAAGCATGGATTTCTAGGTTAAAATTCGTATTAATATTTCTAGGCCCCTCGGAAAATTATCTAATCATGCCCAATATTTTAAAGAAATATTAAGAAAATTTTCCGGGTTGTTACAGTAGCAAATTATGTCCTTCCCTTTGCTCTTGCTTCTTGACCCTTTCCTACCATAAGATTTGTTAGAAATACTTTTGAAAGATCTTCTCATTTTCCTTACCATGTAGACCTCTTGGTCACTATCCATAGAGGCACTAGACTCCTCCGACTCGGATGATGTAGAGTAGATAATCTTCTTCTTCTCCTTCTTCTTTTTCTTCTCCTTTTTTACAATAAATGCTAGACCTTTTTCTTTAGAAGAAATGTTAGCTTCCTCATGTAACTCAAATTCACAAAATAAATCATCTAAGTTTACCATAGAAAGCTCCCTTGATACTTTGTAGGCATCAACCATTGATGTCCACAATGTAGTCCTAGGAAATGATTGTAAAACATACCGATGAGATCTCGGTTCCAACCTTTTCACCAATTACATGGAGCTCGTTGATGATTTCTTTGACTCTCCCATGTAGTTGGCTTACCGTCTCGTTTGCCATCATGGAGATCGATTGTAGTTGGGCAACCAAGAGATCCTTCTTTGCCCTTCTTGACTCATTGGACCCTTCGTTGAGTTCGACGAGCTTGTTCCAAAGCTCCTTTGTGCT
Organism: Boesenbergia rotunda; assembly: GCA_024364735.1. Lineage (NCBI taxonomy): Eukaryota > Viridiplantae > Streptophyta > Magnoliopsida > Zingiberales > Zingiberaceae > Boesenbergia > Boesenbergia rotunda. Next base: position 1,187,760 of record JAGFNQ010001647.1, read on the forward strand.
TTTGAAAGGTCTCACTCTGTTGAGTTGCTCTTTTGATAATCCACATTGAAGCGTTGTGGTGGCCTTCGCATTTGCTTGAGCCTTCTTCATGATTTCCTTTGTCCAAGTCCTCATTAGTAGTGTCTCTCCTTGTTCATTGACAGGTGCATCGAAGCCATCTACAACACTCATCCAATTTTCAATATCGTTCATTAAGTAGTACTCCATCCTACCTTTCCAATAGGCGAAGTCGTTTCCGTCGAAGAACGGTGGCCTTGCGGTGCTATAGCCCTCTTGAAATGTCATTTCTTGATACTCCGGTCGACGGTGAGTTCTCCCGAAGCGAACCGGCTCTGATACCCCTTGTTAGATCATGGCGCTTGCTAGAGGGGGGTGAATAACACTTTTTCTCGAACTTTCTCTACAAGATGGTTAGCATAATACAAAGAATATAATGAAAAACAAGAAATCCAATGCTAACTCAGAGAATTTACTTGGTATCCACCCCGAAAGGTGACTAATCCAAGGATCCACGCACAAACACACTCTCCACTATGAAAAGCCTCCTTCAAGGTGGAGAAAACCTTTACAAGGTTGTCTTCTTCCACTTTACAAGATGGAATAGAAATCGAGAGGAAGAACTGATCACATTTGGCATGAACAACACTTTGGTACACTCAAGGACCGTACTATTCTCATGCCCAAAAGTCACCCTTTAAATATGAGTAAAGGACAACTCCACGAGTTGTCCAGCCCGACACCAGTCGACTGCCCCTGGGGCAGTCGACTGGTCTAGCCTTAATTACTAGCCAACGGCTAACCCAACGGCTAGTTTTCGGGAGTATCAGTCGACTGCCCCTGGGGTAGCCAACTGGTCCGGGGTCTCAAACATTCTGTGAGTTTGAGAATTGGCTGGTAGTCGACTGCCTTTCTACTAGTCGACTACCCAGCTTATACAATCTCTGTTCCTCACTCCGAAGACCCTCCTTAACCCTCCTTCACACGTGCTTTCAAGTACACTCCCTTGCCTTGCCCCTTGAAGTCTTCTTCCACCGGCTATCATCCCTCGGATCCACACACAAGCCTTCCCTTGGCTTGGCTCCATGCCACCCTTCACGTATGCCCTTTGAAGTCCACTTCCTGGCTTGCCCTTGGAGTCCTCTTCCCTCGGCTCTCGTCCCTCATATAAGTCCTCCATGTGTGATTCTCCAAGTCCTGCAAACTCAATCACACATATCAAATAACAAGATAACACCCTAACCTTAAACCATGTTGACACACACATCAAAACCATGATCTTCTCGATCATCCTTGGGTCGATTGCCCCAACAAAGAAGGCCTCTGTGCCTTGCCAAACTGGAAGCCGATTATTGAAATCTACTTTTAAATTACAAACTGATTAAACTCAAATCTAACTCAAGGTCAACCAGTCTATAAATAAATTGAGAAAAATAATTCAAGCTTCTCACAATGCACCCATAAGGCAATCATGCTTGCTTGTATTGAGACATTTAGAATGAGTGAGATGTTAAGGACTAATTAATTGACAAATATTTTCCAAAAAGTTTTTCAAAATCATTAGGATATTTTTCAAAAAGTATATTTTCAAAATAATGGTTCAACATAATAATATTTTAATGAATTTCATGCTTGATTGATTGCCTACTTATAGATACATGTTTTTCAAAAACTTATATATCCTTTCGAAAATTGTTTGACCTACACACATAGACACAAACCTTTTAGGTCAACACTAGAGTCCCCTAAGACACTTAGGTAGAGTCAGACGGTGTCAGGGTCAGGGGGAGTTTTTTTTAAAAAAAATATTTTTCAAAATTTATTCGTTTCAAAAATTAATCTTTTCAAAAAGTCAGATCTTTCAAATACTTTGTGCTTTAAAAATTATTATCATTTCAAAATATATTATCGAAAAATGTCTCAAAAACTTATTATATCCTTCAAAATATTTTTTCAAAAATTATGTCTTTTATCATACTATTTCAAAATGTATTTCAAAAATTGTGCTAATTACTCTTTTGATTTGGATGAACTTTAAAGACACATAGGAAATATCCTTTATAATTTGTAAGGATTCCTAAGATTGTGTCAGGTTTAGGGAGAGTCTTACTCAAAAGAAATTAATTATATATTCTGACTAATTTTTTTGAAAAATTATTAGATAATTCTTTTCATTTGAATCAACCCCTAAGACTCAGAGGAAGATTAACTTGTGGTCAACATGCTTCCTAGGACTGTGTCAGGTTTAGGGGGAGGTTCAGATCAAAAGAGAAATTAAAGGTTTTCAACACTATCTCTTCAAAACTAATTACTTTTGAAAATATTATCATTTTCCAAAACTTATTTCGAAAATCTTTTTGACTTTTGGAAACAATTTGAAAAAAAAAATGTACTTGAGTTTGGAAAATTTCCAGGACACTTAGGAAAGTTTCCTTGTAGTTAACAAAGTTTCTAAGATTGTGTCAGACTGGAAAAGACGCCAAGTCAAGAAAATTATTATACCTTCAAAATAAAATTTTATTAAAAATATTCATTTATGAAAAATCTTTTAGACACATAGGAATTCTCTTGTGGTCAACAGGATTCCTAGGATTGTTGTCAGACTTAGGGAAGTTCAAATTTTTTTTTAACACATTTTCCCATATTGTTGGTGCAATTTGAGTACTTAATTTTTTTTAATAATACTGTACAAAACAAGTACTTAGTTTCTTTTCAAAAAAAGGGGATAGAGTTTCGAAATGTTTTATCAAAAATTATGCTATCACAATAATTATCCTAAGTACTTTCAAGAAGGGAAGATTTTTTCAAAAAAATTTCATTGCTGGTGTAAGTTTTTATGTAATTTTTTTGATGTGTGACAAAGGGGGAGAGAAGAGCTGAAGTTATATTTTTTTCGATTTCTCCCAAAGGATTAAACCTAGTATTAACCTTAGACTTAATCTAACTTAAGTTATTGTCAAACATCAAAAAGGGGGACATTGTTGGTGCAAGATGCATCAGTAATGTCTTCCTCTGTTTCGATGTTTAACAATATACTTAAGTTAGTAATATGTCTTAGATAAGGTAAGGTTTAGTCAAAGTGATCAAGGGTTAAACCAAACAGAACCTTATGTTTGGTAGGGATAACCTAAGATTGATCAGGTTGACAAAGGCTAAGCCAAACATGATTTGATATTTGGCAGAGTCAACCAAAACCCAGGGTTGGTTAAGATAACTAAGGGTTAGCCAAACAGGAACTGATATTTGGCAGGGTGATCAAACCTAGACTTAATCTGGTTAATATACTAAGGTTTGATCAATTAGAACAAGGGTTAGCTAAACAGAATATGATGTTTAGCAGAAAACCCAGGGTGGGTCAGTTAGACCATGAAGTGAGCCAAACAGGACTTGATGTTTGGCAGAAGAGAAGTCTAGTCAGGATTAATATGACTAGCAAAAGAAATTCTTATCAAGGTAAAGTCTTAGTTAACCAAGGCAATAAGTCCTGGTTCGAGGAATTGGGCACTAAGTCCTGGCCGAGGACTGGGCACCTAAGACCTGACCAAGGGTTGGGCATGAAGTCCTGGTTCGTGGAATTGGGCACTAACTCCTGGCCGAGGGCTGGGCACCTAAGACCTGACCGAGGGTTTGGCACAAATTTCTGGTTTGTGGAATTGGGCAATAAGTCCTGGGCGAGGGTTGGGCACCTAAGACCTGATCGAGGGTTGGGCACGAAGTCCTGGTTTGTGGAATTGGGCAATAAGTCCTGGTCGTGGACTGGGCACCGAAGTCCTGATTCAGAAGATCGGGCAAAAGTCTAACCGGAGGAGCCGGTTGGCAAACTTCTCCTGAGAGGAGTAGTCGAGGGCGCGTTCCCCGTGAAGGGAACACTAGGCGTCGGTTTGACCTAGGGTTTCGCGAGAAATCCAATGTCAGAACCAATCATTAAGGCTAACATTATATATTTGTTTGTCTTGTGTTTGTGTATCTTGCAGGTACCTAGAGTTAGAGGCAAGGCAAGCGAGCAAACGCAAGAAAACAAGTTGCTGGGAAGACTTTCCTGGGCGCTTGAATCGAATCAGGTGCCCTATAGGCACCCTGGACTGGTGGGAAAAGCTTCCCGGGCGCCTGAATGAAATCAGGCACCCTATAAGGAAAGCCACACTGGATCTTAGATTCCCTTCCCAGGCCCCCTACATGTATCAGGCGCCTGAATGGAATCAGGTGCCTGAATGGAAGTTTTATCAGCCTCGCGAAGTTTGCGATTACGGATCAAATTTGATCGTACTGAGGCACCTCAAAGGCCTCTAGCCCGAGAAGAAGCTATAAAAGGGGCTTTGACACCTCAACTCAGAACACAATTCACAAGATCATTCTAAGCAGTCTGAGCAAAGAAAAAGTGCTAGAGACGAAGTTCTGCGACCAAGGAAGCTCCAGGAGGAAGTGCGCTGCACTTCGGACTTCTAGATTGGTCGGATCGTCGACTTTCTTTTTTGGTTTGCATCTATTTTAAGCACTTAATTTAATTATTCTTTGATTGTAAACTTGCATTGTAAGATGAGTTTCTCCGCTTCCGGAAAGTCCAGAAAGGAGACCATTAGTGGACGGGCGCTGCCCGTGATTAGGCCTTGGACGTACTGACCCTGGGGGGTTGGCAACCAAGTAAAAACCTGCGTGTCTTCTCTATTTGTTTTTTTGTTTGTTTTATTTTTCCGTTATGCTACTAACTCTTTGACTAGAACGAACGAATAAACGACAAAGTTTTACAAAAAGTTTTTAAGTCGATATTTACCTCCCTTCTATCGACGGCACCGGTCCTACAATTTTCACTTCACATAATCCAACAGTATACTTCTAACGAAGCAATTATTTCTATGATTATGTCAGACATATGTATGTCTTGCAGTTGTGTGATGCATTTTATAATAATTTAGAAAATTATTATTCTTTCGTTGTTTATTTTCTAAATAAAATTTTAAATTACACATTGAGCGCCCCAACAGACTATTTATCATACACTAGTTGACTGGTCTTCAAAATTTGTTTCTATTGTATCATTAACCATTCCATCTTTGACTCTATTTTATATGGTCATTGTAATAATAGTCAATGCCAATTGGTCTGACCTGTTAATTCACTACTCTATATTCAATCACTGGCCCACTCGATTCTTGAATTTTCTATGCTCCTCTTATAGACTCTAGTTGACTGTGCTAGTTAACTTTAACACTTTTTTATTCAGTTATCACAAACTTATCATTAGCAGTCGACTTATTCTTACCCATTAGTCCATTGATATAAACTTAATATCACAAATAACCTGATTCTTATCATTAGTCAAGAGCGCTAGTTGACTGTCCTAGTTAACTAATGTCTCAAACTTAGTGTAACTGATGTAACTTTGATACCCCAAACAGACAAAACTCAAGTATGAAACATTAGTTGACTTAAACTTACTTATCAGTTGATTATTATCTCGATTTCGATGAGTTTTAAGGTTGAGTCCACCTAAGTTGCTTGTCTACCCTTTGACCCATGCATATAGATCACTACACTCATCTTACTTTGAATACCTTCAAGTCCAGGACATCTTCTAACATAATGTTGCATCCATTGGATGCTTTGAGCCCGCAGCTCCACCTTACCCATCCTTCTCACCTTTGCTTATGTATATCTCCTCAATTTTTCATGCTCCAATGTTCCTTGTTATGTAGTCTCTCGGATATAGAGTCCTTATATTCTATATACTTGGTAGACCCGCACAACTTATCACAAAATTAACTCTTTGTCAATATTATCAAAATCATCACGACTAGAGATAAGAATCCTAACATCTGCAATAGCAATTTCATTGGGAGAGTTGGTTACCAAAATTCCTCAGAGTTGGTAGGGAATTGTCAGGGTTGCAATCTCGTCTTTAGCTACTAGTATTTGTTGGGAAGTTGCTATGAGAGGATTAAAACTTTTTTCCGTCCATTTTTATCGGATGAAAATAAGAGGAAAAAAAACATGATTCGCAGATGAATTGTGAATATCTACGGATTATTTTAAGCTATGTAAATAGACATTCATTTTTTATTTCGGTGCAATTAATGCCTCTTCCTTCTTCCACCATTCTTCAAAGTAAACACGGAATAAACCAACCGAGGTGTGAAAGGAAATCACACATGAAATTGGTTGCAAGAGATCATTGTCAGTGCCTAAATCTAAATCTGGCTGGTGCAAGTTTCGTAAATTCGAAGAATATCACAATTCTGAAGAAGAGTAGAATTAAAGATTTTGCAGAACGCAGCCGAAACCGAAGCCGAAGCCGAAGCCGAAGCCGAAGCAACAAGCGGTTCCGCATTTCAAGGCTTCAAGATATGTGAGATTCACTGACCTCGACCTCCCATTTGGCAAACATCCTTTTCATCCTTTGATATGATTAATTCAGATATCATCAAAATACAGCAGGTACTACACAGTTTACATATATAAACTCGTATACATCATTCTTTCTCCTAGTAACACAAACTTCATGCAAGCAAAGAACGTGTGTTTGTGGTTGAGCATGCAGTATCTTTGAGAAAACGACAGGTACGGTCGCATTTATGTGCCACGGACAAGAAAGATAGCATTTGTGGAGAAGCAGCGGCATGATTGATTCCATCCCAGCATGCATTTAATTTCCTCTCCTTCATTGCTTTTAACATATCTATTTCTGCGTTCTGATTCTAATCTCTAAAGACTCGCAAGATATATTTAGTCTTCTGCTTCAAGTAGTTTGACGTTTTTGTTGTCTTTTTTATTGTTTGTTAATCGGTTTGCTCTGATAGTTTTGATGGTGGTTTCGCAAATGGGGAAATCAGTGGAGGAGGAGTACTTGTGTGCGATCCGAACCAGTTCCTACACGAACATATGCCTCCAAGTCGAGGAGGCCTCGTCCGTGTCGGCAGATTACACTGTCCTTCTGCAGCCGGACCAGGAGACGCTCGCCGGCATCATCCGCGACGCTCGGCCAAGGCTGCCGCGCCTCGTCGTCGCTTTCTTCAACACCACCTCCCGTGCCTGCCGCTCCTGTGGCTCGCTGCTCGACTCCATCCACTGCGCCCGCGAGAACCAGACGCAGCTGGGCGAGGCCCGCTTCGCGTCCGGGAAAGGCGGCGGGTCGTTCGCCGTTGAAGGGCTCCGGAGGTTTCGCCGGCAGCGGAACCCCTTCAGCGAGGAGGTGGAGCTGGACGACCTGGTGGCGCGGCAGCTGATGATGAGGCACCGGCAGCTGGCGGTGAGTCGGAGGAGGCGGCGGCAGAGGATGGTGGCGCGGTTGTGTGGCGGGAGGGTGGGGGCCGAGGAGGAGGGTAGGGTGGCGGCGCAGTTGGGGGCGGCGGCACGGGGTGCGTTCGCGTTGGAGAGGGACATGGACACGTTGGGGAGCATGGTGAGGAGGGTGCGGGAGGAGATCGATCACGCGCGGCAAGTGATCGGGATGCTGTTGGTGGAGGAGGCTGAGGAGGAGGAGGAGTGGCCGTCAGGGGTGGAGCGGGTGGTGCTTATGGCGGAGGCGGTGGTGCGGGAGCTGGGAGCGAGGGAAAGAGGGCTGATACAGCAGCTGAGGGAGCTGGAGGAGTACATCTTCTTGTGCTTCCTCAACATCAACAGGACAAGAAGAATGGTGCTGGACCACATCCAGCTCCGCCACCCGCCTCAATGAGCACTATCCTGCCGTCGGATGCCGCCAGCCATCCCAGCCACTCAATATCTATCGTACTACCGAGATCAAGTTAACCATGGAGAGAAGCTCATGCCTGTTTGTGCCATTCTATTTTAGTTTTTTGAGCTAAGGGGACTGTATTTTATCTTCTTTCATTTTTCTCATTATGAATATTAAATATTTTATATTTTTATTTAGAAATTATTAGTGATACGAGAATTTTGGGTCCGTCACCCATATATAATAAGTTCTAATTAAACTGCTGATGTGGATCTACTATAGGAACGTGGTCATAGGAGTCCTAAAGGTGATAGACTATTTATGGAAGAATTAATCAACCGATCAAATTAGCACAAGGCATCAACCTCAATGTCCTTGAATACGCCCAAACAGGCCCCCGGGGCTATGGTGCAGCGGTAAGGTCACTAGTTGTTAACCCATGCATCCGCGATTCGATCCCCAGCTACGGCGCATTTTGCAGGAATTTTTCCTCCAAATGGGGCGCGAACCCTGGACCGCTGGGCTTCTAGACTGGCCACCGCGAGCGCTTCCCGATTTACCCTGGTGACCGGTGGGAAACTTCCGTGGGGCCGGGCCGGTCACCCCAGGTTCAATTTGTCTGCTGTTTGGTTCATCATTTTTTTTTTGAATACGCCCAAACAGCCTCCCGGGCTATGGTGCAAGGGTAAGGTCACTAGTCGTTAATCCAGGCATCCGCGGTTCGATCCCCAACTACGGCGCATTTTGCATGAATTTTTTATCCAAATGGGGCGCGAACCCTGGGACGCTGGGCTTCTAGACTGGCCACCGCGAGCGCTTTCCGATTTACTCTGGTGACCAGTGGGAAACTTCCATGGGGCCGGGCCTATCACCCCAGGTTCAATTTGTCTGCTGCCTGATTCATCATTTTTTTTTAATACGCCCAAACATGTCCAATCACATAGTTGACCCATACACATAACTACTAATCAACTAATATGATCCTTTCTCTAGATCACTTTAGATCCCTGAGTAGGAGTTTAATCAGTTATCTCTCATGTGACTTAACCTAGCTATTCTATTGGGCCTCCTCCATTGAGGTCTCTTCATTGGGACTCCAAGTAAGCATTATAAAGGGCCACTGTTTGTCACCTCGATCAAGACCAAGATGATATCATCCTGCCACTTCCTTAAAAACTAACCTGCTTCCCTGACAGGAGCAGTTGCTCAGATAGTTTGCAGACCCATACGCAGCTGCTCAGTAGCTCAATGACCTAAACACTAACCTGCTTAGGTTATTGTTAATCTCATCACTCATAGGCCCCTCCCTGATATAACCTCTCTGTTACAAGCAGATGTGACACCTTGATGGTGGATGGCCACCAAAGGTATACGTATATATAAAGGTCTCTCCTCCACGGTGTAGGTATGCTACAATCCCCTTTTTCTTCTACTTTTCCACTTCGACATTTTCTGACTTGAGCGTTAGAGTGCCTGCACCGAGGCCCCCTGGCCTTGCTTTTGACCTCTTTTGGTTTTCCTCTCAGGAGTCCTTCAACGATCATCCTAGCTAGCTTCAAGTCTTTGACAAGTTTACATTGTGGTTGTGTTGGCCTTCATTAGTGATATGTTGTTCTTTGTAGATCGAGGACAGGATCAAATTGACGATCTGTGAGAAATTTTATTTTCTCATTTGATCTTTGACATTAAGAATAACATATTCCCATAAAAATAAGACAACTACAATTTCACACTAAGATTTGGAGCTTCTGATAGCCATCAGGGCCTAGCTCTTGGCGCAGCAATATCAATAGCCTGCTATTCTGTGTCGCTCCTACTATTTTTGTGACAACCCCCCACGAAGGAGATCTAGCTGGGAAACAAATGTAATTTCCCTAATCCCTCCTCCGATCGGAGGTTCGAGGTGTTGTAGCCGACTGTATGGACACTACATCCTCCGATCATACGAAGAAGGATAACTGCAAGGGTAAAGGCCGGGCTGGCCGAACGACAATCTCCTGATCGGCCAAATGTGTCTTTCTCAAGAGAAATCTTGGAAGTCCCTTTTGTTAGTATTAGCTCTAAAGTCAATTATAAGATGTTTGACTAGTGAATATTTTATATCATATCTTATTAATAAAAATATAATTTTAGTTATTATATTTAGTTTATATGTGTGTCAAATGAATAAGTATAATAATGTCCTTAGGTAGTAGGTTCTAATCAACATTATATCAATTAGTTGAATTGATCGTGAGAAGATAAAGATCACTACTCTTAATTATTCATAATCAAGTATTAATATCCAAAGACAATATTAATGCGTTGAGAATAGCATATTGGTCAATTGATGACTTAATCTCATAAGTCATGGATATAAGATATCCAATTGACACATAAGTATATATTAGAGAAGAATAATGATTGGGAGAGTGAAAATGGGAGAGAGAAAACCATAGTGAATGATGTGACACCTTGCATGCATGATATCCGACGGGTTTACCGTGCCCCCCAGGGTATAGTTTGATTCGGGGTGGCGGCCGAAGGCCGCCGATGGTGTCCAAGCGATAATCGGACGTGTGCATGTAAAGTGCCACGTCATGTCATGTCATGCCACATCATTCACTATGATTTTCACTCTCCCTATTATTGCTCATTAGAGAATATATACTAAATTGACCCGTCATGAGAAATTTCATGAATCGTTATATGAGTGTGGTAAACTTTCTTATAGTGAATATTGATATAAATAGTCCTTAGACCTAAAATCACTACAGTTATTGCGTTTTAGGCCCTTGGATGGTGCGCATGGAATTTATTCGTTGTCGTGTCCCCAGATTAAAATTTCATTAATTGAAATTAATCCGGACACATACGAAATTTCCAAGTGACCGTTTCGTTGTCGTGTTAATGACTTGAGCAATCGCTTGAACAAACTTGTTGTTCAAGCAATTCGACTCTTCTAGTCGGTTAGCTGCGGAAAAGACAACGACGTAAGATTGCCAGTTTTTGTGTTTTACAATCGGGGTCCAAGTTAATTAATGAATAATTAACAACAACGAGGAAAGATAAAGAACAAGAATGAATAAAATAAATTCATACCTCTTGATCTTCTATTGTATGACCTCCCTCTTCTTGGACGTCGTGTGGGCGACGATCTCCCATGAATTGAAACATCCTAGACCGCACTTCTCTTTCTCTCTTGCTTGCGCCAATCCATAAAGGAAGAGGAAGCTTTCTTCCTCTCCTTTGTGCCGCCGGCCACCACCTCTTCCTCTCCCTCTTGTTGCGCCGCCGACCACCACCTCCATGGATGAAGATCCTCGCCGGCCACCAAGCAGAATTCTCCTTCCCTTGCTAAAGTTGGCCACCAAAGGAAACAAAGGGGGAGGCGTCTCCCTTTGTGCGCCGCCCAACCCTAAACCCTAGTGGTTTGCCGCCGGCCAAGAGGGAAGAAGAGAGGAGGAGGGAAAACCAAGAGATTATACCAAAGAGTTATTAAAACCAAAGAAGTTATTAATTTGGGTCACAATAGGGACCATGAGGAGGAGTTGGTTCTTGGCCACCTAACGGATTTTTTTAGTCACAAAAATTTTTAGCCACAAAAAAAATTTTAGCTACAAAAATTTTTAGCCACAAACCGGATCCGTTAATAATGATCAAATCCACTAAAGGATCATTATTGAATTACCTCACCAACCCCATAATAAAATATGGGTTCCAATATATTATTTGTACAAAATTCTCCCCATGTTTAAGATATTGCATGTCCGTTAATTAATTAATTAATTTGATAATTAATTAATTAACTTCTAACTCATTGAGTAGTATCAGTCAACTTTATTATCATACCGGACCATGTCCACCTGTAGGGTTTATATGATAAACTTTATGAGCTCCTCAAGGGGACATCATCCTAAAATTGGACACGGTTTCATCCTATAATCAACGGTACACCATGCAAATAATATTATTTCCCAATTTACCGAGCCATCGATTTAATCAATAAATATCGCCCACTGGTAAATCAAAGAAATAAATACTAAGTACATGTGCTCGTTATTATATTGGGATTAAGAGCATGTACAAAATAATATCTTAAGGTCTGATTCAATTATATAGTCAGTATAAATTGAATCACCTCAAAGTTGGTCCACTCAATACACTCAGAGTGTACTAGTGTATTGTTAGTGATATGAGAGAAGTGTCCTAAGGCAATCGCCTTATGATTGTAAACATTTATTTTAATAAATGAAAATTCACTATTTGAGTATACATGTTTGTGTATTTGATTGGGATCTTAAACTCATCTACTGAATGTCCGCAATACAATTCACAGCATAAGAGAATTTGTGATGAGATCACAACTAGTGATTATCTCTACATGTGCAATTGTGAAGTATTGAAAATATCCCTAGTCGATGAATTGATAAAAACGGACACTATCAATTCTGTTGAGACTAGCATGGGTTATTCTCTAATCAGCTGATTCTCACTGGCTGGTGACATTGGGATGTCCGGAGATAAACATGGATGCTAGTTAAGGGAACTAGTTCATTGGAGTGACTAGCTGTAAAACTTCATATGGTAATATATATATATATATGTCAGTGAAGTTCTTACTGCATCTTAAGTGCGATGTTCCTTTGACTTGCGGTGTTCAAGTCATCTTGGTCATGGAGACTTATACTTTAACATCTTAAGCAAGCATCTCCAAGGAGGTGTGGACCCAGGATGATTGGGTATAAGCCGAAGTGTCCGAAGATGTTTGAACAGTCTACAAAAGATTCACCACTCCTTACGAGGAGATGTATACCCAGGCCTATCGTCGGATTGCTACTCAAAGCCTCTGGCCAGAGCATGTCATGTTTAGAGTATGAGTCTCTTAAATACATGAGAGTAATTAGAAATCCAAAGGATGAGAAAGACACTACTTGGGCTAGGTGTGACGTAGTCAGTCTAGTGGGGACTGACACACATAGACCATGTCCTGAACCAAGTGGGTATAAGATGGTGAAGGGAATGGGGCACGATTCATTAGAGCTGCTGAAGGGTTTCAGAATTACTTCTGAGGTCAACCGTTGATCTTTCGATTAATTGGGGGTCATGATGTACTACTAGGTGCCACTCATGATCGTTCTATAATTAGTTGATTATAGACGACCAACATAAATCGAAAGCCTATTTAGTCACACGCACTACGAGTAATCCGAGGGATTTAAAACGAGTTGAAAATTGGATTTTCCAATCAAGAGAAATAAGTCGAATCTGAATTAATCAGAGGCGCAATGGAAGCTTACAATGGCTAAGTCTTTTGAAGGCTTATCGGGCGAATTAAATGAGTTTAATTCGCGAGGGATTGAGCTTGAAGTGGCCGGCCAAAGAGGGTGCCCACCCTCTTTGGTTTGGCCGGCCACAATAAAAGAGAGAACCAATTTATTTGGTTTATTTTATAAAATAAATCAAGTGCGATTTATTTTATAAATTATGGATAAATAAATTTGTATAAAGAAATTTATATAAAGAAATTTATAGAAATTTATTCTTTTTTATAAATTTCTTTTATAAAATCAAACAACCTTAGATTGTTTCATTTTATATTCTTAAAAATGTTATCAATGATATTCTCAGGTAAACATATCCTAATAGCTGCCAATCATCTGTATTATTAGTCCAAAAGGGGTTCATGAGATTACTGATACATGCAAACGACTTCTGCTCCTATATTTTTTTGTCTTGTTTAGGCCTACATCTTTGAGTTTTTTTTTTGTCTATATTGCTAATTAGGATGTTGATTTTTCAGTATCCTGAACTAGTCTTGCTTCTACGAGTTTTATTTCCTAACTCTTTCAACTTTTCTTCATAGATTGACTTGTCAAATTTTGGTGGCGAACTACTATGTCAGGTAAAGCCAGTACCTGATCTTGGTTCTTTCAATTTTTGAAATCACTGATAATGTAGACACTCTTGTACCAGTTATGAACTAATTTTGTTGTTATAGATAACCTGCTCATTTCCTTTAATATTCATGTGCTAGTTTTAGAATTATCTTAGCCAACCAAAGATATTATATTGATTAAATTTGACTTTTTCACTAAACGGAACTTTGAGCTTAAGTCATTGTTACTTGATGTGTGAAATATTTCAAGCTTATTTTAGTTTACATGTGTGTCTATGAACTACAATGTGATGAATTAAAAGTTGTATCATTTTGTAGCCAGACGCCTTCCTGTGCTCTATCAATGATGTTAGAGTTTCCAGTAATGCTGATCAAAGACCTCGCAACATTGAGGTTGCTGCAGAGGTAAGTTGACGTGGCTAGGGTTTTTAAGTTCAGCTCTTTTCTCTAAAAAACAATTCACTTATTTAATTCTGTTAATACCTTCTAAAAATGTTTGTCAAAAGCTTGTAGGGCAGGGCCTTGCAGAGGAAAGTTAACGTGGCTAGGGTTTAATGCTTTTTTTATTTTATTTTATTTTTTTTTGGCTAGGGTTTAATGCTTGTAGGAGAAGCATTCATAGTTGATGCTGGCAGCATCGTTGCTATCTCCAGCACTATCACTTCTTAGCTAAAGCCCTCCATTGCAATGCGGAGGATTGTGTTTGGGGTAGGCACTTGCTTCTCTTATTATGATGCATTATGGCCATTGGTTTGCGATATTGCTAATCAATATTGTGATACTCTACACATCACCAATTTGTTCATGGAATACAGAAAAGATATATACGGAGGAGTGTGCATGATATTTCTTTTTGATCATCACCATTTTGGAGATACTATTATTGAGGATTTTGTGATGCTAGTCTCTATGGCTTCTGATTCAGCATTGTATCTTTGCAGGGTGATAACCAGTTGCTAGTTACTCTAATGGGTCCCGGAGTCGTTTTTATTCAGAGTTTACCTTTCCCTCGCCTTTCTCAGTGGATTGCAAGGTCTCCTCTCTACACCCTTTTATCACTATCATTGAAGCTCCCTAATCATTTCATCCTATTCCAACAAAATTAAACGAAAAGCAAACTAATTTTAAAATGACTAAAATCGAGTTACTGAGACGATTTTCATGAATATGTATGCTTCTTTCCTTTTGAAAAAAGAATTCTGGTACCTCATCACTTGCTGTAAGTGTTTTACAAAAGAACTTAGTTGGTTGCTTGTTTTGTTTCAGACCAATTTCAGATGACAACATTGCATCTCTGTCGTACTATAATATAGTTGTATCATAATCAGTTTCTGCAGAATTATCTTCTAGAATCTTTTGTTCTACTATTTTTAGTTGTGAATGCTCATTTTATATTTCTATTTGTTATGACAATTGATATCCAAGAGAAGGAATCAACTTATGGTGAAAAGCTAAGGGGCGCGGCTGTCTTCATCTGGTTAACTGCACTTGGATGAAGCTAGCTGCTGGGGATATTTTGATGATGTTTATCTTAGTTTCTGGTTCTTGATGTATATGATATTTTGATGATGTTATCTCAATTTAGACTAATACTGGGGATATCTTGATGTATGATATTTGCGGAGTATGATGTATAATATTTGATGATATTTTGATGTATATATGATAGTTTGAAGTGTATTTGCTCAATATTGTTTAATTATTTAAATAATTTAATTTTTAAATGGTATTTTTTTGTAAATTGTTGGCTGCCTCAACCAAAAGACAACGATTTTTATTTGTTGTCAAACTATTGTTTAAATCACACACAAACAACGGTTTAATACTATTGTCAACCTATTGTTGATCACATTAAAAGACAACGGTGAAAATCCATTGCTACACTGTTGTTATTGACTATAAACGACAACGGTTTGTAACTGTTGATGTTGAGCACCCCTTTTAACAACATAGCCTTTAACAACAATGTTTTTAGCCTACGACAACGGTAGACGCTCGTGGTTAATAAGCATTTTTCTACTAGTGAAATGAAGGCCCCGAGGTCAGCTCGGGAGAGAAGACCTCGAGACCGACCAAGGAGAGTGGAGCCCAAGGATCAATATATTAGAGAGCCCGACTTTAAGTAGTCGTTCCTCATTCCAGAACAGGAAAGTCATCGAATAATTATTGACCATTACACGCGGCAATTAAGGCCTTAATGATTGCAGCGACCGTTACCTAAAGGATATCACGTAATTGTGGGATCGGTTAGAAATGATAGAGGGGGGGTGAATATCGATCGTCAAAACTTTTTTGGAAAGCGTAGAGTAATTGCACAACCGAAAAGAAAAACAATCGCTAACACTTATTTTTTTACTTGGTTCGGAGTCGCAGTCGACTCGTACTCCAAGGCCCACGGTTCTTGACCATTTACGACGGGCAATTCTATATTTCGTCAAATAATTACAAGTAGAAGTTCCAATATAGAATAAAAAGATTACACCAATTAAACTAAATTATACCGACGACCGGATGATCGGAGTGTCGCAGCCGTGGGTCGTCATTGGCACTTGAATCTTGAGTATGGGGCGTTTTGGAGCAGAGCGCGTCGAAGAATGCGTTGGAAAATGTTGTTCTGAAGCCTAGGGGTGAACCCTTATTTATACTCGTAGCTGGGGCGCCTATGTTGAACGGGGAGCCTGACACATGGCCCTTGCTGCACGAAACTCAATCCGCAGACTCGACCATCACTTATCCCCACAACCAGGGCGCCTGAAGTAACTGGGGCGCCTGTCTTAACACAGGCACCTCATATGCAGTCTTGAGGCTTTGTTTTGAAGTACCTGGATTTTCCCCTTTGTCTGGGGCACCTGTCTAAACACAGGCGCCTAGCCCAGTAGGGCGCCTCACACCATTGAGGCGTTTAGGAGCAGAAATCTTCATTTCTTCATTCCTGCAACCAGGGTTGGTTCCAAAACACAAGAAACATATAAATAGTATAAATTTCATCATGATTTATAGCCTGAGCTGTCTTAGTTCTGACTTTAGGTTTCCCAAATGGAACCCTAGGTCAAACCGACGCCTAATGTTTCCTTCACGGGGAACATGTCCTCACCTACTCCTCTTAGGAGATTTTACTTGTTTGCCAACCGGCTCCTCCGGTTGGACTTTTGCCCAATCCCCCGGATTAGGTCTTAGTGCCCAATTTCACTCACCAGGTCTTAGTGCTCAGCTTCACCAATAATACTTAACTTTGAACCCTTTGCCAATATCAAAACAAGGTTCGATATGGTGCTTCCGGCACCAACAGTAACCAATGATTAAGGAACGTGGAGGAGAACGTGGAGACACGTACGATCAAACTCTCAGATATATAAGGTGCTTCGACACCCAGGTAAGGGGGTAAGCTTTCCGAACATAACAAAATCCTGCTTCCTCATTGTCCTCCTAAAAGGATTCTGATTCCTAACTTGAGCGTCATAGTGGGCTCCGCCGGAAATCCTTCCGATGTTAATCTCGAAAGGCGCGATCGTCTTCTCCCCATCACCGTCCTCGTGGACTGTTCTTTGGTGACTCACTGTTCGTGTCGTTCCCTTCCTGAATAATGATGTTGAATGAAAATGGTGATATTGAAACTGAGAGTGGATCCGAAGATGATAGTGTTTGACCACCATTGTTGGAAAGTGATGTAGAAGAGTATCTCGTTAAAGGAGAATCCCTTGTCACTAGGTGTACTCTAAATATGCAAGTGAAAGAATATGGTAATGTATGGTATGGCTTGGCGGGTTTCCTAAGTAAATACTTGGTTGATCCGAGAGACCTCTCCACATCTACGGATTAAAAATTAATCCGAGTGGAGACTCGTCTCCCATCAACCGTCTCGTGCCGTATCGAACGATCCAAATTACAACTTAGCCAATTACCAAAATTGACCTTGTAATTTGCTAGACCGTTCGACCGCTGAAAAGGCGACGAGTTGATCGCCGGCTTCTGTGTTTACGGTCGGGGTCTAGTTAAGAATTTATTCATCATATTTCGATATCAAAATAATAAATTCTCAAACATAATATAATGAGGCATATGACCATGGCACAAAATCAACATAAGGAAATACAAAGGAGCATAGGGAAAGATATACCTTTCCGATCACCTCGTGATCTTCTACCTGATGTCCCTCCCATCGCAGACGTCGTGTGGGTGACGATCTACAGCGATCCGAGATCATCAAGAGCAACAAACAATCCTATCATCCAGCCGGTCAAAACCCTAGTCCCTAGGGTTTGCGCCGCCGGCCTCCTTCCCACTCCCTTTGCGCTGCCAACCGCCGGAGCCGACTCCAAGCCCTCCAGACCAGTAGTGCACCTTGAGAGGAAGGTGAAGAAGGAAATAGAGAACCTTCTTTCTTACCCAAACAGCCCGAACTTTCCCTTCTCCCTCAACCTTGCGCCGCCGCAACCCTCCTTCTTGCGCCACCTCCTTTCAGCCACCTCTCCTTTTTCCCTTGCCGCCGATCACCACAAAGCCAAGGGAAGATCCCTAACTTGTCCTTGGTGATCCCAGCCAAGTGATGGATAAGAGGAGAAGAGAGGAGAAGGAGAAATCTCCTTCTCCTTGCGCTGGCCGAAACTAGTAGGAGAAGAGGAGAGAAGAGAGAGAGAGAGAGGAAAGGCCTTGGGAGTAAACTCTTGGATTAGGCTTAGTTTCTTGATCTCATAGGGTATTTGTAGGGCTAAGGTAGGGACCAAGAGGAGGAGTTGGTTCTTGGCCCACTAATGGATCTAAACTAGATCCATTAATTAAGATCCATTCCACTAAAGGATCTTAATTGAACTTCCTCACCAACCCCCATATTTTCATATGGGCTCCACATATTACAAGTCGTCCATCCCCCCGTGTTTAAGATCTTGTATGCCCGTTAATTAATTAAATTACTGACAATTTAAATTAATTAACTTCTGGATCCTTGATAGTACCACTCAACCTTATCATCGTGCCGGATCAAATCCACCTGCATGGTTTAGCACAATGAACCTTTTGAGCTCATCAAGGGGGTATCACCATCCCGACTCACCAGGACACGGATTCCGTCAATAATCATCGGCACATCATATTATTAATATTATCTCCCAACTTACCGGGTCTATCGATCTAACAGAATAGATCTCGCCCATTGATAAATTAAAGAAATAATAATTAATAATATATGCCCAATATTATTTCGGGATTAAGGGATCATCCTCCATAATATAAACTGAGGTCCTATCCAATTATCTAGTCAGTACAAATCGGATAACCTCGGGTTTTGGTCTTGGTCAATGTACTCATAGCACACTAGTGTAATTCTATGGTCAAGACCAACCACACCTAATTACACTACAACCATCCCGATGGGTTGTCCAATTTCATCTCGGTTGTGGGCCTCTTATTTATACTAAGCAAGGAACTGATAACACGATCTTCCGTGTGACACCACACACCATGTTATCTACAATGCAAAGTAATTGGACTTCATGTATGTACTATTATAAACAAATACCTAGTGTAGTCGTGATTCTCTTTTCATAATAAAGATGTTCATATAATGAAAGTCATGTCTTTCAGTATACACATCTTACAATCTCCCACTTATACTTAAAGACATTGCTGTTCTCCTACTGTCATACATCTGACTCTCATATCCTCCACATGCCTGTCAAAAGCTCTAGATGGAAGAGCCTTAGTGAAAGGATCTGTCAGGTTGTCCTCTGATGCAATCTTGGCGACAGCCACTTCTCCTCGCTTTACGATTTCTCGTATCAGGTGGTACTTGGGCGCTATGTGTTTACTCGCCTTATGGGCTCGTGGTTCCTTCGAGTTTGCAACTGCACTACTGTTATCACAAAAGATTGTGATAGATCTAGCCAAACCAGGAATCACATCCAAGTCCATGATGAAGTTTCTGAGCCATACAGTTTCCTTGCCCGCCTCCGAGGATGCCGCATACTCAGCTTCCATGGTGAAGTCCGCCACGCACTTCTACTTGACACTCCTCCAAATAATGGCTCAACCTCCTAAATTAAACACAAACCCCAAGGTAGACTTACTCTTGTCCCTATCTGACTAGAAATCTGAGTCCGTATAACCCACAGGGACTAATTGGTCTGCTCGGTAAACCAGCATATAATCCCTAGTCCGTCTCAGGTATTTCAATATATGCTTTACAGCAGTCCAATGTCCCTGTCCAGCGTTACTCTGATATCTACTAACCATGCCCACGGTAAAACATATATCAGGTCTGGTGAACAACATAGCATATATGAGGCTTCCTACTGCCGAAGCGTAAGGAACCGCCTTCATTTCCTCTATCTCCTTTCATATTTTCGGACACATCTCCTTAGATAGAGGAACTCCATGCCTGAAGGGTAGAAAACCCTTCTTGGAGTTTTCCATACTAAAACGAGACAAGACAGTGTCAACAAATGAAGCTTGGGATAAGCACAACATCCTTTTCTGGCGATCTCTTATGACCTTGATCCCAAGGATGTGACCCGCTTCTCCTAAGTCCTTCATATCAAACTGCTTTGATAGCCAGACCCTTACGTCTGATAACACTTTGACATTGTTGCTAATTAACAAATTGTCATCTACGTAATGTACAAGAAATACCACGACAATTTCGTCACATCTTTTGTATACACATGACTCATCTGGGCTTTGAGTAAATCTATATGACTGGATTACTTCATCAAGGCGGATGTTCCAAGATATTGAAGCTTGCTTCAATCCATAAATAGATCGATTATGCTTGCACACTAGATGTTCTTTGCCCTTTGCAATGAAACCTTCTGGTTGCTGCATGTAGATGGTCTCCTCAAGACTCCCGTTAAGGAAGGCTTTCTTGACATCCATCTGCCGTACCTCATAATCCATATGAGCTGCTATAGATAAGAGAATCCAGATCGACTTGAGCATTGCTACCTGTGAAAAGGTCTCCTCATAATCGATACCCTCTTTCTGAGTGTACCCTTTCGCAACAAGCCTTGCTTTGAAGGTCTCAACCTTCCCGTCTGATCCTCTTTCTCTTGTAGATCCACTTGCATCCAATGACTTTTATACCATTGGGTGGTTCTACTAGCTCCCAGACATGGTTATAATCCATTGATTCTATCTCGGATTTCATCGCCCTTTGCTAAGAATCTGCATCCTTGTCTTGGAGGGCCTCGCCATACGTCCAGGGATCCGGTTCATGTTTACCAAAGACCAAGTCCGAAGACTCTCCCAAAAACATGAACCTTTCAGGTTATCTCACAACCCTCCCACTGCGATGAGGTACTACCTGTGTATCCTCAGTGACACGCGGTGTAGTGACTTGTGGTGTGTCCTCTTGTACAATTGGTCCTAAGGTCGGATCGTCCCCCCTTAACTCTTCAAGCACTAGTCTACTCTTTGGCTTGTGGTTCATCACATAGTCCTCTTCCAAGAATTTGGCATTTGTGCTATCAATTACCTTCTGATCCTTAGGACTATAGAATAGACCGCCCTTTGTTCCTCTAGGATAACCTATGAACAGACGTACCTCTGTACGAGATTCCAACTTATCAGTATCTCCCTTCAGCACAGTGCTGGACAACCCCAAATCCGAACATGTCCTAGACTGGGCTTACGCCCAGTCCACAGTTCTGTGGGAGTATGAGGGACGGACTTGGATGGAACCAAGTTCAATATGTACGCTGCCGTTTCCAGATCATAACCCCAAAATGAATCAAGTAAGTCAGAATAGATCATCATTGACCTAACCATTCCCATAAGAGTCCTATTCCTTCTTTCTGCAACTCCGTTCTATTGGGGTGTACCGGGTGCAGTTAGCTAGGACTGAATCCCAGCTTCTGATAGGTAGCTCCTAAACTCACCAAAGAGGTACTCGCCACCACGATCTGATCGTAGTGTCTTGATACTCTTACCTCGATGTTTCTCCACATCAGCCTTGAATCCTTTGAACTTATCAAAGCATTTAGACTTGCGGCGCATCAGGTAAATGTACCCATACCTTGAATAATCGTCAATAAAAGTGATGAAATATTCAAAGACACCTCTAGCCTGGATTGGCATAGGACCACACAATTCAAAATGAATCAGTTCTAACACATCTTTGGCCCTATACCCCTTAGCCTTGAAAGGTCTCTTGGTCATCTTACCTTTCAGGCAAGACTCACAGGTCGGGAGATCCTCCACCACCAATGAACCCGGGGGCCCATCGGCTATCAATCTCAGAATCCTACTACGGTTAATATGACCAAGCCTACGGTGCCAAAGATATGTCTGATTCATCTTAGAAGGCTCTTTTCTCTTATTTGAGTTAGATGATGAGCTATTTACTTCAGTATGCATCGTGGGAGGTTTTGGTTCTAGAGTATACAGATTGCCGACCATTGTACCCGAACAGATAATTTCTCTATTTCTCTTAATAACAACTTTATTATCAAAAGTAATAGAATATACATCCTTAAACAACTTAGAAACTGAAATTAAATTCTTTCTAAATGAAGGTACATAAAGGCAATCTGTCAGAACTAACATTTTATTTCTCTTAAAAGATAAATGAAAGACTCCCACTGCAACTGCTGCTACTCTTGTAGCATCGCCCATGTAGACCACGATTTCTTCATCCGCTAGCTGTCGGGTTTCCTGGAAGCCCTGCAGAGTATTGCAGACATGGTCAGTGGCTCCTGTATCTACACACCAAGTACTGGTAGATAGCAGCGCTAAACATGTTTCAATGACTAAGGCTGATGAAATACCTTTGCTTTGATGACGGGAACAGTCCGCCTTCCAGTGCCCAGTTTGCTTGCACGTGAAGCACTTGCCTTTCGGCTTCTTCACGCCAGTCCGGGGTCCTTGCGATGCTCCTACCTTCTTGAACCCCCCTCGTTTCTTCTTCTTCTTGCCTTTCGGCTCAGAAGAAGAAACCCTTTGAGTCACTAAGGCCTGTAAGTTTTGACGAAAGAGGCCCTCTGCCGCCTGGAGTTCTCCTAGCAGTTCACCCAACGTATAATTCCTTTTGTTCATATTATAGTTGAGCCTGAACTGTTCAAAACTCCTTGGCAGAGACTGGAGTATAATATCGACCTGGGATTCCCCGTCGATTTCAGCTCTCAGTACCTCAATCTCATTGAGGTGAGCCATCATCTTTAGGACATGATCCCTTATGGGTGTCCCTTCAACCATAGTGGTTGACATCAGACTCTTCATCGCATTTTTCCTAGAAGCTCGACCTTGGTGCCTGAAGAGATCTTTGAGGTTCTACATCATGTCACTAGCAGTGGGCATGGCCTGATGCTGATGTTGCAACACATTCGACATAGATGCCAGAATGTAACACCGCACCATCTCATCTGCCTTCTTCAACTTCTTATAACGCTCCCTCAACTCTTCACCAGAGTCTTCTCTAGGCTTTTCCGGACATTCCTTGAAGAGTACGAATTTGTACTCCTCAGCAGTGAGGATAATGTCAAGGTTCCTCTTCCAGTCTATGTAATTTGGTCCAGTAAATTTTTGTCCTTAAGAATTGTTGCTAGTGGAGTAAAGGCCATTATGAGAAACCTGAGAATCACAACATACACTACTTTAGAAATCGAAAATAAATTGATTCCTCAAAACAATTAATTTTCGAAATCAACCAACACCCCTATACACCGAGAAATTCGTATGCCACGATGGTGTGGACGTATACGAATCCCTGCATTCGTAAGAGGAGGTTTTACCCATCGATCTTACTATCTTTGTAACCTAACTTTTTGACAAGTAAGATCAATAGTTGGTTTCCTTCGGCTCTGCAAAATAATAGCAGTGACTCCAATGGGGAGGATACTATTATTCGCATCTAAGTGTGCACCATTACACGACACTAAGAAAATTAGTTCGGATTATGTGCCTTCCGATGGGGAAGTACACACGCTCTTCAATAATTTTCTATAGTCTTTTTCGACCCAGTGATCCGCAGAACAAGTCCATTCGATGGGGAGAAAGGCACTCAGAGCCGACGTGCAGACTTGTTCGCATCACTTGTCGAATTGTAATAGAAGCCGCGGGACCCTTAGGGTCCCTCTCCCACTTAGTAATTTATCTCGAGGAATTTTCTTAGCACAATCACACAACCAAGCACATAACCAATAACATGAAAAATAAAACAATGAAAATCCTAGATTTTCCAACTTTCATGGCCCCTTGGTCTCTAATGTGCCTCCGGCTGTGTTGTCACTTCGCCTGCTCCTTCCTTCCTTCTGCGCATGCTACCTTGAGGGATCTCTGAGCCGAAATGAATAGCTAATTATTTACATCATTGATCCTATACTCCACGAAGGAGTGTACATGAAATCTAGGTCAACTGTAAATAAAAAACTCGGCTAAACATGTGCCGTATTTAATTACAAAAATTAAATACCTAGTCTCATCAACCCCGAGGATTAATTAATTACAAAAATTGCAAATTTAATAACACAATCCATATTTGGACATGAAGTTGGAATCTCGTGCCTGCAACACAAAGTTAGCCTACGCACATTCACACATCATCCAGCAAAATAACCAATCCTAAACGCACAAAGTCGGAAACCTTAGCTCTGATACCAATTGTAGGGTATGGCTTGGCGGGTTTCCTAAGTGAATACCTGGTCGATCCAAGAGACCTCTCCACGTCTACGGATTAACAATTAATCTGAGTGGAGACCCGTCTCCCATCGACCGTCTCGTGTCGTATTGAACGATCCAAATTACAACTTAGCCAAAATTGACCTTGTAATTTGCTCGACCGTTCGACCGTGGAAAAGACGACGAGTTAATCATCGACTTTTGTGTTTATGGTCGGGGTCCAGTTAAGAATTTATTCACCATATTTTGAGATCAAAATAATAAATTTTCAAACATAAAATAATGAGGCATATGACCATGACACAAAATCAACAAAAGGAAATACAAAGGAGCATAGGGAAAGATATACCTTTCCGATCATCTCACAGTCTTCTACCTTATGTCCCTCCCTTTGCGGACGTCGTGTGGGAAACGATCTACCGCGATCCAAGATCACCAAGAGCAATAAACAGTCCTATCTTCCAGCCTGTCAAAACCCTAGTCCCTAGGGTTTCCACCGTCGGCCTCCTTCCCACTCCCTTTACGCCACCGACTGCCAGAGCCGACTCGAAGCCCTCCGGACCAGCAGCGCACCTCGAGAGGAAGGTGAAGAAGATGAAGAAGGAAATAGTGATCCTTCTTCCTTACACAAACAACCTGAACTTTCCCTTCTCCCTCAACCTTGCGCCACCGCAAACTCCTTCATGAGCCACCTCCTTTCGGCCACCTCTCCTTTTTCCCTTGACGCCGATCACCACAAAGCCAAGGGAAGATCCCTAACTTGTCCTTGGTGATCCCATCAGAGTGATGGAGAAGAGGAAAAGAGAGGAGAAGGAGAGAAATCTCCTTCTCCTTGCGCCGGCCGAAACTCGGAGGAGAAGAGGAGAGGAGAGAGAGAGAGAGGAAAGGCCTTGGGAGTAAACTCTTGGATTATGCTTGGTTTCTTGATCTCATAAGGGATTTATAGGGCTAAGGTAGGGACAAAGAGGAGGAGTTGGTTCTTGGCCCACTAATGGATCTAAACTCGATCCATTAATTAAGATCCATTCCACTAAAGGATCTTAATTGAACTTCCTCACCAACTCCATATTTTCATATGGGCTCCACATATTATGAGTCGTCCATCCCCCCGTGTTTAAGATCTCGTATGCCCATTAATTAATTAAATTACTGACAATTTAAATTAATTAACTTA
Source organism: Boesenbergia rotunda (assembly GCA_024364735.1). Lineage (NCBI taxonomy): Eukaryota > Viridiplantae > Streptophyta > Magnoliopsida > Zingiberales > Zingiberaceae > Boesenbergia > Boesenbergia rotunda. Next base: position 1,213,083 of record JAGFNQ010001647.1, read on the forward strand.
TGGATCCATGATTAGTACCACTCAACCTTGTCATTGTGCCGGATCAAATCCACCTGCATGGTTTAGCACAATGAACCTTTTGAGCTCATCAAGGGGGCATCATCATCCCAACTCACCAGATACGGATTCCGTCAATATTCATTAGCACATCATATTATTAATATTATCTCCCAACTTACCGGGTCTATCGATCTAACAGAATAGATCTCGTCCATTAATAAATTAAAGAAATAATAATTAATAATATATGCCCGATATTATTTCGGGATTAAGGGATCATCCTCCATAATATAAACTGAGGTCCTATCCAATTATCTAGTCAGTACAAATCGATAACCTCGAGTTTTGGTCCTGCTCAATGTACTCACAGCACATTAGTGTAATTCTATGGTCAAGACCAACTACACTTAATTACACTACAACCATCCAGATGGGTTGTTCAATTCCATCTCGATTGTGGGCCTCTTATTTATACTAAGCAAGGAACTAATAGCACGATCTTCCATGTGACACCACACACCATGTTATCTACAATACAAAGTAATTGGACTTCGTGTATGTACTTTTATAATCAAACACCTAGTGTAGTCGTGATTCTCTTTTCCTAATAAAGATTTTCATATAATAAAAGTCATGTCTTTCAGCATACACATCTTATAGGTAAAGAACAATAAGAAACATATTTCATACCCGTTGCCACATCAATGACAAGGTATGTAGTATGATTATAGATGGTGGAAGTTGTTCAGGTTGCAAGGTTGCAAACATAGTCTTACATCGAAAACATATGAGAAAGATCATAGACTTATAAGGAAAACAGATATCTCCATTGGTATGAGGTCTTTTGGGAGAGCTCAAGAGCAAAACCATGAGGGCTTAGACCCAAAGTGGACAATATCATACCATTGTGGAGATATTTAAATTTCTTTCGGTCCAAACAATTGGTATCAGAGCCAAGACTCTCTTCACTGGACTAATCGCTGGAAGTAGCACGAGCTAGAGCCATGATCCAGATTTAACCATGTGGATTTAGACTTAAATAATGGATGAGTAGGCTGCCTGTCATGATCAAGAGGACCAGACACTAGACAAAGAAGTGTAGGATCGAGATGAGCGATAGAGGGGGGTGAATATTGCTTATAAAATATTTCAAATTTTATAACGATCGAGTATGCAGCGGAAAATAAAACACAGGACCCTAACACAAGTTAGTTGTCCTTGCTTCAGAGACTTAACCTGCTCCTATTGCAAGGCCCATGGTCCTTGATCGTTTACGTTGGGCAATCACTAAAGGTTGAATGAATGTACAGATTACAAAATTTTTGTGTGAAATTAAAATAAAACAGATGTACCGACTCCTTTTTGAATAAGTTGAAGTTCTTCGCTCGAAGAGTCGGACATCGTTTCGGCGTTGTCATGGGTTTGATCACGCAACACACAGGAGAATGGAATGATCGCATAGTGTCAATTGATGTTCTGAAGTGTTGATCTCGAGCCCTTTATATAGTAGTCTTTTAGGTGCCTGAAAGGCCTTTCGGTCGCCTAAAAGGCCAATCAGGCGCCCTAGTCCTAGCGTCTCGGGCAGCAATTCTATCCGCTGCACAGTTAAACTTCTATCCTTGCTCAAGAACCTGAGTGCCGACATAGTGATAAGCACCATTTTATTGATTATTTTAATTGCTAAAATCCATGTTTGACCCATGTTTTTATTGCTTAATTATGATTTTACCCTAGGTTTTAGGATTTCCTCTTATTTTGGACTTAATTGCAAAATTACATAATTTTTGGATTATTTGGCCACTAATTTTCTGATATATTTTTGTAGGCATGAAAGGATCCTGGACCTAGGGCATACTGGGGCAAACTTGAGTCGGATGGGAACCGGATCGAATTATCAAGCCTACGATTAATCCGGGCCGTCCGATTCAAGAGCGGCTAGATCTGAGCCATCTGGGACGATCTGAAGCAATCCGAGCTAGGGTTAGGGTTGATCAAGCTCTATGATCAAGATCTGAAGGTTTCATTCCAATCAGAGCTCAATCAACCGTTGGATCAGCAAGGAGGGCTCTAGAGCGTCCATTCACAGATAGAGTTGATCTGGACCATCCGTTGCACATCTGGAGGATCCGAGCTACCACGAGGCAGATCCTGACTCTAGATCATCATCATAAAAGTTTGGCTCCAATCAGAGCAAGATCAGCCGTTGGATCTCCTCCAATCAATCTGAGCCGTCCAAAGTTAATTACTTAAGCAAAAATTTCCCACAGCGCACAGTCGTCGGTCACATAGCTCCTCCACTCAGCACTCACCATGAAAGCTTGACCGTTGCACTAGCTCAGCCACTCGCTACTAGCTCTCAGGTGCCTTTAGGCGCCCTAGTCCAACTAGTCTAACTTTTCAGCTGCAACAAGGGTTACTTCCTTGCAGTAATATAAATAGCATAGATGCAAATATGGATTCACAAACAATGTTGTTTTGGTCATGACTTTTAGGTTTCACCTGAAACACTAGTTCAGACCAAAGCCTACTGTTCCCTCCCAGGGAATGCATACTCACCTACTCCTCTCAGGAGAGTTTACCTGCTGCCACCTGGCACCACCGGTTGGACTTTTGCTCAGCCTCCGGGAACCTGAAACTCTATGACGTTCAACCTTGACCCGTCTCGACTCCTGTCCGCAATCCCCCCTCAACAAAGTTATCTGCTCAGTCCACCGAACCAAGACTTCATGCTCCACTTCACTCACAAAGTCTTCATTGCCCGATCCCCAACCAGGACTTCGTGCACAACCCTGCAGGTCAAGACTTCTTGCCTAGCTTACCTAGAACTTTCCTTTAAGATTCACAAGTTTATCAGTGCACAAAAACTAGGTTAAATTAAACCCTTTTCTACTTATCAAAATAAGGTTCGATCTGGTGCTTCCGGCACCAACAATCTCCCCCTTTTGGATTATGACAACTCAGTTCAATGTTAAGCTAAAATCAAGTTTAAATAGAAGAAATACAAATTTATTTTGAGCTCTCCCCCTTAACCAGTTATCTCCCCCTTAATCAAATATTTTTTTTTTCAAAAACTCGACTTAGTCATTCAAATAGATTTAAACAGTTCAGAGACTAAGTTGCCAGAATACTTGACTTGATTAATTTGAATTGCATTTATAGTGCCCCTAACTTATTTCAATGTACTGAATTAAAGCATCTTAAGTCTAGGGCAACGGTCCTAAGCATCTCAAAACAGTCTAGATTGTCAATCAAGTTAATCTTAATGTGCTTGTGAGATGCTAGCTGCTAGAACTATAGAAGCATGCATACTAGGGTTAAGCCTAAGCTAAGTCTGTGTTGAAGAATGATCCTATTTTTGAAAGGGGTAATTTTGATGCCAAAATAAAACTATGTTTCGAAAAATATAATGAATTTTGAAAGTAAAGTTTTGAAAACTTAAAGTACTGTATTTGAAACCTTTTAACAACAAAAAAGAAATTTATCAAGATGAGTAATCAAAAACACTCAAAAGAAAACCTACTCTACTAAACACATTCCAAGCTGAATATAATCTAAATAAACTGAAATAAAGTATGATTTAGTATAAACCATAGATAGAAAAAAAACTGCAATTAGATATACAAAGACAAACAAATCATAGTCAGCACAAGTCAGACCAAGACAAACAGTTTGGTCAAAGAGTCAGGTGAAACAAGATATCAGAATCTAAGAGGAGGGGTCTGTGTGTCAGGACTGAAGCAGCTGCATAAGCTTGGCGTGTCGCACTGCTGCTGTCTGGGCCATCTCTAAATATCAAATGTCTGACTCCTCTCAAAACGTCTGGATCAGCCTGAGACAGTGAACCTCTATCTCGATGAGAGTCAATCTCTAATTCGTCGAGAGTGGAGGAGGCGGTGGTGGATCCTACTGAGGTGGATCGTCCTCTAATGCAGCCTTGATCTTTGCATGTGGGACATCCTCGTCCTCCTGATCCTTGGCTAGTCCTGCTCCCCTACCCACTTCCCCGGCCAAAATCTCGTCGTTATTAACTTCTAACCCAACTAAGGAAAAGTTCCTAAATCCTATTTCATTACCTTCAGTTATCTGGGTGACCTGACCCCTAAGGACTTCACATCCAGAGCATACAAATATCGAAGTCAGAATGTTGCAATATGGAGTGCGCACTCTCCCATGGATAGAGATGCTGGACACATAAGTGATGGCATGAAAGATGAGAAGTCCTATGTCTATATCCAAATGATGAATAAAAGAATACATCAAGAGTGAAAGGGTCTTATCACAGCGATATCCCTAGTGGTGATAGGTAGGACACAACGAAGAAGAACTCGATAGTGTTGGGGTTGAAACTGCATGGAGCTTAAAGAAGAAATGGTAGAGTCTCTCTTACACTCAAAGAAATAAGTAAAAAGGGTTTCTAGGGGTAATGTGGGAGTAAGGATCAGCAAACGGACTATTCCTAGGTGGATAGCATAAGAAAGTAGAATCAAATGGACGTAACTCAAAATAATGGATAAATAGTGTAGGAGATATGATAAAATCAATCTGCTGGACACGAGGAGAATAATGGGTGTTATCTAATTTGACCATATTATTGTAAAATTTTGCACACAGGGTCATATCTATAAAATTAGTGCAGTAGACAAGCTGGTCTAAGTGGTAGTGATGGATAACGTCCATGGTGATAGGCCAGTAGGTCTCACAGAAATTCCTATGAAGATAGTGACAATCTAAAGGTAGATAGGTGGTATGCTCAAAAAGATCCTAAAGAGACAAGGAGGGGAATCTAGGGTCTGTACTGGGTAGGGTAGCAGGTCCAGTCTGGGCTATGCGACGTGTACTAATTTTCACACAAAAACATAGTAATGGTAAGAGTAATAAGAAAATGGAAATTAATAGTAGAATTTAAAATATACCATCTTTGAGGCATGAGGAAAGAAAGGAAGGATGATCCTGGGTTGTTGGCTTCGTTTTGGCAGGGGTTTGAGAGAGAGATCAAGAGAAAAAGGAGGAAAGAAAGTGATTAGGGCGCCATGGTCATTTCTGTTCGCCGTGTATGAGGAAGTTTATATAGAGCAAACTCGGGTGCCTGAGTTGGGCTTAGGGCACCTGAATTGACTAGGGTGCCCTAGTCAGTGATTCCCCCATCGTTTTCAAAAACCAGGGGCACATTTCGGGAAGGTGCACGAAATCAACCGCCAAAGACCTCGATTTGCGATCAGGCGCAGGATTCAGGCGCCTGAGTTGGGTTTTAGGGTTTAGTGAATGTTTTGTCAATATTTGAGTTAAAAGAAATTTTATGTAGATGAGATAGAGAGATTTTTAAAAAATAAAAAAATTTTGAAAAGAATTTGAGTTTAAACAGAAAATTTTGAAACAATATTTTTGGAAGAAAAAGAGAATTTTTTAAACAAAAATTTTAATCAGAATTTTTTTTAAACAAGTGATAAGAGAGAGAAAAAAAGTTAAATAGAGAATTTGGCAAGCACAAATAAATCTTAATTTTAGTTCGGGCTAACCAATTTAGTGACAAGTTGGTTTACCTGCTTCAATCGGTTGGGTTTGGTATATTTTAAGCACTAAACACCTCACCCATTTCTAAGTGACAAAACAGGGAACCTTATCAGTTTTGTGAGATGATTTCAATTTTATCTTGAAGTTACGTTGAATTTATGATATGATTGAAACTTGAGTTAGATTTAGATTTAAGAATTAGTAATTTAAAAATATATTTCAATATTTGGCTTCTAGGTCTTGGCGAGGCATAGAGACCTTCTTTCGCCTTAGCCTTATTGGATCAACAACCCTTTCCTAAACAATGCCACATAAAGAAATACTATTTTTAAATTCCTCGTTCAAAAATCTTGGTCTAACTAGTCGAGAATGTTGCGAGGTAGCTTCAACTAGTTCCACCTGACTAAGTAGACCAAATAGAAGACGCCTTCTTCTACTTGACTCCCCAGACGACTTTCCTAATGTACTATCAGCTCGCCCGCCATAATACTAGGTTGTGCACGTTTCACTCAGATCTGGTCCTTAACTAACCATTTTTAATCCAAAGCAAGGTAATAATAAATACATAAAACTAAATAATCATACATCAGACAAGGTATTAAATGAAAGCTACCTAACTGCACAAATGGTCTTTTTATTTGCTTCCCCTAGATCATAACCTTGATTTGGTCTAATTAAATAATGGATATGAACCTTAGGACCCAATATTCATTTGGTCTGGCTTAATTAGTCAAGCTTGATTTGGGGGCCCATGCTTGGACTCGGGTGTTAAGATGGTTCACTACTGAATAATAAGACCTAAATCGCGAATTGGTTTTAAATCCAATTCCGGATCGATTTAAAATAGACTTTTATTTTCCAAGAATCAAATCAAGAATCTTGGAACCCAGGGTAAACTGTTCTAAGTTTGCTCTGAGTTCTTTAACTTGAGCCTTCAGGAAGAAATTCTCTTCCTCAAGTCTTTGGACTTAAGTTGACGTTTCGACCTGAACATTCTCAGTCAAAGGACTCGAGTTGGTCTCTCCCTTAAGAAGTTTTACCTCCTCTTATAGAGACTTGACCCGGTCATGAGACTTAGCCAATTTGTGAGAAAGATAAGAAATAAGTTCGTAGAGATCCGATTCAGTATAACTCGTTACCTTGAGTCGGCCAGTTTCCGACAGTGAGACTTAGCCAATTTATTTAGTAGTAAATCACGACGGCTTACCTTAGTGTCGGACGTTCCTTCGTGGAGTTCTATCAGCTTAGTCCACAATTCCTTGGCACTGCTGAAAGGTCCGACGCGGTCGAGCTCCTCCTTCGTGTGTCCATATTGTAGGGATCTCTTGGCGACATAAACTAAAAAAAATGCAGAGGAAACAAGATCCCTCGAGCGATCCATGTGAAAGAAAACTTGTACAAAGCTGATCTACAGCTATTGATCTTATGGATATACCTTTGATGCGTGCCCTTTCGTTTATCCCGCTCGTCTATGGGTACACCGATCTCTTGCACGTCCAAACAGCTGTGTCTCTATACTTATCCACACGAACACGATCTCTCATCTTCGGAGAAGAACTACCTTAGTTGTGCTAGCAACTTGAGGTAGTTCACAAAACCACCAAGAACCCCAAAGAAAGGGTTTCGGCCAAAGAGGGAGAAGAGGAGGAAGAGAGGAAGGGAAAAAGACTTAGCTTCATCCAAAATGACAAGAAAAATATTTATACTCATCCCATGAATATGAAGTGTTTTTTGTCCCTTTAGCTTCCCTTCATTAAAGTCAATAAAGAGCACATCTTCTCATGTGACTCTTCAACTACTCTCCATTCAATGAAGAGAATCTTTTCCTCTTCCTTTATTATTAATTCATTAAATACTTTAATGAATTAATACCTCATCCAAATTTGGTTGAGTCTAATCTAAATGAGTCTAACTCAAATTAGATCTCAATCCCATGATCCAATTGGATTCACTTGAGTCTAACTCAATCAATCTAATTCGGATCAAATCTTAGTCAAACTAAAATCAATCAATCTCTGAAGCATCGTGTCCTTAGTCTGTGACCCAATAGGTACTTATAACGTTGGCAATGTGTCTAAACCGCTTTAGACACATAAACAATGAGCGGCATCTAGCAATGCATCATTGCTACCCAAGTAACAAGAAAATCAAGATCCGACTTAACCTCCGTGACTATGACAATGTATGACCTTGCCCTTCTATCCTTGATATCCAGATTGACCAATGAGGCATAGAATATGTCATCCTCGATCAATCTTTGTGTTTCTTGATCCCCAGGTAGACTCACTTAAACAAATGAGCTCGATATCTCATATTGACTCATTTGAGCATGACTATGCATTTTAGTAGTCTTACTGGATCAAGGGGTCCATAGATATCACTCCCGTCATATGGGAGGAATAGATCCCATCTACATCACTCACATCCCTCCGTATAATTCATTATATACCCAGTGATCGCCTTTATAGTCCACCCTATTACGGGTGATGTTTGACTATACCAAAGTACATAACTCCTCATGTAGGGAACCGTAGTGACTTCAGGTCTAAGGACTATTCATACTAATAGTCTCATGAGAAAGTTTATGACACTCATATGACAATCTACGAAACCTTCTCATGGCGGGTCAATTCAGTACACATTCTCTAATGTATACCCATGTGTCAACTTGATATCACATATCAATGACTTATAAGTTCAAGTCATCAATTGACCTACATGCTAGTCTTCATGCATTAATATTGACCTTGAATATTAATGCTTGACTAGGAATGGTTTAGTGTAGTGTTCTCTATATTATCTCACTATCGATTTAACCAATCGATATGATGTAGATAATATCCTACTATCCAAGGACATAATTATATTTAGTTATTTGACACAAGTATAAAATAAGTATAATAACCAAACTGCCTTTATTAATGATAGAATATGATACAAAAAGTGTCTAGTCAATCATCACATAATTGGTTCTAGGACTCCTGCTAACAATCTCCCACTAGCACTAGTGTCAATCACTGTAATATCAAATACCTAGTGACCTAGTGTGACCATCATGCTTCTTTTGTGCCAAAGCCTTGGTCAAAGGATCCACGATCTTAGCATCAGTGGGTACTCTGCATATTCTCACATCTCCTCTATCGATGATCTCTCGAATGAGAAGGAAGCGCCGTAGTATGTGTTTGGTCCACTGATGAGTGCGAGGTTCCTTAGCTTGTGTAATAGCCTCATTGTTGTCACAATAGAGGGCTATCGGGTCTACTATGCTAGGAACCACACCAAGCTCTGTAATGAACTTCCGGATCCAAACAACCTCTTTTGCTGCATCAGACGCGGCAATATACTCGGCCTCTGTTGTAGAATCTGCGACTGTGTCCTGCTTCGAACTCTTCCAACTCACAGTGCCACCATTCAAGCAAAATACATACCCTGACTGTGATCTGAAATCATCCCTGTCTGTTTGGAAGCTTGCGTCACTGTAACCCTTTACAGCTACCTCCTTATTGCCTTCAAATATCAAGAAATATTCTTTCATCCTTCGTAAGTACTTAAGAATATTCTTGACAGCTGTCTAGTGACTTTCACCTGGATCTGACTAGTACCTGCTCGTCATGCTCAAAGCATACGAGATATCTGGATGAGTGCAAAGCATGGCGTACATGATAGATTAGTGTACATGGATTCCATTTCAGACCTCATGACCTCTAGCCATTTCTTAGAATCTGGGCTCATCACAGCTTCTTGATAGGATGTAGGCTCGTTCAACTCAATAAGCCTAACGTCATCACGGTCAGACAAGAGAAATGAGTATCTCTCAGGCTGACGATGTATCCTATCAGATCTGCGAAGAGGTTGATCTACTTGAACAGCTTGTTCCACAACTTCTTGTGCAACAATCTCATGATCCACAACACCTTGTGGTGCTTGTTCAATGTTTATCAAGGCCTCAGTACTATTTGCATCTTGAACTTCTTCAAGATGGATTTTACTCCCACTTATTCTACTAGAAATAAACTCTTTTTCTAGAAAAATACCATTTCTAGCAACAAATACTTTGCCTAGTGTGGGATTGTAAAAGTAATATCCCTTCGTTTCCTTGGGATATCCTACAAAATAGTACTTATCAGATTTGGGTCCTAGTTTATCTGAGACTTGATGTTGAACGTAAGCCTCACAATCCCAAATCCTCATAAAAGACATCGTGGGTCTCTTCCTAGTCCATATCGTATATGGTGTCTTTATGACGACCTTTGATGGAGCTCGGTTAAGTGTGAAAAGAGTCGTTTCTAGAGCGAACCCCCAGAAGGAAGTAGGAAGATCTGTCTGACTCATCATCGATCGTACCATATCTGATAGAGTACATTTCTCCGCTCGGATACACCATTCCACTGTGGTATTCCAGGTGGAGTGAGTTGGGATATAGTCTCACACTCTGCTAGATGGTCATGAAACTCTTGGCTAAGGTATTCACCACCTTGATCTGATCGAAGCATCTTAATACTTTTGCCAAGTTGGTTTTGTATTTCACTCTTGAATTATTTGAACTTTTCAAAGGATTCTAACTTGTGTTTCATGAGATACACATTGCCGTATCTACTGACATCATCAGTAAAAGTGATGAAGTACTGATAGCTTCCTCTAGCTATGACATTGAAGGGGCCACATACATCAGTATGTATGAGTCCTAACAAGTCTATCGCTCTTTCGCCTTGTCCACTAAATGGAGTCTTGGTCATCTTGCCTAGAAGACAAGATTCACATGTCTCATATGATTCAAATTCAAATAAGTCCAGTAATCCATCCTTACGGAGCTGGGATATGCGACCCTCATTTATATGTCCCAAGTGACAATGCCAGAGATATGTTTAGTTCAAATCATTTGGTGAGAATCATTTGGTATTTATGCTATAGATTGGGTTCTCTAGGTCTAGAACATATAGTCCATTCATAAGTGGTGCACTACAATAGAACATGTCATTTAACATTATAGAACAACATTTATCCTTTATGATAAATGAAAAGTCTTTCTTGTCCAAACAAGATACTAAAAGTATGTTCTTAGTTAATACATGTACATAAAAGCACTCCTCTAGTTCTAAGATAATCACAGTGGGCAAAGATAAGGAATATGTTCCAACAGCAATAGTAGCAACCCTTGCTCCATTGCCTACTCATAGGTCCCCTTCGCCCTTTGTCAACGATCTAGCCCTTCGAAGGCCCTGCACATTAGTACAAATGTGAGATGCACAATCGGTATCTAATACCCAAGAAGAAAAAATAGATAGATTGACTTCTATAACAAAAATACCTGAGGCAGAAGTCTCACTTCTTTTTTTCTTTACTTCCTCCAGGTAGACTTTGCAGTTCCTCTTCCAATGTCCGGTCTCACCATAGTGGAAGCAGGTCCCTTCCTTAGGCATCCCGCCTTTAGCCTTGGGTGTAGTAGAGTTAACTTTGCCTTTGGCTTGGGTCTTACCCTTACCCTTAGGCTTCCATTTACCTTTGCCCTTCTTTACCATCAGTACATTACTGGTCTTGGTTTTCTTGAGATTAGGTTCAGCAGTTCTCAACATGCTGAGCATATCAGGCAAAGGATTGTCATTTTCATTCATGTTATAGTTCATGACAAATTGATTGTACCCTTCCGACAATGATTGCAGGATAAGGTCCGTGGCCAATTCTTGTCCCAGTGGAAATCCTAGTCGTTCAAGGTTGTCGACATACCCAATCATCTTGAGTACGTGAGTTCCTACAAGTGTTCCTTCTTGCATCTTGCATGGAAATAGGGCTTTAGATACCTCAAACCGCTCGTGCCTAGCTTGCCCTTAATATAGTTATTTTTGGTGCTCAACCATATCATGTGCATCCATGTTCTCATGTTGCTTCTGAAGCTCAGAGTTCATGGTGGCAAGCATGAGACATGATACATCGAGTGCATCATCATGATGCTTCTTGTAAGCATCTTTTTCAGCGTGGGTGGCGATAGTGATGGGTGCTTCTGGAAGAGATTACTTTAGGACGTACAGTTTTCCTTCTTGTTTGAGGACGATCCTCAAGTTTCTGTACCAGTCCAGGAAATTAGCTCCGTTGAGCTTGTCCTTCTCAAGGATGGATCGTAGAGAGAGAGTATTTGATGTGTTAGACGACATGGTGATCTACAACAGTAAAACATGCAGAATCAAGTATCATATCTAGATCATTTAATTAGGCCTTTAATTTAATGATACTCCCACTGAATCATAGAGCTTTGGTAGGGGCTAGTCATGGATATTGGCAAACTCAATTTGCCCACACTACTAGCTCCAAACCAAATAACGACTACATTCATATGGGACAAGATCCATATTATACCTCATCTTGAGTTAGCTTTGGCTAATCGCCCAAGACTTGGTATAATTAGGTAGGTAATATTTTACCAATTACATCTTATGCAACTCTTGGAAACAAAGGGCAAGATCCACATTACACATCATCTTGAGTTAGCTTTGGCTAATCGCCCAAGACATAGTATAATTGTTCGCTCACCCAATTTTCCCAACTTTTGGGATATGCCTCTAAGTTTCTCAATCCAATTGAGGTGACTTAGTTAAGTCTCACCCAATGTTCGATAGCGGGACATCACAATTGTCCACTCGCACTCTACCAAGATAAAATGTGTCACTTTCCTTTGGCAAACCCAACAACAAATGATCGAGGTAGTTTATGAGTACCAAACATTGATAGGCATATCGAGTTAACTTAATTAAGATAAATGTTTACCTAATAATGCATTACACACACACATTGCATATATCAACATATAAGCGGTAAAACGTTACATGGTTATGGCCCGTATACTACGATCCTCTCAAGCCAATGAGAAAATCGATGGTCAACTTAGGGATAACATCTTCTCTAAGTGGCACCTCCGGTCGTCATGTGTCGTTGACCTCCTTCTTGTAACTCCATTCTTCAATGGACGCTCCACTACTTATTTTGTACATTACAATTTAGGAAAACTCGAGTTACATTCGAGTCTAAATCTATTTTACAACTAGAAAAAATAGAGACAAGGCATGACACGGAGGTCGTATTATGAATTACATTACAACATGCGCACAGACACATGTACATCCAATCACATTGTGGATAAGGCTATAACCATGCACTATGTCATCAATCACACATAATAGATCTAGGACATTGATTTTATTATGAGTGCAAAAAAAAATCGCTCATGAGCAGAAACTCACAGCGGTCTCGCTAGCCGGTTAGCAGGCGGGGTCAAGGGGCAGCGCCCTTGCGGGGCACGGGGGCAGCGCCCCCGAAACAATTTTTTTTTTGTTTTAGTTGACTCCTTGAATGAGTCACTGCCCTAGATTCATCAAAATGAATCCGAGACCCTTATTGCTCCATTGCTACATCCTTGCAACAAAAATGCACAATCTGTTCACAACAAATTGATGCAACTTCATCAACATGATCACCAAAGGTTATAATATTTTGTCTAGAGCAATCGGACTATAGCACGCTATCATATGAATGATGATGCTATAGTCTTTTAGTTTGATCAACACAAACTTTTGCTTACAGACAAAATACTCATACAATTATATGCAACTCATAACAAAAACTTGTCCTACTTCTATATCACATATAAAAGTGCATAAAACTTTGTACGATCATTCGCAAGTGGCTCTGATACCACTGTAGGGATCTCCCCGTGACATAAACAAAAAAAATGCAGTGGAAACAAGATCCCTCAAGCAATCCATGAGAAAGAAAACTCGTACAAAGCCGATCTACAGCTACAGATCTTATGGATATACCTTTGATGCATGCCCTTTCGTTTATCCCGCTCGTCCATGGTACGCCAGATCTCTTGCACACCCAAGCGTCCGTTCCTCTATACGTATCCACATGAACACGATCTCTCAACTTCGGAGAAGAACTACCTTAGTTGTGTTGGATCGAGAAACACGATAGAGGGGGGGGGTGAATATCGTGAAAACTTTTGCGGATAAGATTTAAGAGAAAATACGCAGCGGAATTAAAAACAAACACGAGGAACACAAGTATTTTTTACTTGGTTCGGAGTCACGGTCGGCTCCTACTCCAAGGCCCACGGTCCTTGACCGTTTACTGCGGGCAATTCTATAATAGCGCAATGATTTACAGAATTTTGATACAATAGTAGTGCAGTAAATAAACGAATACACTTTTCATTACCGACGCCCGGTGTGGATCGCACTTCGGACAAGAGGGTCGTCGTCGGCGATGGAATGTCGAGATCGGAGTTTGCAGAGCAGAGCGCTTGAACGAAAAGCGTAGAGGCATTGGAAAGTTGTGTTGTTGAAGCCTATGGGTCGAGCCCCTTTTATAGTGCTCCTGGGGGTGCCTGATTCGCGGGGGGCGCCTGACACGTGCCTTCAGATCGGAGAAAACTCATCCACAGCTCGGTCAGGCTTATCCCTTCAGAATCGGCATCGGAGCTGACTGGGGTGCCCGGGACCTCCCGGGCGCCCAGCTTGACCTGGTCCGCTGGATTCTTGGCTGATTTTGCTTTGACTCCTCTTTGGCTTTGACCTTGGGCGCCGGGACCTCCCGAGCGCCTAGCCCAGCTGCATGCCCCTCTCCTTTGGGGCGTTCTGAGCTGCAGAAACACACTCCTTCGGTCCCTGCATCCGAGGTTAGTTCCACAACAAACAAGGCAAGAATATAAGTCCATTTTTACAGTCGTAGATGTCTTGGTTCTGACTTCGGATCTCCCAAATGGAACCCTAGGTCAAACCGACACCTACTATTCCCTCGACGGGGAACGCGTCCTCACCTACTCCTCTTAGGAGAATTTATCTTTTGCCAACCGGCTTCTCCGGTTGGACTTTTGCCCAATCAACTTGACCAGGTCTTCGTGCCCAGTCCTCGACCAGGACTTCGTGCCCACCTTTCGAGCAGGTCTTCGGTGCCCAGCCCCTTGCCAAGACTTCGTGCCAAGTCCTCACCAGGACTTAGTTCCCACCTTCCGAGCAGGTCTTCGGTGCCCAGCCCCTTGACCAGGTCTTCTTTGCCCAGCCCTTTGCCAGGACTTCTTGCCTAGTGTGCCTAGGGCTTCTTTCTGCACACTTATTAAACACATTAGATAACAATAACATCTTAACTCTTGAACCTTTTGCCATTATCAAAACCCAGGTTTGACTTAGGTGCTACCAACACCAACAATTTCACCCTTTTTGATTTATGACAACCCGGTTCAAAAAGTTAAGTTAATCATACATATAAGTAGAAAAAAAATTACTTTCTTCCCCCTGGAAGAAATCTCCCCCTATGTTTTTCAAAAGTTCGTGAGATTTTTGAAAAAGTTTCTAAGTCTTTAAAGTGCAACGTTTTTCAGATTTTCAATACTTAAAAAATTTTCAAGAAAAGGTTTTAAGTTAGAAGCATTTTCCAAAAAATATTTTGAGTTAGGCACTTGGAAAATTTTCAGGAGAATTTGAAATTACACTTAGAAAATTTTCAACCAAAAATTTCGAGTAGAACAATTTTTGAAAGCAAGTAATTTCAAAAATAACTTCCAAAATACTTAGTTTTTGCATTTAAAGAATTTCTAAACTTATTCTAAAGTTTTAACACTTAGAAAATTTGTAAGCAGTTTAGATACTTAGAAAGCAGTTTAAACAGTTTATGTACTTAGACATATTTTTCGAATAGGTTAAGTACGTAGAAATATTACTTTTTGAAAAAAGGAGATAAGGGTTTTGAAAAAATTATTTAAAAAAAAATAAATTTTGAAACCTTCTTTCAACTCCTTTCCAATCTCTCCCCCTTTGCTATACATCAAAAAAAAATATAGCAAAAAAAATATAGCATTGAAACTGATAATCAAGGTAAGATGCTGTACTAAACCAATTCTTAAATTTAAACTGGACCAAATCAATTTGAATTTTTGCTTTTGGGTCCTATCTAACCCAACTAGCTACTTACTAACTGTTATAAATAGTAGCTTTCGCTAGGGTTAGTCAAGTTAAGTGATCTGATCAAGTTAGATTTTCTAAGCTTGACACTTAACTTGATTACTATTGATTGGTATTTAGTGCCCAAATTACTGTAAATGCACAACCTTAAGCATCTTGAATCAAGACAAAGACCTAAGCATCTCAACCCATTCTAGGTTATCAATCAAAAGTACCCTAAGGTGCTTGTGAGATGATAGCTTCTAGATCTATAGGTGCATGCAGTTCTAGGGTTAGGGCCTAGGCTAAGTCCATTTGCGAAAAAAACCCTAGTTTAGAAGGGGGTAGTTTTTTAAAAAAAACTAAGTCGGAAAAATCATTTTAAATAACATAATGAAAATAAAGAAATGATTTTGCAGAAAATAAAACAGTTTTTGAAAAACAATTTAATTAGAGCAGTCCTATTCTACCAAGCATAACCCTAACTTAGTACATGATAAAAGGAAGTTAATCATGTAAACAACTAGCAACTAGATATACATAGAAGTCAATTGGTCAAAGCGAGGACCAGAGTAGTCAAAACATGAGTCAAACATCAGTCAATAGTACAATAAGTCAACTGAAGTCATCTGGAGTCTAAGAGGAGGGGCCAGGAGGGAAGAATGGACCGGGCTGCCAGTTTTAGAACCAAGACATCACTCATCATGTCGGGCCTGATTTGCCTCATGCTCAGCTCAGAGAGCATCCATGTACTCAGTGTGGTGTGCATCTCTCATCTGGCGGTCGGCTAGAATAGCTTCCATGTGCGCGTTATGGTAAGCTCAGTTTACATCATGCTCTGCCTGAATCGCGTCGACTATCTCGATGTAGTGGGCTTCCTCTTCCTCTCGAAGGCTATGAATCTCTGTCTCAAGTCGTGTCACTCTCTCATCTAGCGTCGGCGGTGGCGGCTCGTCCATCTACTCTCGGGTCTCGGCAGCGAGATCTGCGACGTTGACCTCCACCTCCTCATCGGAATCGATCTGGACTCCGGCTCGCTGACGTCTCCATGATAAAACCCCGGTGCCCGAGATATCTATGCCCGCTAGGGAGAAGTTTCTATACCCAATCTCGTCAAACTCAGTCATCGAGGTCATCTCTCCGTCGGTAATGTCTCGACCGTGATGATGAAGAAGAGAGGTAATGATGTGGCAATAAGGGGTGTGTACCCGACCCTGAGTAGTAACACTGGATGCATGTAGAATGGTGTGAAATATATGAAGTCCAATATCGATGTCCAGGTGATGGATCAAAGCATACAGCAGGAAGGTATGGAATGGTCGCATGGTCGCGATGTCCCTAGTGGTCAAGGGAAGAAGAACTCTATAAAGAGCGTAATCCTAGACATGGAGATCTACTGATTGAAACCGACTAACCAGGGGGTTTCGGGCAGTTCTATAGAAGTATAAATAAAGGGTATCTAGATCAATATGGGAGTAGGGGGGAGCAAAGGGAGGATCTCTAGGAGGGTAACAACAGAAAGTGGACTGGGAAGCTCGCAATCCAAGGAATCTGTTAAACAACAAGGGCGTGATAGTCAAGGGCATTCCTTGTACAGTTGTGATATAGCTAAGATCATCTTGTCTTACTAAGTTGTTGTAAAATTCTGCACATAGGGTTGTATTTACAGGATGAGTGCAGAAAACAAGTCGATCAGGTTGATAGAAGTTAATGACGTCCATGGCTACTGGACAGGATTGAGTAAAAACTGCCTATTCAAGAAGCTTGTCTTGATGGGTTTATAGGTTGTCCTAGCAAACTTATTGAATAGTTCTAGGGTCGGAAAGCTAGGGTCAGGGCTAGGCTCGGCCCCGGGGTTGGGTTGAATAGTACGATGTTTTCTAATATAATAAGGAATATGCATTTAGCGAAATAACTAAAAGGAAATAATTAAAAATGCATGAAAAATTGATACATGGTAGCCATCCGGGGAGGCATGGTTGAAGTGGAGCGTTCGGGGGCACGAGAGGGTTGTTCGGATGCGTTATGAAGGAGAAGAGTTGGAGAAGAGAGTTTGTTTTGGTGTGGCAAGTGAATGAGGTCTCGGTGGCTTTTTATAGGGCTTGGTCGGGCTCCCGGGAGGGATTGGGCGCCTAGAGTTAGTTGGTAGCTGCCAGATGCAGCTTTCTTGGTTTTGACACTGTAACACCCCAATTTTACGATTTGAGTACCTGGGAATTGTTTAAAGTTCGGGACAAACTTTTTATAAGATGTGTAGGATTGTAACACCCCAAAATTTCACCATGAATAATATTGTGAATTCATTATGAAATATTATGTGAATAATATTGTGAATTCATTATGAAATATTATGTGAATAATATTTTGGATTCATAGGAAATTATTATAAAAATATTATGTAAATAATGTTATGAATTCAGGAAAAATTATTAGGAAATATCATGATGAATTTGGCTTAATGGGCTTTGATATGGATTAGTGCAAATTGTGATAAAAAGAAGAGGTAGAAAGGAGGAAGCAAGGATTGAACCTTGAACCTCCTAGTTGCACTCACCATGTCATAACCAATAAACCAAGAAATGTTTCTTGTAGAGAGAATAAGAAACATTCTTGTTGAATCGAGGGAAGCGAAGAGACATGTCTCTTCATGAGAAAAGTATAAATAAGGGAGTGAGAAGTTAGAGTAACTTCCTCTTCTTCTTCCTCACTCACTCCCACCGAAACTCCTCTTCCCCTCTCCTTGCATTTTCGAAAAACACACCCTAGGGTTCTAACCCTAGGGAATTTGGAAGGAAGAAGACCCCCCAAGATCTTGCCCTCTATTAGGGCCAAAGAGTTTAGAGAAGTTCTAGCAAAAAGGATTTTCACTTGCCCTCCAAGTCTAGGGTACCCTACGGTTTAAAGAGAAGGTGAAATTCCAGCGCAAGGATGTAAGTGTCCTCTCGCCTGCAGCATAATTGCTATCGAATGTTTGCTTGTTTTATTCTTTTGAAAAATCACAAGGACCTTCCTTGAGGAAGGTTTCGGCCACCCTATGCTTGGAGGTCCAAGAGGGGGGTTTTTGATCAAACCTTGATGTATGCTAGTACCCCTAGGGACTTTATACACATATGTGTTGTTTCCAAATTTTTGGGAGGACAAAAATTAGGGTTTGGTACCCTACAAGGTTTCGGCCAAGACTTGGCTTCTTTGGGGTTGTGAAGTGAATCACTTCTTGATGCATGCCATGCATGCTAAATAAATGTTGTATACATGTGTATTGTTTTGTGAATGATGACTTGTCCAAAAACCCTAAAAACCCCCACCTTACCATTCGGCCGCCCCTTGTAATTTAGGGTTAGTGGAAGCTAACCCCACTTTGAGGTATAAACCATGTTTCAATTGTTAACATGAAGTGCACTTGAGGTGTTTGTAGAAATGCATGAATGAATGCTTGATTGAAAAACCAAAAGAATCCCCTACCCTTGACTTTCGGCCAACCATGGTTCTAGGGTTGGGAAGTACTTAATGAAACCATGAAGCATGCTACCACCTATATGATGTGTGTATAATTTATGTGATCCATCTTGTTAGGTATAAAAGCATGCCTTATAGCCCATGGGGCACCCTTATGACATGAACATGATGTGTTTGATAATATGCTTGAAAAAGGATATTCTACGGAAATTGGGATCAAGAGCACCCCTAAATGTGTGGTGTGTCCCTAGGGGATCATGAGCACCCTTGATGAGTGGTGTGTCCCTTTAAGATGTTATTAGGAGTACCTTTAAGCATATACATATATATGTAATTACATGTTAAGATACTTTACTTTGAAAGTTGTGTACCCGACTCGGAAGGGGGTCGTTAAACAAAATCCAATGTACATGTTAACTGAAGGTCATGGCATTGGTAGGACGGAAGGGTCCTGCCCTAATTGGATTGGTGGCTCGCTACCCCAACTCATTAGGGAACGCGCTTGATGTGGTACTACAACTGGGCCCTAGATGATACTATATTTTTAAGTACTTACCTTTATGGAACCTTTTGAAAAGCATTTTCTCATTATGTGATGATCTTGTTCTGTAAAGCACTTAGAAATATTTGATGTGATGCTTATGATGCTTATAATTCTATCCTGATTATTGTGTACATGATATGATGTATCGAAATGGATTTTTGCGAGTAAGCCGGATTCTTACTAAGCATGTTTTGCTTACTAGTTTCATGTTGTTTTTCTTATGCTGCAGATAGCGGTAAGAAATACTTGAACTAAAGGAAGAGGCAGAGGGAAAGCTAAAGGATGTGTGTGGTGATGGTTCGAGAAAGAAAGAAGGATTCTTATCTACCATTTTTGTCTAGAATCTAAATTGCTTCCACTAAAGGATTACAAGTTGTATTACTATACTCTGATTGTGTGATGACTATAACTACTCTACTGTTGGTCAAGTTAGAGATATGGAACCTATGTCATGTTAGATAACTCTATGCTTGGTTGAGTTTAGAATTTAACTGGTACATGTGAACTTTATATAGAGGAAGACACTATCATTAGATGTCTAATTTTTGTTGTATGCATGCTAAGTGAAATGCTATAGAGTTCCTATTTCCTGTTGCTTATGAATGCTTCTTATGCATGTGTCTAAGGCTAGATAACTCATGCTACATTCCTACTTGAGATTCCATGCTATAGTGTATTTATTGATGCTTGAAATGAGGTTTGGGTTGAGAGGAGGGCCGGCTGCCCATAGGTGCCGGGACCCATGCCCCTTGGCTAATGCCTTGTTTTCCTCTCCTTCAATGTTATGCTTAGCTGTTTAATTGGATCACTTGCAGTAGGTTATGTTTTAGATCATGCCATGCTCTATCTTGCCCAAACCATGTTTAGATCAGTAAATTACGAAGTTAAATGATCTTCCTATTATGTTGTAAATGCATGTTGATATCCGAAACCTTGCTTGGTAAATTAGTCCTCAACAAGCATGCTTACCACTCTTCTTGCATTGTAATTGTTTCTACTAGATATACATGCTTAACATGATAAATGATATGAATGTATGGACCCGTAACCCCGCCTTTAGGGTAGATATAAGGGCGGGCGTTACAGACACTGTCCATGGGAGCGCCCGTGAGGACCCGGGCACCTGGGGTCAGCTGCCATGTGTGGCGGCTTTTGCTGCCTGGAATTGACTTTAAAGGTCTAGGCGCCCAATAGGTCTCGGCCGCCTAGCTTAGCTAGGTATTGACAGCTTTTGCAGTCTTGGTCGAAGAGAAAGGGAAGGGGGGCGACCGAGGAGTCACGGGCGCCCGGATTGACCGTCGTTTGACCATTGACTAGTTTGACTATTTAACCAGGTTTGACTATTTTGACCTAATTTGACTCTAATGACCAACCAATAATCAAGACAATTTAATTCCAAATTCAACATTACAAAAATAAGATTTTGCATTAACTTAAGACCTAACTATCTCGCCCGGTATCTAGTTATCAATCACGTTAACTTATGGGTTTTTGTGAGACAGTTTTTAATAGAAGTACAGATTTTATTTTGAAAAATCATGATTAATTTTGAAAAGTTAAATTAATTTTGAAAAACCAGTTAATTATGTTTATAAATTTATTTTTGAAAATAATGGTTGAATCTAAGATTAATTGAAATCTGTGTTAGATTCAAATCTGACAATAGTAAAGTGAATTTGGTTTTCAATAATCGACTTCCAGGTCTTGGCGAGGCACTTGACCTTCTTTGGTCGTAGCCTTATTGGATCATCAACCCTTTCCTTGACAAAGTCTTTTATTGAAAATCCAATTTCAAGTTACTCCTTGAAAGTTTTTGGTCTAACTAGTTTGGGTCTTGGATCGGTAGCTTCGGCTAGTTCCGCCAAAATGGCTTCCCTATCGTACTATCATCTCACCTCCACCCAATACTATGTTATTCAAATTTCAGTTAATCGGTTTAGTCCTTAATCTAACCAGTCCTAGTTCTAAGCATGATAAATTGCAGAAAATAAATAAACAAGGAATCATTCAATTTTACAGTACGAAAATGAATTTATTTAACTATAAAAATAGTTTTTAATTTGACTCCCCCTGGACTAAAGCCACGGTAATGAATAGGCAAGATATGAATCTTGTCCTTGAGGATCCAATACTGGTTTGGTCCAGCTTTGTTGTTCAGGCAAAGTTTGGGTACCCATGCCTGAACTTTGGGTCTAGACTGATTCAGTACAGCATAATATTACCATTGTCTAGACTTGGTTCGATACCCTAACCCGGATCGATTTAGAACTGACATTTGTTTTCCAAGGATCATGTCATGACCCTTGGAACCCGAAGTGAATCGTTCCAAAGCTTCTCTTAGGTCCTTGACTTGAGTTTTCAAGAAGGAGTTCTCTTTCTTAAGTTTTTCAACTTGAGTAGAGGTTCCTTCTTGAACCTCCTCAGTTAAGGATCTAGAGTTAGCTCCCTCTTTCAGGAGTTTTACCTCCTGTCGGAGAGACTCGACTCAAATTTTGGCTTTCGCCAAGTTACTAGAAAGGTATGCGATTAATTCAGCTAATTCAGATTTTAAATAACCACTTATAGTGATTTTGCCATCTTCCGAAATGGTGAGCTTTCCGTCGTCGTCCGGTTCTGATTCTGATCCGGTGTCGATGTCTTCGGTAGTAGTCAGGGCGAGTAGGTTCGATTGTGGAGCCTCTTCTTCTTCTTCGGATGAAGACTCGTCCCAGGTTGCTTGAAGGGCCTTCTTCCTTCTTGGCTTCTTGGCTTCTTTCAGATTAGGGCACTTCGATTTGAAGTGTCCCTTCTTGTTGCATTCGAAGCAGGTCATACTTGACTTGTTCATGGATGGTTCGGCCGGATCCTCCTTCTTTCAGCTGGCTTTTCTTCTGTTGGACTGGTTCTTCAATTCCTTGTAGTAGTTCTAGGCAAGTCGAACCAACTTGGGTCGATCCCCTTCACTGTCTTCTGAGTCTGAGTCTGAGTCAGACTCGGGTGCAGGTTGAGGCTTCTTCTTGACCATCTTTCCTGTTTTTCCTGCAACAAAAGCAATGTCTTTCTTGGCCAAGGTGCAGTTAGTCTGCTCATGTAATTCAAGTTCAGAAAATAACTCAACTAATTTTATTTTGGAAAGATCCCTTGAAACTTTGTACGCATCTACCATAGTTGCCCACAAAGTATTTCTCGGGAAAGTGTTAAGGGTATACCTGATCAGGTCACAGTTTTCTACCTTGTGACCGATTGTATGTAGACCGTTCATCAACTCCTGGATTCTGGTGTGGAGCTGGGCTGCTGACTCGTCGTCGTTCATTTTAATCATGTACAACTTGTTCAGTAGTAGGTCCCTCTTGCTGATTCGGGTGTCGGAGGTTTCTTCGTGCAATTCAATTAACTTACCCCATAGTTCCTTTGCACTGTTGTATGGTCCCACTTGGTTCAGCTCTTCTTTGGTTAGACCACATTGGAGTGTTTGGGTAGCTTTAGCATCAGCCTCGATCTTTCTTTTTAGCGAGGTGTCCCATTCGGTGTATGGTTGTGGCACTCCTTCAGCATTTTTTGGGATTTCCAAACCAGATTGGATTATTATCCACATGTCCACATGAGTTTTCAGGTGGACTTCCATCCGACTCTTCCAGTAGGAGAAATCCTCCCCACTAAAGAGTGGTGGTCTGGCTGTACTAAAACCCTCTTGCATGGCCATTTAGAGATTCTGAAATAAAAATAACAAGAAACTGTCCCAAGACTTGGTCTTGGATTAGCAGTGCGGGAATAATATATTTAAACGAAATTATCGAGTGGTGTTGCACCAACCTCGATTAACGATAAAAACTTCAATCGAAAAAGAAAATAAAAATTTCGTAAAAATCCGAAAAATTCCCAAATTGGTGGTTCCACCAAATTTGAGCTACCCCGCTCTGATACCACTTGTTGGATCGAGAAACACGATAGAGAGGGGGGGGTGAATATCGTGAAAACATTTTCGGATAAGACTTAAGAGAAAATACGCAGCGGAATTAAAAATAAACACGAGGAACACACGTATTTTTTACTTGGTTCGGAGTCGCGGTCGGCTCCTACTCCAAGGCCCACGGTCCTTGACCGTTTATTGCGGGCAATTCTATAATAGCACAAAGATTTATAGAATTTTGATACAATAGTAGTGTAGTAATAAACGAATACACTTTTCGTTACCGACGCCCGGTGTCGATCGTACTTCGGAGCAGAGGGTCGTCGTCGGCGCTGGAATGTCGAGATCGGAGTTTGCCGGAGCAGAGCGCTTGAATGAAAAGCGTAGATGTAACGACCCGAAAAATTTTCTTAATATTTTCTTTAAAATATTGATCATGTCTAGATAAATTTTCGAGGAACATAGAGATACTAGTAGGAACCTTAGCATGATTAGCTATGATTTTCTATATGGAATGAGAAGTTAAGTACTAATGGGCCTTCCATGGGCTTTTCTAGTACCATGATTATTAGTGGATCTTAGGTAGAATTGAATATAAATAGAAATGGGTTTAAATTAGGAATATTAGCATGGCTATTGGTAGGCCTTAGGGGGCATTGCCGAAATTAAAAGAAAAAAAAAATAAATAAAAATAAAGTGCATGGACCAAGGATTGAACCTTGGACCTAGTGTAACACCATGCATGTACTAACCAATTCACCTAGCAAGGAAGTGCTAGTAGGGAATGAAGAGGATTTTGGTTAAGACTTAGGGAAGTGAAGAGTCATCAAGAGAAGAGGCACCATGACCCTTCACTTGCCCCCTTCATGTAGTATAAAAGAGTAGATGAGAGGGGAAAAGACATAGGAGTTACTCTTTTTCTTCTCAGCCATTCCTCTCCTTCTTCTTTCTTCTTCTAGCCGAAACCCACAAGGGTTTCTTTTCCTTAGAAAAGCATCACAAAGGACTCCATCTTGAAGATCTAAGGCTTACTACAAGGCTACAAGGGCTAGGGGTGATCAAGGGACAGCAAGGTCTTCATCCTCTTCTCTATTTAGGGTCTATAACCAAAATGCCAAGAGTAAGACTCCCTCACCTGTGGTATAATGGTTTTCCTTTGATGTTTGTTATGATCTAAGTCTTTGTTTAAGATCTAAGTTGAGAAATCCATAAAGGTGGACTTCTAGGGTTTCGGCCACCACCATGATTCCATGGCTAGGATTAGTTTTAACTCTCTAATGATGTTTCTAATGTCTTCTCATGATGCAAGGGATGTTAATGGTGATTCATGTGAATTTTTACATGCCATATGTGTTGGGACCGGGTGCATGTTGACAAAGATACGGGTTCGTAAAATTTTAAATTTTTACGTGCAGCGGAAGAATTAGCATAAAATAATTTCTCAAATTATTTTAACCACGTATCTAGCATGCAACCTTATGATGTGTGGACATGATCATAAATTAAAACTTTGCGGAAAAGTAAACTAATTTATTTAGTACCTCGCGTAACTCGAAGTAAGGGACGAGATCCAACCGTAGCGTCCCTTGGAAGCTCCGCCTCTATTCGCGTCCACGCCGAGTTCTCTTCGGGATGACTTCGCAAAGCCACGAGTTTTGTGTCGACGAGAACTACTAGATTCTCCAAAGACACAACTAGAAAATCAAGAGAGAAGGATGGAAACTAACCACCAAGTAACGGAATCAAAATTCCGGGAAAGGAAGGAAGGAGTCACGATCCGCTTATTCTTCTTCTTCGGCACGAACTTGGTGGAGGAAACTCACGGGCACCCTAGGTGCTTGTGCCGGCCCTAGGGGAGGAGAGAGAGCCGACCCTAGAGAGAGAAAGGGCACCGGCCCTAGAGAGAGAGAGAGAGTTAGAGAGAGAGAGGGAGAGAGTTAATCTCTTGATCAATCTATTAAGGAAATCAAGTCTTGCCTTGGTTCCTTTATATAGTAGCCTCTCCCTTGCCAAGTCTCCCCTTTAACGGAATTTTTCATAAGAAATTTATCCTATAAATTTTCTTTATGAATTATTCCGTTTAAACCAAGTTTTATTATAACTAATTTTATAATAAAACAAATACATCTCTCCTTTTATTATGGAATAAATTTTACAAGAAATTTATAAATTTTCTTATTATGGAAAAATCAATTCATAATTGATTTTATAAAATTAAAATAAACCATTCCATGGATCATTTTAATTTCCATAAAAAAGAATAAATTTCTATAAATTTCTTTATATAAATTTCTTTATACAAATTTATTTATCCATAATTTATAAAACAAATCGCACTTGATTTATTTTATAAAATAAACCAAATAAATTGGTTCTCTCTTTTATTGTGGCTGGCCAAACCAAAGAGGGTTGGCACCCTCTTTGTCCGGCCAAACCGAGCCGAACCCATCGCGAATTAAACTCATTTAATTCGCCTAATAAGCCTTCAAAAGACTTAGCCATTTTTAGCTTCTGTTGCGCCTCTGATTAACTCAGATTCGACTTATTTCTCTTGATCGGAAAATCCAATTTTCAACTCGTTTTAAATCCCTCGGATTACTCGTAGTGCGTGTGACTAAATAGGCTTTCGATTTATGTTGGCCGTCTATAATCAACTAATTATAGAACGATCATGAGTGGCACCTAGTAGTACATCATGACCCCCAATTAATCGAAAGATCAACGGTTGACCTCAGAAGTAATTCTGAAACCCTTCAGCAGCTCTAATGAATCGTGCCCCATTCCCTTCACCATCTTATACCCACTTGGTTCAGGACATGGTCTATGTGTGTCAGTCCCCACTAGGCTGACTACGTCACACCTAGCCCAAGTAGTGTCTTTCTCGTCCTTTGGATTTCTAATTACTCTCATGTATTTAAGAGACTCATACTCTAAACATGACATGCTCTGGCCAGAGGCTTTGAGTAACAATCCGATGATAGGCTTGGGTATACATCTCCTCGCAAGGAGTGGTGAATCCTTTGTAGGCTGTTCAAACATCTTCGGGCACTTCGGCTTATACCCAATCATCCTGGGTCACACCTCCTTGGAGATTCTTGCTTAAGATGTTAAAGTATAAGTCTCCATGACCAAGATGACTTGAACACCGCAAGTCAAAGGAACATCGCACTTAAGCTGCAGTAAGAACTTCACTGACATATCTATATAGATTACCATATGAAGTTTTACAGCTAGTCACTCCAATGAACTAGTTCCCTTAACTAGCATCCATGTTTATCTCCGGACATCCCAATGTCACCAGCCAGAGAGAATCAGCTGATTAGAGAATAACCATGCTAGTCTCAACAGAATTGATAGTGTCCGTTTTTATCAATTCATCGACTAGGGATATTTTCAATACTTCACAATTGCACATGTAGAGATAATCACTAGTTGTGATCTCATCACAAATTCTCTTATGCTGTGAATTGTATTGCGGACATTCAGTAGATGAGTTTAAGATCCCAATCAAATACACAAACATGTATACTCAAATAGTGAATTTTCATTTATTAAAATAAATGTTTACAATCATAAGGCGATTGCCTTAGGACACTTCTCTCATATTACTAACAAACTCCCACTTGGCCTAATGCCAATCGCTACGGTATCCAATACCACAGGCTCTAACATGACCCTCAAACTTGCTTTGAGGCAAGGCCTTAGTTAAAGGATCCGCTAAATTCCTTTCAGTGGGAATTTTCTCAATTTGTATATCATTCCTACTTATAATCTCTCTGATCAGATGATAGCAGCGAAGCACGTGTTTGGATCGCTGATGAGACCTTGGTTCCTTTGCTTGTGCAATAGCTCCATTGTTGTCGCAATAAACCGGTATTGCTTCATCAATGGTTGGAACCTCACCAAGTTTTGAGACAAACTTCTTGATCCAGACTGCTTCCGTGGTAGAATCCGCTACGGTGTCTTGTTTGGAACTCTTCCAACTTATTGCGCCTCCATTCAAAGTAAATATGTATCCAGAGTGAGATTTGGAGTCATCCTTATCTGTCTGAAACTGCATCTGTATACCACGTATTACCATATCTCCTTCTCCATATATTAGGAACACATCCTTAGTTCTTCTTAAGTACTTAAGGATTGTCTTGACAGCTGCCCATGATCCATCCTGGATCAGACTGGTATCTGCTCGTGACGCTCAGAGCATATGATACATCGGGCCTAGTACATAACATAGCATACATGATAGATCCTATCGCGGATGCATAAGGAATCTTATTCATGCAAATCCTCTCGTCTTCTGTGCGCGGACACATAGACTTTGAAAGGTTGATCCCATGCCTGATGGGAAGGTAACCTTTCTTGGATTCCGACATGCTAAACCTTTTTAGCACTCGGTCTATATATGTAGACTGCGAAAGACCAAGCAACCGTTTTGATCTATCTCTATAGATTCTAATCCCAAGGATATAGGTTGCTTCTCCCAGGTCTTTCATGGAGAAAGTTTTGGACAACCAAATTTTAACTGTCTGTAAAACTGATATATCGTTTCCTATAAGTAATATGTCATCGACATATAATACTAGGAATACGACTGCACTCCCACTAACCTTCTTGTACACCAAGGTTCGTCAGGATTTTGTGAGAAATCAAACTCTTTGATTGTCTCATCAAAACGGATGTTCCAGCTCCTGGATGCTTGCTTCAGTCCATATATGGATCGTCGAAGCTTGCATACTTTGGTTTTATCAACCGATGTGAAACCTTCAGGTTGTATATGTATACATCCTCAAGCAGGTTTCCATTAAGGAAAGCTGTTTTCACATCCATTTGCATATCTCATAATCATAATGAGCTGCTATGGCCAGGAGCATCCGAATGGATTTAAGCATAATTACCTTCCATGTCGGTTTTCTTCTTGAAAACCCACTTGCACCCTATGGGCTTAATCCCTTCAGGTGGGTTAACCAAGTCCCATACTTGATTTTCGTACATGGAATCCATTTCCGACTTCATGGCTTCAAGCCATTTGTCCCTTTCTGAACTTTCAGAACATCTTCATAACTGATAGGTTCGTCATCGCTTATGAGTAACACTCGTTCGATTCACTTATGAGAAATCCGTATCTCTCTGGAATATTGCGTGTCCTATCAGATCTACGAAGAGGTGGTGTTGTTTTAGGTTCAACTGATAGCTCATCATTATGAGTTATTGGTTGTGGGTCTAGACTAGGTGTCTCTGTAATGTCTATTGGAGTTTCTTGAACTTCATCAAGTTCAATGCCACTCCCACTATTTTCTTGTAAAAGAAATTCTTTTCCAGAAATACAGCATGCCTTGAAACAAACACCTTTTGTTCCAAGGGATGATAGAATTGGTAACCCTTCGTTTCCTTAGGGTATCCAATAATAGACATTTATTAGACTTAGCATCCAATTTGTCTGATACAGTCCGCTTCACATAAGCAGGACAACCCCATATCTTAAGGTGAGTTAAGTGAGGTTTCTTACTATTCCATGTCTCATATGGAGTAGTAGAGACTACCTTGGTCGGGACTCTGTTTAGCAAGTAAACAGCTGTCTTAAGTGCATAGCCCCAAAAGGATTTTGGAAGAGTTGCATGATTCATCATCGACCTAACCATGTCCATTAAGGTTCGGTTGGCCTCTCAGATACACCATTATGCTGTGGTGTATAGGCGGAGTCCATTGGGACAATATCCCATTGTCCTAAGATAATCTTGAAACTCTTGACTTAAGTATTCACCACCCGATCGGATCGAAGTATCTTAATACTTTTGCCAAGCTGTTTCTCTACTTCATTTCTGAACTCTTTGAATTTCTCAAAAGCTTCAGATTTGTGTTTCATCAAGAACACATACCCGAATCGTGAGTGATCATCGATAAAGGTGATGAAGTAGCTATAGCCTCCTTGTGCAAGAGTTGACATTGGTCCACATACATCAGTATGTATTAGACCAAGCAATTCTCCCACTGGATTACCTTTTCCAGAAAAGGGTAATTTGGTCATCTTGCCTTTTAAGCATGATTCGCATGTATCAAATGAACCGGGTTCAAATGATTCCAGAATTCCACATCGGTGTAATTCGGTCATGCGTTTCTTACTTACATGGCCAAGCGTGTAGGAGTCTATTCGATTATCTATTCGAGCACGTTTGTTGCTAACTTCGATATTGAAAACGTCACCGGATAAATCTAACGTGTAGATACCATTGCACAAAGTTCCATTCCCATAAAGAACGCCATTTAAAGTTATGTAACAACAATTGTTACTAAAAGTTAAATGATAACCCTTTTCATTCAAACATGAAATAGATACAATGTTCTTTATTAACGAAGGAACAAAATAACAATTATCCAATTCTAAGACACGTCCAGTGGGGAGCTTTAGCAAATATGTTCCGATGGCAACAGCAGCAATCTTTGCTCCATTTCCAACTCGCAAATTTGCTTCTCCTTTGACGAGTCTTCTTCTATTCCTTAGCCCCTGTATGTCATTACATATATGTGAGCTACACCCAGTATCAAGTACCAGGTATTTGAGGAAATAGAGTGACATTCAATAACGAAGATACCTGAAGAGGATGGGGCATCGGATGCCTTATTCTTCAAGGACTCAAGATAAACCTTGCAGTTTCTTCGCCAGTGACCCTCCTTGCCACAATGATGGCAAGTTCCTTTTGGTTTCTTTTCAGTCTTTTTGGCCTTTTTCTTCTTCCCTTTATTCTGTTCTTTGGCCTTCCTCTTAGAACCTTTCTTCGAGGAACCAACTAACAGTACCGTCTTTTGATCCGGCTTTACAGAAGGCTCCACAGTCTTCAGCAGGTTGAGCAACTCAGGAATGGTAGTCTCTAGTTTGTTCATCCGATAGTTTATCACAAATTGTGAATAACTTTTGGGCAAACAACTCAGAATTAAGTCAATACTTAGTTCATGATCCATTGCAAAACTGAGTATGCTCAGTCGCTCAATGTACCCCAACATCTTTAACACAAACTGCGAGGCAGAAGTGCCTTCCTGCATCTTAGTGGTGAAGAGGAGTCTGGAGACTTCGAACCTTTCGGATCTCGCCTACTCTTCAAAAAAACTCATGAAGATGGAAGATGATGGTATAAGCATCCATATGCTCATGCTGCTTTTGCAGCTCAGGTATCATAGAGGCTAGCATGATGCAACTCGCAAGTTCAGAATCGGTCACATGTTTCTGATAGGCCATTAGCTGGTCTGGAGTTGCACCTTCTGGAGGATGGTTGGGAAGTTGATCTTCAAGGACATATGCAAGCTTCTCTGCCTTGAGGACTATCCTCAGGTTTCGAAGCCAGTCCATGAAGTTTGGCCCAGTCAGTTTATTGGTGTCCAAAATGGAACGCAAGTTTAGAGAAGACATGATCGAGTGATTAACCTAGAAATACAAATTGAGCTTATGTGAGAAGAATGATAAAGAATGTATCAATATACATTAATTAAAAATCCTATTTATTTTTCAAATTGAATAACCCTTTTTATCAATTCGGGAGATTGTAGGAACATCTCCAAATAGGTTGATATCCAACCATAGATAAGAACAACCATGGCTGTGGCCATCAAGTTATTCTTAGCTATGAAGGTAGGTAATTATACCGATTACATATCACATATATGTAACTATCACTTTATGCTATCAACTAATTGAATGTTTGCATAAATCATTGGGTTGTTAACTCATTAACAAGTATGCGACATTATACATAGCACCCAATGCACCTCTCTTTACATCGACCTTGGCTGTGGCACAACAAATCGATGCTCCAAGCTTAAGGCTGACCCATTAATCAAGAAATAGTTTTAATATGGTTGGAGCTCATTCAACCGTTTAGTCAGGCTTGGATGTGTCCAACAACCAAACTAAGGATTGACCTCTGACTCCAACTATATTATCATAAACTAATTCCATGGTTTGAACATGTTGAGGTTCAAGCGGGCATGGATGTGTCCATCAACCCAAACGAGAAACAAAACTCCGATTCTAACCATATTAATGGAAGGTGTTGCCTTAATATTTTGTAAGGGGTTTTGGGTCTCATCCTTTCTTTTCTAAGCACATTCATGACATATAATTATGTCATGACTAACGATTTCCTTAATAAAGTATGTATGTGACTTAATTTATCAAGTCCCATGAATTGAATTAGGAACCGGATTTCCTAATTCTAATTTCATACTTTATTAAAGGAATTGTTTTGGGAAACAATTTCCTAAATTGTCATAATCAATTTCGGAAATAATATGTTTAAGACTTTGATTTCTCTAAATCAAATCTTATTAAATTAAGAGACAATTCCCTTAATTCAACCACATATTATTTTCATGAAAATCTCATTTAAGAAACTCTATAGGAAACCATTTTCCTAATTAATTTTGGAGACAACAATATGTAAGAGCATCACCTCTTAAATCATATTTTATTCATGGATTTAATTAATTACAACAAATCGTTTTCTAAGGGTGGCTCCGAGGCTCAGATACCCAAAGAAAAGTAATTTGTCGTAAATCCAATTTGGTCAGCTTCGGAAGCGTAACCAAATTAAACATGACAATTTCATTTAAAATTGGGAAATTAAATTACAACAACTAACTTTAAATTGGACGGCTCCCCGAGGCTCAATCCAAAATAAAGAATTTTGTTGTCAATTTAAAAACCAATTCAAATTTAATTGTCAATTAATTGTCCATAAATTTGTCTAGACTTTCTTGAAAGAAAGTGCCCAAAATTGCGAGATTTCATAATAGGTTTTCAGAATAATTGTAAGTTTCTGGTACAAAGAAAACTTACATATTTCCAAAATTGGAAAATTTCTAAAATAGAAAATTTCCAAAATTGGAAAGTTTCCAAAGATGGGAGGTTTTCACAATTATCATAAAATTTCAGAAACTAGGATATTTCAAACGTTTGCGAAATTTCATGAGGATTTCCAAACTTTGAAATTCCTAAATCTAAGATTTATAATAATTGAAAATTTTCCAAAATTGAGATTATGACAAAGTTTTCCGCAAAACAATTATATGATTATGTCGAACACTAACCGGCTCTGATACCACTGTTGGGACCGGGTGCATGTTGACAAGGATACGGGTTCGTAAAATTTTAAATTTTTACGTGCAGCGGAAGAATTAGCATAAAATAATTTCTCAAATTATTTTAACCACGTATCTAGCATGCAACCTTATGATGTGTGGACATGATCATAAATTAAAACTTTGCGGAAAAGTAAACTAATTTACTTTGTACCTCGCGTAACTCGAAGAAAGGGACGAGATCCAACCGTAGCGTCCCTTGGAAGCTCCGCCTCTATTCGCGTCCACGCCGAGTTCTCTTCGGGATGACTTCGCAAAGCCACGAGTTTTGTGTCCGACGAGAACTACTAGATTCTCCAAAGACACAACTAGAAATCAAGAGAGAAGAAGGAAACTAACCACCAAGTAACGGAATCAAAATTCCGGGAAAGGAAGGAAGGAGTCGCGATCCGCTTCTTCTTCTTCTTCGGCTACGACTTGGTGGAGGAAACTCACGGGCACCCTAGGTGCTTGTGCCGGCCCTAGGGGAGGAGAGAGAGCCGGCCCTAGAGAGAGAAAGGGCGCCGGCCCTAGAGAGAGAGAGAGATAGAGAGAGAGAGGGAGAGAGTTAATCTCTTGATCAATCTATTAAGGAAATCAAGCTGCCTTGGTTCCTTTATATAGTAGCTCTCCCTTGCCAAGTCTCCCCTTTAACGGAATTTTTCATAAGAAATTTATCCTATAATTTTCTTTATGAATTATTCCGTTTAAACCAAGTTTTATTATAACTAATTTATAATAAAACAAATACATCTCTCCTTTTATTATGGAATAAATTTTACAAGAAATTTATAAATTTTCTTATTATGGAAAAATCAATTCATAATTGATTTTATAAAATTAAATAAACCATTCCATGGATCATTTTAATTTCCATAAAAAGAATAAATTTCTATAAATTTCTTTATATAAATTTCTTTATACAAATTTATTTATCCATAATTTATAAAACAAATCGCACTTGATTTATTTTATAAAATAAACCAAATAAATTGGTTCTCTTTTTTATGTGGCCGGCCAAACCAAAGAGGGTTGGCACCCTCTTT
>JAGFNQ010001648.1:0-18003 GCA_024364735.1 Boesenbergia rotunda
GCTGCACGAAGGAACTTCAGACACTAAGATCAGCAAAAGAGATCTCCTCCTAAACAAGCTGTATACGATCAAGATGAATGACAATGAAATAGCAGCTCAGCTCCACGCCCGAATTCAGGAGCTAATGAACGGACTACACACAATCGGTCACATGGTAGAAAACCGTGACCTATAAGGTACGCTCAATGCTTTCCCGAGAAACACCTTGTGGGCATCTATGGTAGATGCATACAAGGTTTCAAGGGACCTTTCAAAAATTAAACTAGATGAACTGTTTTCTGAACTTGAGTTGCATGAGCAGACTAACTGCACCATGGCCGAGAAAGGTATTGCCCTTATTGCAGGTAAAGCTGGAAAGGTATCCAAGAAGAAATCTCAACCTGCACCTGAGTCTGATTCAGACTCAGACTCAGAAGATGACGAAGGAGATCGACCTAAGCTGGTCCGACTGGCCCGGAACTACTATAAGGAATTGAAGAACCAAACCAACAGAAGGAAAGCCAGCCGAAGAAAGGATAAACCAGCTAAACCCTCAAATGAAAAGAACACACCCAACGTGACCTGTTATGAGTGCAAGAAGAAGGGCCACTACAAGACCGAATGCCCCAACCTAAAGGAAACAAAGAAGACGAGGAAGAAGAAGGCACTTCAAGCAACGTGGGACGAGTCCTCCTCTAAAGAAGAAGAAGAGGTCTCACAATCGAACCTGCTCGCGCTAACCGCCTCACAAGAAATTGAGACCGAGTCAGAATCGGAACAGGACGATGGAAGATTGACATTTTCAGAGGACGGCGAAATTAAGGTAAGTGGTTTTTCTAGAAGTCAGTTAAATGAGTTAATTTCTTATCTTTCTCGAGATTTGGCGAAAGCTAAACTCCGAGTCGAATCCCTCCGACAGGAAGTAAAACTCCTGAAAGAGGGAGCTGACTCTAGATCCTTAACTGAGAATGTTCAAGAAGGAACCTCTACTCAAGTTGAAAAACTTGAGAAAGAGAACTCCTCACTGAAAACTCAAGTTAAGGACCTTAGATCAGCTTTAGAATTATTCACCTTTGGTTCCAAGGGTCTTGACATGATTCTTGGAAAACAGAAATCAGTTCTAAATCGATCCGGACTAGGCTATAGAACCAAATCTAGACAAAGATCCTACTATGCAGTACTGAACCAGTCCAGAAATAAAGTTCAGGCATGGGTACCCAAACTGTACCTGAACAAACAAACTGGATCAAATCAGTATTGGATCCCCAAGGACAAGATTCACATCTTGCCAAACCATTATCGTAGCTATAGTCCAGGGGGAGCCAAATTAAAAACAATATTTATTGTTAGATAAAATTCAATTCTTGTTTACAAAATTGCATGATTTATTGTTTATTTAATTTCTACAATATATCATGCTTAGATTTAGGAATGGTTAGTTTAAGGACCGAACCAACTTAACTAAAATTTGAACAACATAGTATTGGGTGGCGGTGAGATGATAGTACGTTAGGGAAACCAATTCTAATAAGGTCAAGTATTCTCTACTTGGTCTCTTTAGACTGGTGAAACTAGCCGAAGCTACCGATCCAAGACCCAAACTAGTTAGACCAGAATTTTTCAAAAAATAAATTTAAAAATGAAATTTTATTAAAAGGCTTTGTCAAGGAAAGGGTTGATGATCCAATAAGGCTACGACCAAAGAAGGCCTAGTGCCTCGCCAAGACCTGGAAGCTGATTTTTGAAATTCAAATTCAAATTATTCTTTGTCATATTCGAATCTAACACAAATTTTCAGTTAATTATAGATTCAAACACAATTTTTAAATAAGCTCAAATCAATTGCTTTCAAAAATTAATTTAAGTTTTTTTAAAAAAAATAATAAATCATATTTTTCTTAAAAATTCTTTTATCAAAACCTGTCTCAAAAAACCTGTAAGGCTAAAGTGATTGCTAACCCTAGATTGGGTGAGACAGACTAGGTTGTGAAAATCAATTTAAGCTATTCCTAAGTCTAATTGGATCCAAATCAACAAAACTCTTTATGTGTAGGAACATAAAGATTTGGACCAATGGATGTTGGATAGCGGTTGCTCCAGACACATGACTGGAGATAAATTGAAAATCACCAAACTCAAGTTCAAGAACCTAGGCTCAGTGGCATTTGGCAACAATGCTACACTCAAGGTAATTGGGTCAGGTAATATTGAACTTAAATCTGACTTTGTTATTAAGAAAGTCCTTTTGGTTGAAAATTTCAAATTTAACCTGCTTAGCATAAGTCAGTTATGTGATTCTGGTTATGTAGTTACCTTTAATAATTCTAACTGCCTGATTAGAAACTTGCAAAACTCAGAAATCATGCTTAAGGGCACTAGAAAAAATAATGTTTACACTATAAACCTACCCCTAGTACCTAAATGCATGTTAACTCAGTTAGAATAATCAAATCTCTGGCATAGGAGACTAGGTCACACTAACCTACGAATTATTTCAAAAATCACCCAACTTGGCCTAATTAAAGGTATTCCTAAAATTAAAAATCATGAAAACTTAATATGTGAATCATGTAATCAAGGTAAACAAACCAGGTCTAAACACAAACTAATCCAATCTGATCAAACTCAAACCACACTTGAGCTCCTGCACCTTGACCTATTTGATTCACATGGAGCCAAGTCACTAAGCGGAAACTGATGCTACTTAGTAATAGTTGATGATTACTCTAGGTTCACCTGGGTAAGATTTCTAAAGACCAAAGATGAAACCCTAAACCTATTTAGTAACTTTTGTAAGTTAATTGAAAATCAGAATGATACTAAAATCAAAAGACTTAGGAGTGACCACGGGGGAGAGTTTGAAAATCAACAATTTGAGGAATTTTGTAAGGCAAATGGGTATATACATGAATTTTCATGTCCTAGAACCCCCCAACAAAATGGGATAGTCGAAAGAAAAAATAGAACTCTACAGGAAGCCGCTAGGGCTATGCTCAATGAATTTAACTTAGCTAACCAATATTGGGCAGAAGCAATTAGTACGGCTTGCTACATCCAAAATAGGATCCTGATTAACAAGCGACACAACAAAATACCCTATGAATTATACTACCATAGACTTCCAAACCTACACTACCTAAGGGTCTTTGGGTGCAAAGTCCATATCCTAAACACCAAGGACTATCTAGGTAAATTCCAGTCTAAGTCAACCCAAGCCATCTTCTTAGGATACTCAACAACAAGTAGAGCCTATAGGGTTTACAACAAATAAACTAAGAAAATTGAAGAAACAACTAATCTAATATTTGATGAAGAAATTAACTCAAAATCTGGCAATCCAAATCTGGCTTCATCAAATACTGATCAAGAAGATAATCAACAAGTTGTTGAATCTTTAATTGAACTCATAAACGAACTAAGTATTGAACCAACTACTGAGTCAAATCAACCAACTATTGAACAAATACTTGAACCAGCTCAAAGAGTTGAATCAAATAATGAACCAAACCGACCAGCCAGACCTGAGGCCGAACCAAGTTCTAGAAAAACCAAGAAACCCAGACTCAGTCACCCAACCGATCAAATTGTGGGTGATCCAACTCTAGGTGTTAGAACTAGGTCGTCCTATAGAAACCTTAGTCAAATAGCAATGATCTCAAAAATAGAACCTAAGACTATAGAAGAAGCCCTACCTGATCCTGATTGGATCATAGCTATGCAAGAGGAGTTAGCCCAATTTGAGAGGAACCAAGTCTGGGAACTAGTACCTAAACCTAAAGGCAAATCCATCATTGACACTAAGTGGGTTTTTAGGAATAAGCTAAATGATCAAGGAGAAATAGTCAGAAATAAAGCCCGCTTAGTAGTGAAAGGATTCAGCCAAGTAGAAGGGTTAGATTACGACGAAACATATGCCCCTGTAGCTAGACTTGAGTCCATTAGGATGTTATTAGCCTTTGCATCCCATAAAGGATTTAAACTATACCAAATGGATGTAAAGTCAGCCTTTCTAAATGGATTCATTAAGGAAGAAGTCTATGTAGGACAACCCCCTAGATTTGAGGACTTAGAAAGACCTGACCACGTTTACAAACTTACTAAAGCACTATATGGACTAAAACAGGCACCTAGGGCTTGGTATGAACGCTTATCAACTTACTTAATTTCTAAAGAATTTAAACAAGGACAAATTGACTCAACCCTATTCATTAAAACCTTAGGAAAAGAAATCTTTATTGCCCAAATCTACGTTGATGACATAATCATTGGGTCCACCAACTCTAATTTTTTAAAAGAGTTCGTGAAAATAATGGAAAATGAGTTTGAAATGAATTTAGTTGGTGAGCTCAACTTTTTCCTAGGGTTACAAATCAAACAAACTAGAGATGGAAACTATGTCCATCAATCCAAATATGCTAAAGAATTAATAAAGAAATTTAAAATGGATAACTCTAAAAGCATAAGTACCCCTATGGCCACAAATGTAAAAATAGATAGCGACCCTGATGGTAAACCAGTAGACCTTAAACTCTATAGAAGTATGATAGGAAGTCTACTGTACCTTACAGCCAGCAGACCGGATATCTTTTTTTCTGTAGGAATGTGCGCTAGATACCAAACCTGTGCTAAGGAAACGCACTTAGCAGCCCTAAAAAGAATACTAAGATATGTTAAGGGCACCCTAAATGTAGGGATTTGGTATCCTAGGACCTCAACTTTTGACTTGTCAGGATACTCAGACTCCGACTACGCTGGTTGTAAATTAGATAGAAAGAGCACAAGTGGAAGCTGCCAACTGTTAGGAAATAGTCTAGTAAGTTGGTGCAGCAGAAAACAACACTGTGTAGCTCTATCCACAACTGAAGCTGAGTATGTTGCCTTAGGAGAATGTGTAGCACAACTTTTATGGATGATGCACACTCTTAAGGACTTCCAGCTCAACTACACCCAAACTCAGGTTTTCATTGACAACATATAAGCTCAATTAATCTAACTAAGAAACCAATCCAACATTCCAGAACTAAACACATAGAAGTTAAACATCACTTTGTAAGAGACCATGTAGCCAGGGGTGAAATAGTACTTAAGCATATAGACTCTAAATCTAACTTGGCTGACATATTCACTAAACCCCTACCTGAGTCTGAGTTCAGCTTACTAAGAAGGCAGTTAGGATTATGCTTAGTAGAATAGGGTTACTCTACTTTTGGTTTTCTTACTGCTTTACTTGAGTTTTAAAATCAGGTTCTAAAACAATAACTGCTTTACTTAATTTCAAAATTAGCTGTTAATTAGTTTGAAAATTTTTTTTGGTTTTTGACTTAGTTCTATTTTCAAAAACTACCCCTTTCAAAACTAGGGCTTTCTCGTAAATGGACTTAGCCTAGGCCCTAACCCTAGAACTGCATGCACCTATAGATTTAGAAGCCAGCATCTCACAAGCACCTTAGGGTACTTTTGACTGATAACCTAGAATGGGTTGAGATGCTTAGGTCTTTGCCTTAATTCAAGATGCTTTAAGTCAGTGCATCTGCAGTAATTGGGGCACTAAATACAACTTAAACAGTAATCAATTCAAGTGTCAAGTTTAGGAAATCTAACTTGGACAGAACACTTAACTTGACTAACCCTAGCGAAAACTACTATTTATAACAGTTAGTAAGTAGCTAATTGGGTTAGACAGGACCCTAAAAGAGATAATTGAAACTGATTTGGTTTAGCTCAAATTCTGAATTGGTTTAGTACAGCAAATTATTCAGTTTATTTTTTTTTTGCTATTATGCAATCTTTTTTTTGCTATATCTCTTTATTTTTGATATATGACAAAGGGGGAGAGATAGGAAAGGAGAGATTTTAAAATTTTTTAATCCAAAATTTCAAACTCTATCCTTTATTCAAAAAGTACTAAGTTTTCCTAAGAAGTTAAACTTAAGTTTTCAAAATTTTCCGAAGTACTTAAACTTAAGTTTTCAAAATTTTCCTAAGTACTTAAACATAAGTTTTCAAAATTTTCTTAAGTTTTCAAAATTTTTCTAAGTACTTAAACTTAAGTTTTCAAAATTTTCTTAAGTTTTCAAAATTTTTCTAAGTATTTAAACTTAAGTTTTCAAAATTTTTCCCTATAGAGTATAAATTTTCCAAAGTGCACAACCAAAATTATTCTGGAAAATATGTCTTTAAAGGTTCTGTTGAAAATTGTTCTAAGTAAAATTAAATTCATCTTTAGACTTAGAACTTAGTTTCAAAACCCCACGAACTTTTGAAAAATCTAGGGGGAGATTCCTTCCAGGGGAGGATACAAAATTTCATTTTATATGTTCTGATTAACTTAACTTTTTGAACCAGGGTTGCCATAAATCAAAAAGGGGGAGATTGTTGGTGCAAAAAGGACCCAAGTCGAACCTATATTTTGATAATGTCAAAAGGGTTCAAAAGTTAAGATATAATGTTTATCTAACATGTTACTCAAGTTTGCAGGAAAAGTCCTAGCGAAGGACTGCTAGGCACCTGGCGAAGGAATGCCAGGATACAAAGCCCTAGCGAAGGACTGCTAGGCACCTGGCGAAGGAATGCCACGA
Source organism: Boesenbergia rotunda (assembly GCA_024364735.1). Classification (NCBI taxonomy): domain Eukaryota; kingdom Viridiplantae; phylum Streptophyta; class Magnoliopsida; order Zingiberales; family Zingiberaceae; genus Boesenbergia; species Boesenbergia rotunda. The sequence continues at coordinate 6,558 of JAGFNQ010001648.1, forward strand.
TATAAAGCCCTAGCGAAGGACTGCTAGGCACCTGACGAAGGAATGCCAGGATACAAAGACCTAGCGAAGGACTGCTAGGCACCAGGCTAAGGACAGCTTGGTACTGAAGACCTGGCGAAGGACAGCTAGGCAACTGGCAAAGGACTGCTGGGCAAAAGTCCAACTGGAGGAGCCAGTTGGCATCAGGTAAATTCTTCCGAGAGGAGTAGGTGAGGACGCATTCCCCGTGGAGGGAACAGTAGATGTCGGTTCGACCTAGGGCTCCATTTTGGAGACCCAAAGTCAGAACCAAGACAGCTAAGGCTGTATAAAACTAACATATTATTGCTCTGTGTTATTTTGGACTAACCCTGGATGCAGGACCGAAGGAACGAGTGTCTGCAGCTCAGAGTGCCTCAAAGGAATGAGGCAAAAGCTGAGTAGGGCGCCCGGAGTGTCCCGGGCGCCCCCAAGGTGAATACAAAAAGAAGTGGAGCAAATGTACGCTTCGATAGCTCAAAGGCGGAGCGCCCCCATGCTCCCGGGCCCCCCGGATGGTCCGAGCGCCCCGAGCTCAAGCTAACGAAGTGGATAAGAGGCAAGCCAGCAAGAAGCCAACGGATAAGAGTCAACCCGGGCGCCCTCCACGACCCGGGCGCCCCTGTCAAAGTCTGATCCCGAGTTTGAAGGGATCAGAGCTGACCGAGAAGAGCTCAGATCAGATGACACGTGGGGGGCACCCCCGACGTTCCGGGCACCCCCAGGGGCTATAAAAAGGCCCTCGACCCCAAGGCTTCAGATCAACAATTCTTCTAACACATTCACGCTCTTCTGCTCCAGCGCTCTGTCCCGAAAACCTCCCGACTCGAGATACAAGCGTCGACGACGTCCCTCTGCTTCGAATATACGATCTACTCTGGACATCGGTAACTAAAAGCGGCGTTCTTTTAGTTTACTGTACCAATCTTGTAATCTATTTCTGTAAACTTTTTGCGTATATAGAATTGCCCGCAATAAACGGTCAACGACCGTGGGCCTTGGAGTAGGAGCCGACCGCGACTCCGAACCAAGTAAAATCTTGGTGTTCACGTGTGTTTTACTTTAATTATTTCCGCTGCTAATTCTCTTTTACGAATCCGAACGTTTTACGATATTCACCCCCCTCTATCGTTTCTCTCGATCCAACAAAACTTACTTGGAGTTCACTCCTCCAAGACCTGGGGTTCACTCCCATAGGATTTTCTCTTTGTTTAGAGTTCACTCCTCTAAGGCTTCTCATCACCTAAGGTTCACTTCCCTAGGATTTTCTCTTTGCTTAGAGTTCACCCCACCAAAACTTCTCATTACCTAAGATTCACTCCCCTAGGGCTTTCTCCTTGCTTAGAGTTCACTCCTCCAAGATTTCTCATCACCAATGCTTGAATCCCCTACGGCAATTTACCAAAGGGCGTATCCAACTATTCGTAATTACCGAAAGGAGTACCATGGTTTCTATTATACCAAAGGGCGCATCCCATATAGTGAAGTTACTTTTATACCCCTCCCGCCAAAGAATGGCATTATCAAACACATTTTCGAGACAACCGAACCACTTTGTCAATAAAATATTAATTTGTGATTCGGATGGGTAGCAGTCAAATTTTTCTCCATTCTCTCTCAGCGCAACAACGTAAATGGAAGGTTTGAAGGTGGAGGACATTATGCGTGCCCTGGCTGTGATATAGTCGCGAGCTCATCCCCCGAATCCCTGCGGACAACCAAAACCTAGGCAATTCTCGAAAGCGTTTCCGTGTGATCCTGAGGTGGGTTTTAGTGTTAACGTTGAAGTCCAGACTGATCGGCATAATACACCAAGGGGTTAGGGTTTCTGCATGTTTGATTTATTTGATAATGTCGAGAAAAAGGTCTGTGGGTGGTTCAGCGTCTTCTTCGTTGGCATTATCCATCAAGGTATGTTAGCGATATGCTTAGGTCAAACCAGCATAGTTTGTCAACATGTTTGAAATTATTTTGCTGAATAAATTTGTACTGTATATAAACTGTAGGATTCAGATGACTTTGGACAAAAATTACATTGGTGCAGTGTTTTAGGCCACTTTAAACAATTTTTTGAAGCATTTGAAATTTTAAATGATCGACACATTGCGAAGATCAAAGGGTCGCCTTTCAGTTTTTTCCTGGACATACAAGAATTGCAGTATATCCGTGGAATTTTGGTTAATATATTTGAAAGTTAGGATTCAACCTCGCAAGTTTTTAAATTCTTAGGTAATAGTTTTAGTTATGAATTGTAGACAATATCTATAGTATCTATAGTAAGATAAGACAGTAATATAGATGGCCTGAAATGATTAGTTTTTGATAAAGTTTAATCATTTCATTTCAGGGCTACTGAGGGCCTGAAGTGAAATTGACTTCAGGCCCTCGGTAGGCCTGAAATAAAATCATTTCAGGCCTACCGAGGGCCTGAAGTTAATTTAGTTCAGGCCCTCAGTAGGCCTGAAATGAATACATTTTCGGCCTAACTTGGGCCTGAAATGAATTCATTTCAGGCCCGACGTGGGCCTGAAATGTATTCATTTCAGACCCAACGTGGAATAATTTCAAGCCTATATTCTTGATGATAACTAAATATTGTAATTGTTTCAGGTGTACCAGTTGCGTTCTCCAGACGAGATGTTGCTTTGATACTAGGTATAGTGGACCGTGGTGTTTCGGTCCCTATTAATTCAACTAAAGCATCAGGTGACCTCTATCGTACTTACTTCTCAAAAGAAAAACAACCGACAAGAACAAGACTTGAGGAGTTACTTAAACATTTTTCTAAAAGTGTTGAATCAGAGGATGATGTGTTATTAGTGTGTAAATTTTATATTTTGTATATATTTGTTTGTGTTTTATTTTTGTCTAGTACATATAAGGTTCCTCTAGGTCTTGTAGATATAGTAGATGATTATGACAATCTAGGTAGATTCAACTGGGTAGAAGCTATCCATCAATTTTTGTCTCCACAATTACCTAAGATTGGGGACTTATTTTCATCAACTCAGGGAAACCAGAGCACCACCAACCTCCCTTACCTAAAGGGATTTGTAGGGCTTTTGGCAGTGAGTAGAATTATCTTGTTAAATTTTATAATATTTTGATGTCATTAATGTATTTGGCTGGAAAACTTTGTGTAGGCATGGTTTTTGGAGCATGTACCAATTCAAAAACCATTCAATGTTGAAGGACCCCGAATAAATAAGTGGAGAAATATTCCTTCGCATATTAGTAGGATGAGGGGCCTTGTCGACCGACTCTCGTCCGAAGAGGTAATTATTCTTAAATGTGATCTATCTGAGTTAGATATAGAGGTAGTAACAGTTGTGTACTTCGTAATTGACAGGTTATTGTTGAATTAATTCCTAACCTACATGAAAACACATTGTTTGAGAACCATGATATCGGTGATGACATACCACGGCTAATGGAGACATCAGAAGGAGATGTTAGGCTATGTGGTGAATGCATTCTTAAGGACAACCGAATCAAGGAGCTAACAGAGGAGAATATATGTTTGAATGAAAGGGTAAAGGAATTACTTTCAATTATTGAAAAAAAGGCATGGAGGGTCAAGAAAGCTATCCTGTAGTCGATCCTCTCTCTGATCCAGTATCTTGTACACCTAGGAGAGGACGTGACCGAACTCAGTATGATTACAGGGATACTCCAATTGACAGTCCAGTATGGCACCAGCTTTTACCTAAGGGGAAGCGGGACAGGAAACAAATATCAAATGTCATGGACAAGGGAAAAAGGAAACTTAGTGAGGAGGATATGGATGAAGCAAGAGAAAACATTAATGTAATGGAAGTCATGTCTGAAGAAGACATAGAGGAGGAAACAAGAAGAACCTCCGAACTATACAAAATGAGGCAACAAGGCATTGATGTAAGTGTGTTAATTTCATTTAAAATACGTCAATTGTATTGAATTTGGTCAATAATTAGTTTGGTCGAAATAAATTTTATCGATGTAGTTTGTGAAGAAACATTTTATGAATACAAAGAAGAAAAATCAAGATAAAGAAGTGGCCTACCTGATAAATAGATTGGAGAATCTAAAGTAAGTTACAAAATATTATAGTTTAGTTTAGTTAATATATCTTCTTATGTAATATATAATCTTATCAATTTACATGGCAGGTTGGCAAATGAATTTATCTGGGAGGATGCACCCTTTGCTTTGAATTTGCATTCATTCTTACAAATCCTCAATGGAGAGGTTTTTACAAAAGGCGAGGTCATTGATGCCTTTTGTAAAATTTTATTTAGGGGAGCATCCGCATGTGGTAGGTCATACAACAAGTCAATATATTGTTCAACCTTCTTCACAGTAAGTGATGTATATTAATTAAACAGATATATTATAGAAGACCTAATATTATGATATGGGTATTATTAATTTTGTGAATGCATATTTGTAGGCATCAATCAGATCGTCAAGAAAGATTTTCATGCAACAAGTGATAAAGACTGATATGCTAGAACAAGGGTTTAGATTTATTGTATTCCCTTTGTGCAGTGATAATACACACTTTCACTTGTTGGTGGTGGATACAGAATCCATGACTTTCAATCATTTTAATTCTCTTGCTAGTGGCCGTAAATATAAGTATGAATTTGACACAGCGGTGAGCTACCTTCCTTTATTCTTATATATGGTCATCATTTTGTCTAAAATGTCATTGATGGTGATTAATAAATTCATGATATCTTTGACAGGTAAAAGAACTAAAACAATATACTCGCGAGGAACTTACGGCTATTCATCCGTATCTACAAAGTCATCATCCCTTGGACAAATGGCCCTCCGTCAGACAAAAATGTCCCCAACAAGAACATAGGTAACTAAATGAGGAAGAGGTTAAAAAGTTTTAAAAATAAGAAAGTATTTTATAAACCGACTTAATTAGAATTCTAAAAAAGTGTTTGTTAATTTCAGCGTGGACTGTGCCTTCTTTGTCATGCAATATGTTCAATGTCTCCTATACGATGAGAAGATGGATTTCAAACAAGGAGACATGAGTAAAATCAGATTTGAGCTGACAGTTAATATTATGAGGGACATGTTTTGTAAAACTTGAGATAATGTGAATGCTGTATCGGTGATGTAAAAATCCATTGCTGTCGATTGACCTGCATTTGTATGGAAAAATCTCATTATGTGGATGTTGTTATGATTATGTAGATGTTATTATTCTATATAATATATTGTCAACAAAAACAAAATAATTGGGTGATGTTTATTCAAACCCAGATGCTGCACTGTTGTGTGCCAAGTGATACGGTCAGATATAATAACTGATAATGCACTGTTGTATGCCAGTTGTTGCACTGTTGTGTGCCAAATGACCTATTCTGTCACATCTTGTAGGTAAATATAGAATATTATTCTAAAAATCATTATATAATTTAATCATCAATATATTTTATATAAATCAAATTTAAAGATGGTGGATGGGGTCAAATGATTTCATGCCCACGTTGGGCCTGAAATAAATGTATTTCAGGCCCAAGCTGGGTCTGAAATCAGTTAATTCAGGCCCACACTGGGCCTGAAATATATTAATTTCAGGCCCAACTTGGGCCTAAAATACATTTATTTCAGGCCCGAGTTGGGATTGAAATGAAGCTATTTCAGGCCCCAATATATTTATTTCAGGCCCACCGTGGGCCTGAAGTGTTATACCTAAACAACACCTACTGCAATGGTACTTATAATAATTTGAGGATTGGACACCTAAAATACTTTCTCCAACCTCACCCTAACTACTGATAATGGTTTTCCGGAAATCCAGATATGGGAGGTCCATCAGTGGGTTTTGAGCAAAACCCAATGATCGAACTAAACTGTTGGATCGAGAAAACCGATAGAGGGGGGTGAATATCGGAAATCGTTCAGATTTTAAGTAAGAGTAAGTACGCAGCGGAAATAAAATAAATAGCACACAGACACAGTCGATTTACTTGGTTCGGAGCCTGTGTCGACTCCTACTCCAAGGCCCACGGTCGTTGACCGTTTACTTTGGGCAATTCTATATACGCGCAGAATTGTTTACAAAGATTTGATTACAAATAAGTGCAATAATAATATTAAAATTTCGATCTTCGTTACCGACGTCCGGAGTGGTTTGACTTGTTCGGGGCAGCGGGACGTCGTCGGCTCGAGTAGGAGTGTTTCCGGAGCAAGGCACGAGCGTAGAAGATCGTTGAGGCGTTCAGAGAATAGTTGTTGAAGCCTTGGTCGAAGGTCCCTTATATAGGGCCTGGGGCGCCCGGGATGTCGGGGGCGCCCCCCACGTGGCCTTCGATGCGCCAAAGTCTTGGTCGCGTCTGATCCTCTGGATCCGCTTTGACCGGGGCGTCCGCAGCGCTCGGGGCGCCCGAATTGACCGGGTCAAACTCTATCCTTTGGCTTCGCTTGGCTTCGAGGGGTTCGGGTTCGATGTATGCGCATGGGGGCGCCCGCAGCGCAGGGGGCGCCCGGGAGCAGCGGGGGCGCCCGGGAGCACGGGGGTGCCCGGGAGCACGGGGGCGCCCGGCCCAGTATGTATTCGAACCATTTTTCTTGTTACTTGTTTTGTATGGCCCTTGGGGGCGCCCGGGACGCTCCGGGCGCCCTACTCAACTACTGCCTCTCTCCTTTGAGGCTTTCTGAGCTGCAGACACACGTTCTTTCGGTCCTGCATCCAGGGTTAGTCCAAAACACAATAACATAATAATTTATTAGATTTATACAGCCTTAGCTGTCTTGGTTCTGACTTTGGTCTCCAAAATGGAGCCCTAGGTCGAACCGACGCCTACTGTTCCCTCGACGGGGAACGCGTCCTCATCTACGCCTCTCGGGAGAATTTACCTAATGCCAACCGTTCCTCTGGTTGGACTTTTGCCTGACGGTCCTTTGTCAGGTCTTGTAAACGGGCAGTCCTTCGCCAGTTGCCTAGCAGTCCTTCGCTAGGTATTCAGTCCCAGGCTGTCCTTCGCCTGGAGCCTAGCAGTCCTTCGCTAGGGCTTGATACTGGCAGTCCTTCGCCAGTTGCCTTGTAATCCTTTGCTAGGGCTTTCTTTCCTGGCATTCCTTTGCCAGTGCCTAGCAGTCCTTCGCTAGGGCTTTTCCTGCACACTAGATTAACTTGTTAGAAAATAAGAAAGACTTAACTTTTGACCTATGTTTCCATTATCAAAACACGGGTTTGACTTAGGTGCATTCTGCACCAACAATCTCCCCCTTTTTGATTTATGGCAACCCTAGTTCAAAAAGTTAAGTTTAAGCAAAACATGAAAATGTTTTAGCTTTTGTTCCCTCCCCGTGGAAGAAATCTCCCCCTAGATTTTTTAAAAATTCGTGGGGTAAAAAAAACTTTACTTGTACTTTGAAAACTTTTTGAAAATGTTAGCTTAAGTAAGAATTTCAGTTTTAATACAATTTTGAAAAACTTAAGCTTTACAGTACCTAAAAAAAAATTTGACAAGCTTAAGTAAGACACTTTTGAAAGGCTAGAATACTTAGCAAAATTTTGAAAGCTTTGAGTAAAAATTTTGAGGCTAGAGTACTTAGCAATATTTTGAAAGCTTTAATAAAAATTTTGAGGCTAGATTACTTAGCAATATTTTGAAAGCTTTAATAAAAATTTTGAGGCTAGAGTACTTAGCACTAAAAAAATTTTGAAAATCTTAGCAGCATTTTGAAAGCTTTAAGAAATTTTGAAACTAAAGTATTTAAGCAAAATTTTGAAAGCTTTAAGAACTTTTGAAACTGGAGTACTTAGGCAAAATTTTACAAGCTTTAAGAACTTTTGAAACTGGAGTACTTAGGCAAAATTTTAAAAGCTTTAAGAACTTTTGAAACTGGAGTACTTAGGTAAAATTTTAAAAGCTTTAAGAACTTAAGTACTTCTTCAAAAAGTTTAAGCTTTTGAATAAAGGATAAGTATATTTTTGAACCTTTTTGAATAAAGAAAAAATTTTGAAAAAGTAAAAGTAATTTTTCTCTAATTTTTCTCTTTCCTTTCCTATCTCTCCCCCTTTGCCATATATCAAAACAAGATAAATATGATTGCATAAAGGAAATAATAATTTACTGTACTGAACCAATTCATAATTAGATTTATACTAAATCAATCAATTTTCTCTGTAGGGACCTGTCTAACCCAATTAGCTACTTACTAACTGTTATAAACAGTAGTTTTTGCTAGGGTTAGTCAAGTTAAGTGTTTCTGTTCAAGTTAGATTTTCTAAACTTGACACTTAACTCGATTGCTGTTTAAGTTGTATTTAGTGCCCCAATTACTGCAGATGCACTGACTTAAGGCATCTTGAATTAAGACAAAGACCTAAGCATCTCAACCTTTCTAGATTATCAATCAAAAGTGCCCTAATGTGCTTGTGAGATGCTGGCTTCTAAGTCTATAGGTACATGCAGTTCTAGGGTTAGGGTCTAGGCTAAGTCCATTTTCAAAAAAGCCCTAAATTTTTAAAGGGGGTAGTTTTGCAATAAAACTAAGTAAAAAGTGAAAACTGATTTTGAAATTAAGTAAAATAGTTTTTCAAAATCTATTTTTAGAAAACTGATTTTTAAAATCAAGTAGAGCAGTAAAAAATTTGAGATACTCTATTCTACAGAGCACAATCCTAACTGCCTTCTTAGTGAGCTGAACTCAGACTCAGGTTAGGGCTTTGTGAATATATCAGCTAGGTTGGATTTAGAGTCAATATACTTGAGTACTATTTCACCCCTGGTTACATGGTCTCTTACAAAATGATGTTTGACTTCTATATGTTTGGTTCTGGAGTGTTGGATTGGGTTCTTAGTTAAATTAATTGAACTTATATTGTCAATAAATACTTGAGTTTGGGTGTAGTTGAGCTGGAAATCCTTAAGTGTGTGCATCATCCATAAGAGTTGAGCCACACACTCTTCTAATGCCACATACTCAGCTTCAGTTGTGGATAGAGCTACACAGTGTTGTTTTCTGCTGCACCAACTAACTAGACTCTGACCTAACAGTTGGCAGCTTCCACTTGTGCTTTTTCTATCTAACTTACAGCCAGCATAGTCAGAATCTGAGTATCCGGTTAAAGCAAAAGTTGAGGTCCTAGGATACCAAATCCCTACATTTAGGGTGCCCTTTACATATCTCAGTATTCTTTTTAGGGCTGCTAAGTGCGTTTCCTTAGCACAGGTTTGGTATCTAGCACACATTCCTACAGCAAAGAGAATATCAGGTCTACTGGCTGTAAGGTACAGTAGGCTACCTATCATACTCCTATAGAGTTTAAGGTCTACTGGTTTACCATCAGGGTCACTATCTATTTTTATATTAGTGGCCATGGGGGTACTTATGCTTTTAGAGTTATCCATTTTAAATTTCTTTATTAACTCTTTAGCATATTTGAATTGATGAACATAGTTACCATCCCTAGTTTGTTTGATTTGTAGTCCTAGGAAAAATGTAAGCTCACCAACTAAGCTCATTTCAAATTCATCTTCCATTATCTTGATAAATTCTTTTAGAAAGTTGGTGTTGGTGGATCCAAAAATTATGTCATCTACGTAAATTTGGGCAATAAATATATCTTTTCCTAGGGTTTTAATAAATAATGTTGAGTCAATTTTGCCTTGTTTAAATTCTTTAGAAGTTAAATAGGTTGACAATCGTTCATACCAGGCCCTAGGTGCTTGTTTTAGCCCATATAATGCTTTGGTTAGTTTGTAAACATGGTTAGGTTTATCTAAGTCCTCAAACCCTGGGGGTTGTCCTACATAAACTTCTTCTTTAATGAATCCATTTAAGAAGGCTGACTTTACATCCATTTGATATAACTTAAAACCTTTATGGGATGCAAAGGCTAACAACATTTTAATTGACTCAAGTCTAGCTACTGGGGCATATGTTGTTGGGACCGGGTGCATGTCGACGAGGATACGAATTCGTAAAATTTTAAATTTTTACGTGCAGCGGAAGAATTTGCATAAAATAATTTCCTAAATTATTTTAACTTCGTATCTAGCATGCAACCTTATAGTGTATCGACATAATCATAAAATAAAAGTTTGCGGAAAAGTAAACTAATTTACTTTTATACCTTGCGTAACTCGAAGAAAGGGACGAGATCCAACCGTAGCGTCCCTTGGAAGCTTCGCCTCTATTCGCGTCCACGCCGAGTTCTCTTCGGGATGACTTCGCAAAGTCACGAGTTTTGTGCCGACGAGAACTACTAGATTCTCGAAAGGCACAACTAGAATATTAAGAGAAAAATTAGGAAAACTAACCAACGAAGTAACGGAATCGAATTCCAGGAAGAGAGGAGTCGCTATCCGCTTTTTCTTCTTCGTGTTCGTGTTCTCCTTCTTCTTCAATGCTCACGGCTAGCAACCACCACCTTGGATAGAGTTTGCGCCGGCCCTAAGCCACCAAGTGGGCGCCGGCCCTAGGACTCCAAGAATGGGTGGGCGCCGGCCCTTTGGTTCCTTTATATAGTAGCAACTCCTTTGCTAAGTCTCCCTCTAAACTGAATTAACAGAATTAACGGAATTAGTTATAAGAAATTTATCTTATAAATTTTCTTATTGCTTATTCCGTTTAAGCCTAGTCTTATTATAACTAATTTATAATAAAATAAATTAGTTATCATAAGAAATTTATCCTATAAATTCTCTTATGAATTTTATTATAACTAACTTTATAATAAAACTAATTAATTATCATAAGAAATTTATCCTATAAATTCTTATGAATTATTCCGTTTAAACCAAGTTTTATTATAACTAATTTATAATAAAACAAATTCTTCTTCTCTTTAAATATAGAATAAATTTTATTAAGAAATTTATAAACTTTCTTATTATGGAAAAATCAATTCATAATTGATTTTATAAAATTAAAATAAACCAATTCATGGATTATTTTAATCTTCCATAAAAGAATAAATTTCTATAAATTTATTTATATAAATTTCTTTATACAAATTTATTTATCCATAATTTATAAATAAATCGCGCTGGATTTATCTTATTAATTAAACCAAAATTAATTGGTTTTCTCCTCTTATTGTGGCCGGCCACCAAAGGGGTTTTTGGCACCCTCTTTGGTCGGCCAACCAACCCGAACCGCCGCGAATTAAACTCATTTAATTCGCCCAAAAGCCTTCAAAAGACTTAGCCATTTTTAGCTTCCATTGCGCCTCTGACTAACTCAGATTCGACTTATTCTCTTGATCGGAAAATTCAATTTTCAACTCGTTTTAAATCCCTCGGATTACTCGTAGTGCGTGTGACTAATAGGCTTTCGATTTATGTTGGCCGTCTATAATTAACTAATTATAGAACGATCATGAGTGGCACCTAGTAGTACATCATGATCCCAATTAATCGAAAGATCAACGGTTGACCTCAGAAGAAATTATTCTGAAACCCTTCAGCA
>JAGFNQ010001649.1:0-25139 GCA_024364735.1 Boesenbergia rotunda
AGAGGAGACATGGTTGTTTTTATTATAAATTAAATTATGATAAAAACTTGGCATGATAGAATAATTATAGAAAAATTATATGATAAATTTCTTATGAAAATTTATTCCATAAAAAGGAGACTGCGATTGAGAGGCTACTATATAAAGAACCAAGGCAAGGCTTGGAAATTAATCTAAGAGATCTAGAATAAGCCCTCTCTCTCTCCCCTTCTCTCCCTCTCCCTCCTCTAGTGCCACCGGCCCTAAAAGGAGGACCCCTTTGTTGCCGTGAGCTTCATCCACCAAGCACTGTCGAAGAAGAAGAAGAAGCGGGGCTCAACTCCTTCCTTCCTCCCGAAATCTTGATTCCGTTCTTCGTTTGGTGGTTAGTCTTCCCATCTCTCTCTTGGTATTCTTGTCGTGCCTTTGGAGATCTAGTAGTTCTTGTCGGCATGAAACTCGTGGCTTTGCGAAGTCATCCCGAAGAAAACTCGGCGTGACGCGAATAGAGGCGGAGCTTCCAAGGACGCTTACGGTTGGATCTCGTCCCTTCCTTCGAGTTACGTGAGGTATTAAGTAAATTAGTTTACTTTCTGCAAAATTTTAATATATGATCATGTCTACACAATATAAGGTTGCATGCTTAGATGTGTGGTTAAATAATTTGAGAAATTATTTATGCTAAATCTTCCACTGCACGTAATAAATTTTAAAATTACGAACCCGCATCCATGTCAACATGCACCCGGTCCCAACAGTGGTATCAGAGCCGGTTAGTGTTCGACATAATCATATAATTGTTTTGCGGAAAACTTTGTCATGATCTCAATTTTGAAAAATTTTCCAATTATGGAAACTTTCCAATTATGATATATTTTAGATTTAGGAATTTCAAAGTTTGGAAATCCTCATGAAATTTCGCCAACTTTTGAAATATCCTAGTTTCTGAAATTTTATGATAATTGTGAAAACATCCCATTTTTGGAAACATTCTAATTTTGGAAATTTCCTATTTTGAAAATTTTCCAATTTTGGAAATATGTAAGTTTTCTTTGTACCAGAAACTTACAATTATTCAGTAAACCTATTATGGAAAGCTCGCAATTTTGGGTACTTTCTTTCAAGAAAGTCTAGACAAATTTATGGATCATTAATTGACAATTAAATTCGAATTGGTTTTAAATTATTAACAAAATTCTTTACTTTGGGGAGTGCCTCGGGAAGCCACCCAGATTAAAGTTAGTTGTTGTAATTTAATTTTCTATTTTGAATAAGAATTGTCAAGTTTAATTTGGCTACGCCTCGGGGAGCGGGCCAAATTAGATTTACGACAAATTTCTTTTCTTTGGGTATCTGAGCCTCGGGGAGCCCCCTAAAGAAAATAATTTGTTGTAATTAATTAGTCCATAAATAAAATATGTGATCAAATCTTGGAAATTATTGAGGTGATTCTCAAACGATAATTTCCTTATTTGATTTCTTACATATTATTGTCTCCAAAATTAATTTGGAAAATTGTTTCCTATAGAGTTTATTTCCTTAAATATGATTTTCATGAAAATAATATGTGGTTGAATTAAGGAAATCTGTCTCTTAATTTAATAAGATTTGATTTAGAGAAATTAAAGTCTTAAACATATTATTTCCGAAATTGATTATGACAATTTAGGAAATTGTTTCCCAAAACAAATCCTTAAATAAAGTATGAAATTAGAACTAGGAAATCCGGTTCCTAATTCAATTAATGAGACTTGATAAATTAAGTCACATACATACTTTATTAAGGAAATCGTTAGTACATGACATAATTATATGTCATGAATATGCTTAGAAAGAAAAGGATGAGACCCAAAACCCCTTACAAAATATTAAGGCCAACACCTTCCATTAATATTGTCAGAACCGGAGTTTTGTTCTCGTTTGGGTTGATGGGCACATTCATGCCCGGCTTGAACCTCAACATGTTCAAACCATGGAATTAGTTTATGATTAATATAGTTGGAGTCAGAGGTCAATCCTTAGTTTTGGTTGTTGGACACATCCAAGCCTGACTAAACGGTTGAATGAGCTCCAACCATATTAAAACTATTTCTTGATTAATGGGTCAGCCTTAAGATTGGAGCATCGATTTGTTGTGCCACAGCCAAGGTCGATGTAAAGAGAGGTGCAGTTGGGTGCTATGTATATTGTTGCATACTTGTTAATGAGTTAACAACCCAATGATTTATGCAAACATTCAATTAGTTGATAGCATAAAGTGATAGTTACATATATGTGATATGTAATCGGTATAATTACCTACCTTCATAGCTAAGAATAACTTGATGGCCACAGCCATGGTTGTTCGTATTTATGGTTGGATATCAACCTATTTGGAGATGTTCCTACGATCTCCCGAATTGATAAAAAGGGTTATTCAATTCGAAAAATAAATAGGATTTAATTAATGTATGTTGATGCATTCTTTATCATTCTTCTCACATAAGCTCAATTTGTATTTCTAGGATAATTACTTGATCATGTCTTATCTGAATTTGCGTTCTATTTTGGACACCGATAAGCTGACTGGGCCAAACTTCATGGACTGGCTTCAAAACGTGAGGATAGTCCTCAAGGCAGAAAATCTTGCTTATGTCCTTGAAGATCAACTTCCCAACCGTCCTCCCGAAAATGCAACTCAAGACCAGTTAGTGGCCTATCAGAAACATGTGACCGATTCTGAACTTGCGAGTTGCATCATGCTAGCCACTATGGTACCTGAGCTACAAAAGCAGCATGAGCATATGGATGCTTATACCATCATCTTCCATCTTCATGAGCTGTTTGACGAGCAGGCGAGATCCGAAAGGTTCGAGGTCTCCAGACTCCTCTTCACCTCTAAGATGCAGGAAGGCACTTCTGTCTCACAGTTTGTGTTAAAGATGTTGGGGTACATTGAGCAACTAAGCACACTCGGATTTGCAATGGATCATGAACTAAGTATTGACTTAATTCTGCATTGTTTGCCCAAAAGTTATTCACAATGTGTGATGAACTATCGGATGAACAAGCTGGAGACTACCATTCCTGAGTTGCTCAACCTGCTGAAGACTATAGAGCCTTCTGTGAAGCAGGATCAGAAGACGGTACTGTTAGTTGGTTCCTCAAAGAAAGGCTCTAAGAGGAAGGCCAAAGAACAGAATAAGGGAAAGAAGAAAAAGGCCAAAAAGACTGAAAAGACCCCAAAAGGCACTTGCCATCACTGTGGCAAGAAGGGTTACTGGCGAAGAAACTGCAAGGTTTATCTTGAGTCCTTGAAGAAGAAGGCATCCGATGCCCCATCCTCTTCAGGTATCTTCGTTATTGAATGTCACTCTATTTCCTCAACCGCCTGGGTACTTGATATTGGGTGTAGCTCACATATATGTAATGACATACAGGGGCTAAGGAATAGAAGAAGACTCGTCAAGGGAGAAGCGAATTTGCGAGTTGGAAATGGAGCAAAGATTGCTGCTGTTGCCATCGGAACATATTTGCTAAAGCTCCCTACTGGACTTGTCTTAGAATTGGATAATTGTTCTTTTGTTCCTTCGTTAATAAAGAACATTGTATCTATTTCATGCTTGAATGAAAAGGGTTATCATTTAACTTTTAGTAACAATTGTTGTTACATAACTTTAAATGGTGTTCTTTATGGGACCGGAACTTTGTGCAATGGTATCTACATGTTAGATTTATCCGGTGACATTTTCAATATCGACGTTAGCAACAAACGTGCTCGAATAGATAATCAAATAGACTCCTATACGTGGCATTGTCGTCTTGGCCATATAAGTAAGAAACGCATGACCAAATTACACCGATGTGGAATTCTGGAATCATTTGAACCCGGTTCATTTGATACATGCGAATCATGCTTAAAAGGCAAGATGGCCAAATTACCCTTTTCCGGAAAAGGTAATCCAGTGGGAGAATTGCTTGTTCTAATACATACTGATGTATGTGGACCAATGTCAACTCTTGCACAAAGAGGCTATAGCTACTTCATTACCTTTATCGATGATCACTCACGATTCGGGTATGTGTTCTTGATGAAACATAAATCTGAAGCTTTTGAGAAATTCAAAGAGTTCAGAAATAAAGTAGAGAAACAGCTTGGCGAAAGTATTAAGATACTTCGATCCGATCGGGGTGGTGAATACTTAATTCAAGAGTTTCAAGATTATCTTAGGGACAATGGGATATTGTCTCAATGGACTCCGCCGTATACACCACAGCATAGTGGTGTACCTGAGAGGCGTAACCGAACCTTGATGGACATGGTTAGATCTATGATGAATCATGCAACTCTTCCAAAATCCTTTTGGAGCTATGCGCTTAAGACAGCTGTTTACTTGCTAAACAGAGTCCCGAGCAAGGTAGTCTCTACTACTCCATATGAGACGTGGAATAGTAAGAAACCTCACTTAACTCACCTTAAGATATGGGGTTATCCTGCTTATGTGAAGCGGACTATATCAGACAAATTGGATTCTAAGTCTGATAAATGTCTATTTATTGGATACCTTAAGGAAACAAAGGGTTACCAATTCTATCATCCCTTGGAACAAAAGATGTTTGTTTCAAGGCATGCTGTATTTCAGGAAAAAGAATTTCTTTTACAAGAAAACAGTGGGAGTAGTATTGAACTTGAAGAAGTTCAAGAAACTTCAATAGACATTACAGAGACACCTAGTCTAGACCCACAACCAATAACTCATAATGATGAGCTATCGGTTGAACCTAAAACAACACCACTTCTTCGTAGATCTGATAGGACACGCAATATTCCAGAGAGATAAGGATTTCTCGTAAGTGAATCGAACGACGAACCTATCAGTTTTGATGATGTTTTGAAAAGTTCAGAAAGGGACAAATGGCTTGAACCCATGAAGTCGGAAATGGATTCCATGTACGAAAATCAAGTATGGGACTTGGTTAACCCACCTGAAGGGATTAAGCCCATAGGGTGCAAGTGGGTTTTCAAGAAGAAAACCGACATGGAAGGTAATGTTGTTACCTTTAAGGCTAGATTAGTGGCAAAAGGATATCGTCAGAAACAAGGAATTGATTATGACGAAACCTATTCGCCAGTAGCTATGCTTAAATCCATTCGGATGCTCCTGGCCATAGCAGCTCATTATGATTATGAGATATGGCAAATGGATGTGAAAACAGCTTTCCTTAATGGAAACCTGCTTGAGGATGTATACATGATGCAACCTGAAGGTTTCACGTCGGTTGATAAAACCAAAATATGCAAGCTTCGACGATCCATATATGGACTGGAGCAAGCATCTAGGAGCTGGAACATCCGTTTTGATGAGACGATCAAAGAGTTTGATTTCTCACAAAATCCTGACAAACCTTGTGTGTACAAGAAGGTTAGTGGGAGTGCAGTCGTATTCCTAGTATTATATGTCGATGACATATTACTTATAGGAAACGATATATCAGTCTTATAGTCGGTTAAAATTTGGTTGTCTAAAACTTTCTCCATGAAAGACCTGAGAGAAGCAACCTATATCCTTGGGATTAGAATCTATAGAGATAGATCAAAAAGATTGCTTGGTCTTTCGCAGACTACATATATAGACCGAGTGCTAAAAAGGTTTAGCATGTCGGAATCCAAGAAAGGTTACCTTCCCATCAGGCATGGGATCAACCTTTCAAAGTCTATGTGTCCGCGCACAGAAGACGAGAGGATTTGCATGAATAAGATTCCTTATGCATCCGCGATAGGATCTATCATGTATGCTATGTTATGTACTAGGCCCGATGTATCGTATGCTCTGAGCGTCACAAGCAGATACCAGTCTGATCCAGGAATAGATCATTGGGCGGCTGTCAAGACAATCCTTAAGTACTTAAGAAGAACTAAGGATGTGTTCCTAATATATAGAGAAGGTGATATGGTAATACGTGGGTATACAGATGCCAGTTTCCAGACAGATAAGGATGACTCCAAATCTCAGTCTGGATACGTATTTATTTTGAATGGAGGCGCAATAAGTTGGAAGAGTTCCAAATAAGACACCGTAGCGGATTCTACCACGGAACCAGAATATATTGCAGCTTCAGAAGCAGCAAAGGAAGCAGTCTGGATCAAGATGTTTGTCTCAGAACTTAGTGTGGTTCAAACCATTGATGAAGCAGTGCCGGTTTACTGCGACAACAATGGAGCTATTGCACAAACAAAGGAACCAAGGTCTCATCAGCGATCCAAACATGTTCTTCGCCACTATCATCTGATCAGAGAGATTATAAGTAGGAATGATATACAAATTGAAAAAATTCCCACTGAAAGGAATTTAGCGGATCCTTTAACTAAGGTCTTGCCTCAAAGCAAGTTTGAGGGTCATGTTAGAGCCTGTGGTATTGGATACCGTAGCGATTGGCATTAGGCCAAGTGGGAGTTTGTTAGTATTGTGAGAGAAGTGTCCTAAGGCAATCGCCTTATGAATGTAATCATTTATTTTAATAAATGAATATTCACTATTTGAGTATACATGTTTGTGTATTTGATTGAGATCTTAAACTCATTTACTAAATGTCTGCAATACAATTCACAGCATGAGAGAATTTGTGATGAATTCACAACTAGTGATTATCTCTACATGTGCAATTGTGAAGTATTGAAATTGTCCCTAGTCGATGAATTGATAAATACGGACACTATCAATTCTATTGAGACTAGCATGGGTTATTCTCTAATCAGCTGATTCTCACTGGCTGGTGACATTGGGATGTCTGGAGATAATCATGAATGCTAGTTAAGAGAACTAGTTCATTGGAGTGACTGGCTGTAAAACTTCATATGGTAATCTACATATAGATATGTCAATGAAGTTCTTACTGTAGCTTAAGTGCGATGTTCCTTTGACTTGCGGTGTTCAAGTCATCTTGGTCATGGAGACTTATACTTTGACATCTTAAGCAAGCATCTCTAAGGAGGTGTGGACCCAGGATGGTTGGGTATAAGCCGAAGTGCCCGAAGATGTTTGAACAGCCTATAAAGGATTCAACACTCCTTGCGAGGAGATGTATACCCAAGGCCTATCGTCGGATTGTTACTCGAAGCCTCTGGCCAGAGCATCACATGTTCAGAGTATGAATCTCTCAGAAACATGAGAGTAATTAGAATCCGTTGGACCAGAAAGACACTACTTGGGCTAGGTGTGACGTAGTCAGCCTAGTGGGGACTGACACACATAGACCGTGTCCTGAACCAAGTGGGTATAAGATGGTGAAGGGAATGGGGCACGATTCATTATAGCTGCTGAAGGGTTTCAGAATTATTTCTGAGGTCAACCGTTGATCTTTCGATTAATTGAGGATCATGATGTACTACTAGGTGCCACTCATGATCGTTCTATAATTGGTTAATTATAGACGGCCAACATAAATCGAAAGCCTATTTAGTCACACGCACTACGAGTAATCCGAGGGATTTAAAACGAGTTGAAAATTGGATTTTTCGATCAAGAGAGATAAGTCGAATCTGAATTTTTCAGAGACGCATCGGAAGCATAAAATAGCTAAGTCTTTTGAAGACTTATTGGACGAATTAAATGAGTTTAATTCGTATGGTATATGCTTGGGTTTGGCTGGCAAAAGAGGGTCCCCACCCTCTTTGTTTGGCCGACCACATTAAAAGGGGAGAACCAAATTGTTTGGTTCAAATTATAATATAAACCGAGCGTGATTTGTTTTATAAAATTATGGATAATATATATAAATTTTTGTAAACCGAAGTTTGGTTTATTATTTTCATGGAAATTAAAATAAACTTTGTATAGTTTATTTTATTTTATAAAATCAATTATGAATTGATTTTTCCATGATAAGAAAAATTTATATAATAAATTTCTTGTGAAACTTTATTCCATAATAAAAAGGGAGATATGGTTATTTTTTATTATAAATTAAATTATGATAAAAACTTGACATGATGGAATAATTCATAGAAAAAATTTATATGATAAATTTCTTATTAAAATTTATTCATAAAAAGGAGACTTGGCGATTGAGAGGCTACTATATAAAGGAACCAAGGCAAGGCTTGGAAATTAATCTAAGAGATCTAAAAATAAGCCCTCTCTCTCTCTCCTTCTCTCCCTCTCCCTCCTCTAGTGCCGCCGGCCCTAAAAGGAGGACCCCTTTGTTGCCGTGAGCTTCATCCACCAAGCAGCTGCCGAAGAAGAAGAAGAAGCGGGCGCAACTCCTTCCTTCCTCCCGAAATCTTGATTCCGTTCTTCGTTTGGTGGTTAGTCTTCTCATCTCTCTCTTGGTATTCTTGTCGTGCCTTTGGAGAATCTAGTAGTTCTTGTCGGCACGAAACTCGTGGCTTTGTGAAGTCATCCCGAAGAAAACTCCGCGTGGACGCGAATAGAGGCGGAGCTTCCAAGGGACGCTTACGGTTGGATCTCGTCCCTTCCTTCGAGTTACGCGAGGTATTAAGTAAATTAGTTTACTTTCTGCAAAATTTTAATATATGATCATGTCTACACAATATAAGGTTGCATGCTTAGATGTGTGGTTAAATAATTTGGGAAATTATTTATGCTAAATCTTCCGCTGCACGTAATAAATTTTAAAATTACGAACCCGCATCCATGTCAACATGCACCCGGTCCCACACCCGGTCCCAACAAACTTGACACACTTAACCTTTGACACCTCATCTTTGGTTAAGTCCTTCTTTTTCCCTTTGGATGGCATCCCCTTGCCATCGTCAGACTTTCCCTCCTTACTAAGATTGTATGCTTTCCCAGCATACTTCTTTCCATTGCCCTTGAAGGTCTTGGATTGATAGCCCAAACCCGACCTATCATAATTAGGTTTGATGCTACCCAACACCATGTCTAGACCTTTAGATCCAATCTTGAATCTTTCTAAGGTCTTTTTAAAGTATCAAGTCTTGCCCTTAAGGCTTGATTTTCCCTTTTTAGCCCTCTAACCTTGGATTCCATATGTCCACTTTGGACATTCCCAGACCTATCCATTTTCTTAGGCATTTGTCTCCCCTTCTTGGGGTCAATGCCTTGATCCTTAGGTACCCAAGTCTTAGGTCTATCATGATGCATGTTTTTCTTAGGGTTATAATCTACCTTGTTACCCTTAGTCCTATCATTGTACTTAAATCCATGATTATGCCCAAATAAACAATTCTCATGAGTTCTAGCATGCATGGGTGGGTAATTAACATGATTCTTGAAATGTAAAGAAGAACTTGAAATTGAATTTCTTTTTAAACTAGGGTTAGAGGGTACCTCCCTTACCCTTGTAGTCCTTCCTTGTTGTGAGCTTCTTCTCTTCCTTCTTTCTTCTTTTTCCCATCTTCTTAGATTTTCCATCTTCTTCAGCTCACCTTTTCTAGGGCATTTAGTGTGATAATGCCCTAGTTCTCCACATGTGAAGCATCAAATCTTCTTCCTTTTAGCTTGAGCTTCACTAATTCTACAACCCACATTAGCTTTAAAGGAATTTACAATGTGTTTAGGGTGTACCTCATTTTTCTTACCTAGTGGGCACTTATCCTTGTAGTGCCCCTTTTCATTCCACCCAAAGCATACAATGTGGTCTTTAGCCCTTGCTTTGGTGGAGGTTGAGGCTTGGTTGACTTCCTCTTCACCCTTGGATGAAGTGGAGACTTCCTCTTGATCATGTGTAGGTGAGGGTCTCTCCTCCCCCTCAATCCTTGAGGTGGTGACCTCCTTCTCTTCTCTAGATGAGGTGGATGACCTCTCACTTTCTTCTTCACTTGAGGATGTGGACACTTCTTCCTCCGCTTGAGCTATTGAGCTCACTTTCTCGGGTTCATCTACTCCTTGAGTTTGTGTAGGGTTCTTGTGATATTCCACCAACTTGGTCCATAATTCGTGTGCATTTTTATAATTTCCTACAATACTCAAAACATAGTTAGGAAAAACATCAATTAATACATTTATTACCTTCTTGTTTGCCCTAGAGTAGTCTTGTTGCTCTTGAGTCCAATATCTAGGATGAAGCTTCTTTCAATGCTTGTCCTTTGGAACTTCAAAGGGCTCTTCTAGCATGATCATGCACTCCCACTCCATGCTAAGCCAATTCTTCATCCTCGCCCGCCAATAGTCGAAATCCTCATTGTCGTAGGGCGGTGGGGTGTAGATGTTGTCCCCCAACTTATCTTCCATTGTTTTTCTTCTCCTCTAGCGTGTGCTCCCTCGGCGGTTAGTCCGATCAAGAGCAGTCCTTGCTCTGATACCAACGAAAAGATCGTATAGGCGTGCTAGAGGGGGGGGTGAATAGCACTTTGTCGAACCCCTTGTTCCTACAAGATTGTTAGCGCAGCGGAAATAATATGTAAAAGAAATGACAATGCTAACAATACCAGATTTTAGTTGGTATCCACCCCGGTCGAGTGACTAATCCAACAATCTGTCGGTGGATCAAACCCCGGATAACCTCCGGCTAGAACTCATTGTTGGTGCAGGAAGCACCATATCGAACCTTGTTTTGATATTGGCAAAGGATTCAAAGTTAAGTGTTATTTGTGATCTAATGTTGTTACTCGAGTGTGCAGGAAAAGTCCTAGCGAAGGGCTGCTAGGCACCTGGCGAAGGGCTGCCAGGAAACAAAGTCCTAGCGAAGGGCTGCTAGGCACCTGGCGAAGGGCTGCCAGGAAACAAAGCCCTAGCGAAGGGCTGCTAGGCAACTAGCGAATGGTTGCTAGTCACCAAGTCCTAGCGAAGGGCTGCTAGGCAACTAGCGAAGGGCTGCTAGTCACCAAGTCCTAGCGAAGGGCTGCTAGGCAACTAGCGAAGGGCTGCTAGTCACCAAGCCCTGGCGAAGGAATGCTAGGCACCGGGCGAAGGGTAGCTCAGCATCCAAGCCCTGACAAAGGACCGTCAGGCAAAAGTCCAACCAGAGGAACGGTTGGCATCAGGTAAACTCTCCCGAGAGGAGTAGGTGAGGACGCGTTCCCCGTCGAGGGAACAGTAGGCGTCGGTTCGACCTAGGACTTCATTTTGGAGACCAAAGTCAGAACCAAGACAGCTAAGGCTGTATAAAATAATAATTAATTATTTTATTGTGTTTTGGACTAACCCTGGATGCAGGACCGAAGGAACGTGTGTCTGCAACTCAGAGAGCCTCAAAAGAGTGAGGCAGCAGCTGAGTAAGGCGCCCTGAGTGTCCAGGGCGCCCTCAAGGTGAACCAAAACCAAGCGCAGCAAAAAGGGCTTCAGCTGCTTACAGAGCAAGGCGCCCTCAGCAGCGAAGGCGCCCTCGTCAGCGAAGGCGCCCTCAGCAGCCAAGGCGCCTCCAGCCCAAGACTGCGAAGCTCCAGCCTTATCCACAGCCGAGATTTCTGCACGGAAGAAGTCAACCAAGGCGCCCTCAGCGACCAGGGCGCCCCAGAGGTCAAACCTCATCCCTATTCGGGTGGGATAAAGCTTGATCGAGCGAAGTGTGGATCGGCTGACACGTGGCAGGGCGCCCCCGATGTCCAGGGCGCCCTAGGTGCTATAAATAGCACCCCTCGACCCCAAGCTTCAACAATCAACTTGGTACCAAAGCTTCCACGCTCTTTTGTGCTCACGCCTTGTTCCAGAAACTGCCCAACTCGAGCGACGACGTCCTGCTGCTCCGGAAAGTCAACCTACAACCGGACGTCGGTAACAGAAGAATTCTTTTTATTAAAAGTTTATAGTGCTGTATTTGTAAATCTCTTTCTGTAAACTGATTTTGCGTTCATATAGAATTGCCCAAAGTAAACGATCAACGATCGTGGGCCTTGGAGTAGGAGTCGACCTAGGCTCCGAACCAAGTAAAAAATACTGTGTTCGCGTATTGTGTTTATTTCCGCTGTGCAAATTACTCTCTCCATAAATTCGAAAAAGTTTTGTCGATATTCACCCCCCCTCTATCGACTCTATCGATCCAACAAGTGGTATCAGAGCGGGGAAGCTCAAATTTGGTGCAACCACCAATTTGAGAGTTTTTCGGATTTACGAAATTTTTTTATTTTATTTCTTTTCTTTTTGTTAATCAACACCACTCGATCAGTCTCGCTTTTAATTTTCATATAAATAATATCTGTAGGTGTATTTAAAATATTCTTACACCTTTTTCAATTTTGAATTCTCATTTTTTCATTATAAGTCAAAATTGATAAAACAAACAATTTTTGAAAATTTGTCATAAACTTTTTTTAATATTATTTTAATATTTTCCTCGAAATTCGTGCTACCTTAATTCGAGCAAAATTTTTTTCATTAAATTTTTAATTTTTCATCATTAATCAGAATTGACAAAATTAATATTTTCAAAAATTTGTCATAAATTGTTTTTATTATTTTATTATTATTCTGCCTCGAAATTCGTGCAACATTTATTTTGAGCTATTTTTCCCATTCTCCCGCACTACTAATCCAAGACCAAGTCTTGGTATATTTTTGTTACTTATTTTCTATACGAGGTTAAACTAAATGGCCAACCAAGAATGGAATAGTGCCCGTCCACCGCTATTCTCCGGCGAGAACTTCAATTCATAGAGAAGTCTAATGGAGTTCCATCTGAAGGCCCATATGGACATATGGATGATCATACAAACAGGGTTCTCCCTCCCCACAGAAGATGGAACATCGATCGCCTGGGACAAATTGGATGAACCAACTCTGAGGAAGATCGAGACTAATGCCAGGGCAACAGCAATTTTACAATGCGGCCTAACCAATGAAGAATTAAAGCGGGTCGGGTCCTTCAGATGTGCTAGAGAAATCTGGGAAAAACTGATTGACCTTCATCAAGAGATCTCAGATGAAGAAGAAGATAAGGTAAGTTATCTTGCCCTTTCGGTCCAAGCACAAACAGCCGAGTCAGAGTCTGAACCCGAATACAAGCCAGACTTAGAAGACAAATTGACTGAGACGGTAATTGATTTTAAATTCTTTCCAAAATTAGAATTAAATAATCAAACAGATACTGTAATGGTCGAGGAAGGTGTAAATTTTATTGCAGGGAAAACTCCAAGAAAACTGCAAAAGAGGCCTCAACCAGTACCTGAGTCCAACTTAGACTCAAAATCTGACAACGAAGAAGGGGATCATCGGAAGCAGGTCCGAATGGCTCACGACCACTACAAAATGCCGAAAAAATAGTCAAGCAAAAGAAAGATAGGTAACTTTAATTCATATGAAAATTTAATTCATAATATTGCTATTTTTGGTAATCCAGAATATTATTACGATTATGATGTAACTTAGATCATTTTTTGTTTGCTTTAATTGTATTTTTATTTTTATTTTTATTTTTCTTGCTTAAAAATAGGATTGATTAGAGTAAGGACTAAATCAATTAATTGAAATTTGAACAATATAGTATTGGGTGGAGGTGAGATGATAGTACGTTAGGGAAGCCATCATGGCGGAACTAGCCGAAGCTACCGATCCAAGACCCAAACTAGTTAGACCAGAATTTACCAAAAAGTAATTTTGAAGATGAAATTTCACTAAAAGGCTTTGTCTAGGAAAGGGTGGATGATCCCATAAGGCTACGGCCAAAAAAGGCCAAGTGCCTCACCAAGACCTGGAAGCCAATTTTTGAAATTCAAATTCAATTTACTCTTTGTTAAATTCGAATCTAACACAAATTTTCAGTTAATTTTAGATTCAAATATCTCTTTTCAAAACAAATTTAAATTGGGTTTAAAAAAAATTAATTTAACTTTTCAAAATTAATCATGGTCTTTTCAAAATAAATCCTTCTATTAAAATATGCATCTCACAAAACAGTTAAGGATATCCTATTTTGTCACTTAGAAATGGGTAAGATGCTTAGGACCTAAAAGTTGAGTCTAACCCAACCAACTAATTCAGATTAATCAAACTAAAATCAAAATTCAATTAAATCTTAATTAAATCAAAATTCAATTAAATCTTAATTAAATCAATTAAATTCAATTAAATCAATTAAATTCAATTAAATCTTAATTAAATCAATTAAATTCAATTAAATCTTAATTAAATCAATTAAATTCAATTAAATCTTAATTAAATCAATAAATTCAATTAAATCTTAATTAAATCAATTAAATTCAATTAAATCTTAATTAAATCAATAAATTCAATTAAATCTTAATTAAATCAATAAATTCAATTAAATCTTAATTAAATCAATAAATTCAATTAAATCTTAATTAAATCAATAAATTCAATTAAATCTTAATTAAATCAATAAAATCAATTAAATCTTAATTAAATCAATTAAATCTTAATTAAATCAATTAAATTCAATTAAATCAATTAAATTTAATTCAATCAAATTCAAAATTTAATTCAACTGAACAAACTTAACCCTCTAAATTTTCATTTTCACAAAAATCAAATTTAACTTTTTAACTAAGAGTCAATGTTTCAAATCATTGTAATTAAAATCAAGTCTCTTTTGTTCACTAACCTGAAATTTATTTCATAACATTTATTTCTTTCCTTTACCATTATACAAACATTTGTTGAAAATTAGTTTACTCTTGTATGGCAAAAAGTCACCCTAGGGATTACTTAGGATATTTTCTTTTTGCCTACAGTCCGGACTTAGATATTTATTTTTGTTGGACCCAAAAAAAAAATCTATGTTTTCAAATAATCACTATATTTTTCGAAAATTGTGCTTTAAAAAAAACCATTATCATTTCAAAATGTTTTTCGAAAAGATTTTACCATGCTGTTTTTCGAAAATTATCTTTCATCTCAAATTGAATTTTCAAAAATTATATTCCCATGCTAGTATTCAAAACTATTCTTTTGATTTTAGTAAACCCTAAAGACACAAAGGAAGGTCTACTTAATGATCTACAAAGACTCCGAGGATGTGTCAAATTTAGGGGGAGTCCAAATCAAAAGAAATTATTTCTAACAAGTTTAAAATTATTAGATAATTCGTATAATTTGAATCAAACCTTAAGACTCAGAGGAAGATCGCTTGTAGTCAACAAGCTTCCTAGGACTGGGTCGAGTTAAGTGGGAGATCAAATTAAAAGAATTATTGAGCATTTTCAAAATTATATGTTTTCATGCATTGCACTTTTAAAATCCTTTTGAAAACTTAAACGATTACTCTTTCAAAATACTATCCTGTAAAATCATTTTGCTTATATATATCATCACTTTCAAAATTTTACGTGACTTTGGAATACTTTTAAAAATCTATTGAGAATACTTTTGAAATTAATATTTACTTGACTTTGGAAAATTTTCCAGGACACTTAAGGAAAGGTCCTTGTAGTTAACAAGGCTTCCTAGAATTGTGTTAGACTGGAAAATAAACCAAGTCTAGTAAAATATTGTGCCTCCAAAGTTGATACATTTTTCAAAATGTACTTGCATATATTTTCAAAATACTATCATTTTGGCTTATCAAATTTCTTTTGGAAATAATATTTACTTGAGTTGAAAATTTTCCAGGACACTTAAGGAAATTTCCTTGTAGTTAACAAGGTTTCCTCGGATTGTGTCAGACTGGAAAAGAAATCAAAGCAAGTAAAAGATTATGTGTAAGTACTTTCAAAAAGATAAGTCAAGTAATTTTAATAATTTTCTTTGATATTTTAAAAGTACTTATGTTTTTCAAATTCATAATATCTTTCAAAATACTTATGCCTTTCAAAAGCTCAATAAAGTACTTGCATTCTTGTGCATTTTTCAAAATATTCAGAACAAGTAAACTTATTGTTTATCATATACACTTGACTCCAATTATGATTTTGAACATAAATTTTTCAGTCTTTCTAAATTTTTTTTATCATAACACTTGACATTACTTCGCTCAATTTTTTTTTCACAAGCTCTGATACACAAATTTAAATTTCTTTCAAAATATATTTTACAAAGTTTCTTATTGATATAAGACCAAGGGGGAGAGTAGAAAAAGTAAAATTAAAAATTTCTTTCTTAAAATGTTTTTCCCCTTTTCAAAGAAAGTTTTTCTTAGAATGGTCTAAAACACAAGAAAAAGAATTTCACATTAAGGGGGAGAAAAAGGAAAGAGAGAAAGGAATTTTTTTTAAAGTGCTTCAAAAATTTCGAAGTATTTCTAAGTGTTTTTCAAACTTGTTGAGTACATATTTTTCTCCTAAATAAAATTTTCCTTAGTAAACAAATTTATTCCCAATTCTCAAAATTTGAAACTTTGTTTAAGGGTAATCTAGCTTCAAAATTTTGCCTAAATTTTGAAAAATGTTGCCTAAAATTTGAAACAAGTTTTGTTAGTGAAAATGCTTTTACTCCATTTTTTGAAAAACACTTTGTTAAAGACATAAAGCACTTAGGAAAACTCAAAAATCCCTGTTAGATACCTTGAACACCCATGTTTGTTTTTGATATATGTCAAAGGGGGAGGAAAGGTCAAAGTTAAGGATTTTGCAAGTATTCAGGGTTTTAGGGGGAGTATGGAAAAAAAAATTTTGAAGATAAATTTCTTTGTGTTTTTTTTCCTATACTTCATTGTGTTTTTACCTTCTTTTATTAACTGTTATAAGTTTTTACTTAACTTTGAATTGTGTTGTCATAAATCAAAAAGGGGGAGATTGTTGGTGCAGGAAGCACCCTATCGAACCTTGTTTTGATATTGGCAAAGGATTCAAAGTTAAGTGTTATTTGTGATCTAATGTTGTTACTCGAGTGTGCAGGAAAAGTCCTAGCGAAGGGCTGCTAGGCACCTGGCGAAGGGCTGCCAGGAAACAAAGTCCTAGCGAAGGGCTGCTAGGCACCTGGTGAAGGGCTGCCAGGAAACAAAGTCCTAGCGAAGGGCTGCCAGGAAACAAAGTCCTAGCGAAGGGCTGCCAGGAAACAAAGCCCTAGCGAAGGGCTGCTAGGCAACTAGCGAAGGGCTGCTAGTCACCAAGTCCTAGCGAAGGGCTGCTAGGCAACTAGCGAAGGGCTGCTAGTCACCAAGCCCTGACGAAGGAATGCTAGGCACCGGGCGAAAGGTAGCTCGGCATCCAAGCCCTGACAAAGGACCGTCAGGCAAAAGTCCAACCAGAGGAACGGTTGGCATCAGGTAAACTCTCCCGAGAGGAGTAGGTGAGGACGCATTCCCCGTCGAGGGAACAGTAGGCGTCGGTTCGACCTAGGACTCCATTTTGGAGACTAAAGTCAGAACCAAGACATCTAAGGCTGTATAAAATAATAATTAATTATTTTATTATGTTTTGGACTAACCCTGGATGTAGGACCGAAGGAACGTGTGTCTGCAACTCAGAGAGCCTCAAAAGAGTGAGGCAACAGCTGAGTAAGGCGCCTTGAGTGTCCAGGGCGCCCTCAAGGTGAACCAAAACCAAGCGCAGCAAAAAGGGCTTCAGCTGCTTACAGAGCAAGGCACCCTCAGCAGCGAAGGCGCCCTCGTCAGCGAAGGTGTCCTCAGCAGCCAAGGCGCCTCCAGCCCAAGACTGCGAAGCTCCAGCCTTATCCACAGTCGAGATTTCTGCGCGGAAGAAGTCAGCCAAGGCGCCCTCAGCGACCAGGGCGCCCCAGAGGTCAAACCTCATCCCTATTCGGGTGGGATAAAGCTTGACCGAGCGAAGTGTGGATCGGCTGACACGTGGCAGGGCGCCCCCGACGTCCAGGGCGCCCTAGGTGCTATAAATAGCACCCCTCGACCCCAAGCTTCAACAATCAACTTGGTACCAAAGCTTCCACGCTCTTCTGTGCTCACGCCTTGTTCCAGAAACTGCCCAACTCGAGCGACGACGTCCTGCTGCTCCGGAAAGTCAACCTACAACCGGACTTCGGTAACAGAAGAATTCTTTTTATTAAAAGTTTATAGTGCTGTATTTGTAAATCACTTTCTGTAAACTGATTTTGCGTTCATATAGAATTGCCCAAAGTAAACGATCAACGATCGTGGGCCTTGGAGTAGGAGTCGACCTAGGCTCCGAACCAAGTAAAAAATACTGTGTTCGCGTATTGTGTTTATTTCCGCTGTGCAAATTACTCTCTCCATAAATTCGAAAAAGTTTTGTCGATATTCACCCCCCCCCCTCTATCGACTCTATCGATCCAACACTCGTCGCTCCTTGTGGGTGGAGAAACCTCGCCACAACACCAAGAACACTTCCTGAGTATACAAGACTACTAACTTGCCCTATCCAAGCAAGTTTCGTCAAGAAACTCAGCCACCACGAAGTCCTCTTTAAATAGGACTCAGGGCTGATTTCTCGCTACCAGTCGACTGCCCCTAGGGTAGTCGACTGGTGCCAGCCAAATTCGACCGTTGACAGCCCCAACGTTCGAATTCTGCCAGCTCACCAGCCGCTACCAGTCGACTGCCAAAATGGCATCGACTGGCCCAGGGTCCAGAACCTACTGTGAGTTTCTGTTTGCACTGGCAGTCGACTGTTATAACACCAGTCGACTGCCTAGCCTCTACAATCACTCTTCCTCACTCTCTTTACCCTCGTCGACATGTGCCTTCAAGCATTCTCCCTTGGCTTGCTCCTTGAAGTCCTCTTCCACCGGCTATCGTCCCTCGGATGCGCACGCAAGTCCTCGACCTACCTCCATGTCACCCTTCACGTGTACCCTTAGAAGTCCACTTCTCAGCTTGCCCTTGGAGTCATCTTCCCTCGGCCCTTGTCCCTTGCCTTAGCTGACTCTTCACCAGCAGCCTTGACTATTGCCTTCGCGCCCTCTTCATCTTCGGCCCTCATCCCTCGGATGCACACAAGACTCCAGCTTGTCTCCATGTCATCCTTCACGTATGCCTCGAAGTCTGCGCCCCTCGGCTCATCATCCCTGCTATATCAGGTCCCTTGGGTGCACACACAAGCCTCCAGCTTGTCTCCATGCAACCCTTCACCATGCCGAAGCCGTCCAGCCAAGTTAATATGTGTAAACCTGTACAACCTTCACACTCACATACACATATTAGTACACAAGGGAAAACCTAACTTAAACTCATTGACCAAACATCAAAACACAAGGTCACTCCGGACCTTAGATTGCCTCAACAAACCTTTCTTGGATTCCGACATGCTAAACCTTTCTAGCACTCGGTCTATATTTGTAGACTGCGAAAGACCAAGCAACCATTTTGATCTATCTCTATAGATTCTAATCCCAAGGATATAGGTTGCTTCTCCTAGGTCTTTCATGGAGAAAGTTTTGGACAACCAAATTTTAACTGACTGTAAGACTGATATATCGTTTCCTATAAGTAATATGTCATCGACATATAACACTAAGAATATGACTGCACTCCCACTAACCTTCTTGTACACACAAGGTTCATCAGGATTTTGTGAGAAATCAAACTCTTTGATTGTCTCATCAAAACGGATGTTCCAGCTCCTGGATGCTTGCTTTAGTCCATATATGGATCATCGAAGCTTGCATACTTTGGTTTCATTAACCGATGTGAAACCTTCAGGTTGTATCATGTATACATCCTCAAGCAGGTTTCGATTAAGGAAAGCTATTTTCACATCCATTTGCCATATCTCATAATCATAATGAGCTGCTATGGCCAGGAGCATCCGAATGGATTTAAGCATAGCTACTGGCGAATAGGTTTCGTCATAATCAATTCCTTGTTTTTGACGATTTCCTTTTGCCACTAATCTAGCCTTAAAGGTAACAACATTACCTTCCATGTCGATTTTATTCTTGAAAACCCACTTGCACCCTATGGGCTTAATCCCTTCAGGTGGGTTAACCAAGTCCCATACTTGATTTTTGTACATGGAATCCATTTCCGACTTCATGGCTTCAAGTCATTTATCCCTTTCTGAATTTTTCAGAACATCTTCATAACTGATAGGTTCGTCATCGTTAATGAGTAACACGTCGTTCGATTCACTTATGAGAAATCCGTATCTCTCTGGAATATTGTGTGTCCTATCAGACCTACGAAAAAGTGATGTTGTTTTAGGTTCAACTGATAGCTCATCATTATGAGTTATTGGTTGTGGGTCTAGACTAGTTGTATCTGTAATGTCTATTGGAGTTTCTTGAACTTCTTCAAGTTCAATGCTACTCCCACTGTTTTCTTGTAAAAGAAATTCTTTTTCTAGAAATACAGCATGCCTTGAAACAAACACCTTTTGTTCCAAGGGATGATAGAATTGGTAACCTTTCGTTTCCTTAGGGTATCCAATAAATAGACATTTATCAGACTTAGCATCCAATTTGTCTGATACAGTCCCTTTACATAAGCAGGACAACTCCATATCATTAGGTGAGATAAATGAGGTTTCTTACTATTCCACGTCTCATATGGAGTAGTAGAGACTACCTTGGTCGGGACTCTGTTTAGTTAGTAAACAGCTGTCTTAAGCGCATAGCCCCAAAAGGATTTTGGAAGAGTTGCATGATTCATCATAGATCTAACCATGTCCATCAAGGTTTGGTTACGCCTCTCAGATACACCATTATGCTATGGTGTATATGGCGGATTCCATTAAGACAATATCCCATTGTCCCTAAGATAATCTTGAAACTCTTGACTTAAGTATTCACCACCCCGATTGGATCGAAGTATCTTAATACTTTTGCCAAGCTGTTTCTCTACTTCACTTCTGAACTGTTTGAATTTCTTAAAAGCTTCATATTTGTGTTTCATTAAGAACACATACCCGAATCGTGAGTGATCATCGATAAAGGTAATGAAGTAGCTATAGCCTCCTTGTGCAAGAGTTGACATTGGTCCACATACATCAGTATGTATTAGACCAAGCAATTCTCCCACTGGTTTATCTTTTTCAGAAAAGGGTAATTTGGTCATCTTGCCTTTTAAGCATGATTCGCATGTATCAAATGAATTGGGTTCAAATGATTCCAGAATTCCACATCGATGTAATTTGGTCATGCATTTCTTACTTACATGGCCAAGACGACAATGTCATATTTAGGAGTCTATTTGATTATCTATTCGAGCACGTTTATTGCTAACTTCGATATTGAAAATGTCACCGGATAAATCTAACGTGTAGATATCATTGCATAAAGTTCCAGAACACCATTTAAAGTTATGTAACAGCAATTGTTACTAAAAGTTAAATGATAACCCTTTTCATTCAAGCATGAAATAGATACAATGTTCTTTATTAATGAAGGAATAAAATAACAATTATCCAATTCTAAGACAAGTCCAGTAGGGAGCTTTAGAAAATATGTTCCGATGGCAACAGCAGCAATCTTTGCTCCATTTCCAACCCGCAAATTCGCTTCTCCCTTGACGAGTCTTCTTCTATTCCTTAGCCCCTGTATGTCATTACATATATGTGAGCTACACCCAGTATCAAGTACCCATGTGTCCGAGGAAATAGAGTGACATTCAATAACGAAGATACCTGAAGAGGATGGGGCATCGGATGCCTTCTTCTTCAAGGACTCAAGATAAACCTTGCAGTTTCTCCGCCAATGGCCCTCCTTGCCGCAGTGATGGCAAGTGCCTTTTGGTGTCTTTTCAATCTTTTTAGCCTTTTTCTTCCTTCCCTTATTTTGTTCTTTGGGCTTCCTCTTAGAGTCTTTCTTTGAAGAACCAACTAACAGTACCGTCTTCTAATCCTGCATTAGAGAAGGCTCTACAGTCTTCAGCAGGTTAAGCAACTCAGGAATGGTAGTCTCTAGTTTGTTCATCCGATAGTTCATCACAAACTGTGAGTAACTATTGGGCAAACAATGCAGAATTAAGTCAATACTTAGTTCGTGATCCATTGCAAATCCGAGTGTGCCTAGTCGCTCAATGTACCTCAACATCTTCAACACAAACTATGAAACAGAAGTGCCTTCCTGCATCTTAGAGGTGAAGAGGAGTCTGGAGACCTCAAACCTTTCGGATCTCGCCTGCTCGTCAAACAGCTCATGAAGATGGAAGACGATGGTATGAGCATCCATATGCTCATGCTGCTTTTGTAGCTTAGGTACCATAGCGGCCAGCATGATGCAACTCGCAAGTTCAGAATCGACCACATGTTTCTGATAGGCGACTAACTGGTTTGGAGTTGCATCTTCAGGAGGATGGTTGGGAAGTTGTTCTTCAAGGACATAGCAAGCTTTTCTGCCTTGAGAACTATCCTTAGGTTTCGAAGCCAGTCCATGAAGTTTGGCCCAGTCAGCTTATTGGTGTCCAATATGGAACGCAAATTCAGAGAAGACATGATCAGGTGATTATCCTAGAAATACAAATTGAGGTTATGTGATGAGAATGATAAAGAATGCATCAATATACATTAATTAAATCCTATTTATTTTTCGAATTGAATAACCCTTTTTATCAATTCGGGAGATCGTAGGAACATCTCCAAATAGGTTGATATCCAACCATAGATATGAACAACCATGGCTAGAGTCCATCAAGTTATTCTTAGCTATGAAGGTCGGTAATTATACCGATTACATATTATACATATGTAACTATCACATTATGCTATCAACTAATTGAATGTTTGCATAAATCATTGGGTTGTTAACTCATTAACAAGTATGCAACAATATACATAGCACCCAACTGCACCTCTCTTTACATCGACCTTGGCTGTGGCACAACAAATCGATGCTCCAAGCTTAAGGCTGACCCATTAATCAAGAAATAGTTTTACTATGGTTGGAGCTCATTCAACCGTTTAGTCAGGCTTGGATGTGTCCAACAACCAAAACTAAGGATTGACCTCTGACTCGAACTATATTAATCATAAACTAATTCCATGGTTTGAACATGTTGAGGTTCAAGCCGGGCATGGATGTGTCCATCAACCCAAACGAGAAACAAAACTCCGATTCTAACCATATTAATGGAAGGTGTTGGCCTTAATATTTTGTAAGGGGTTTTGGGTCTCATCCTTTTCTTTTATGCACATTCATGACATGTAATTATGTCATGTTCTAACGATTTCCTTAATAAAGTAGGTATGTGACTTAATTTATCAAGTCTCATTAATTGAATTAGGAACCGGATTTCCTAATTCTAATTTCATACTTTATTCAAGGAATTGTTTTGGGAAACAATTTCCTGAATTATCATAATCAATTTCAGAAATAATATGTTTAAGACTTTGATTTCTCTAAATCAAATCTTATTAAATTAAGAGACAGATTCTCTTAATTCAACCACATATTATTTCCATGAAAATCTTATTTAAGGGAATATACTCTATAGGAAACAATTTTCCTAATTTACTTTGGAGACAATAATATGTAAGAGCATCACCTCATAAATCAAATAAGGAAATTATCGTTTGAGAATCACCTCAAAAATTTCTAAGATTTGATTACATATTTTATTTATGGAAAATTAATATCAATAACTTAATTTGGATGGCTCCCCGAGACTCAATCCAAATTAAACATTTGACAATTTAAATTCAATTTAGAAAATTTAATTATAACAACTAACTTTAAATTGGACGGCTCCCCGAGGCTCAATCCAAAATAAAGAATTTTGTAAATAATTTAATTTCTAATTATAAATTTAAATGCCAATTAATATTCCTATAATTGGTCTAGACTTTCTTGAAAGAAAGTGCCCAAAATGCGAGCTTTCCATAAATGGAATGTTTTAAAAATAAAAGGTTTTCAGAATAATTGTAAGTTTCTGGTACAAAGAAAACTTACGTTTTTCCAAAATTGAAAATTTTCCAAAATAAGAAAATTTCCAAAATTGGAAAGTTTTCACAATTATCATAAAATTTTAGAAACAGAGATATTTCAAAAGTTTGCGAAATTTCATGAGGATTTCCAAACTTTGAAATTCCTAAATCAAAAATTTACCACAATTGGAAACTTTCCATAATTGAAAATTTTCCAAAATTGAGATCATGATAAAGCTTTCCGCAAAACAATTATATGATTATGTCGAACACAAACCTCGGCTCTGATACCACTGTTGGGACCGGGTGCATGTTGACATGGATGCGGGTTCGTAATTTCAAAATTAATTACGTGCAGCGGAAGGTTTAGCATAAATAATTTCTCAAAATCATTTAACCACACATCTAAGCATGCAAGTTTATCTTGTGTAGACATGATCATATATTTGAAATTTTATAGAAACATAAACTAATTTACGTATTACCTCGCGTAACTCGAAGGAAGGGACGAGATCCAACTGTAAGTGTCCCTTGGAAGCTCCGCCTCTATTCCCGCCCACGCCGAGTATCTTCAGGATGACTTCGCAAAGCCACAAGTTTCGTGTTCTCAAGAACTACTAGATTCTCCGAGAACGTGACAAGAAAAACCAAGAGAGAAGTCGGAAGACTAACCACAAAAGGATGGCCGGAATCAAAATTCCTGCGAAGCAAAAGAAGAGGCTTGCGGCAAACTCTAATTCCAACAGAACCTTCTTCTGACCAAGAGATGGCCGGAGCTTCCTTCTCCGGCAGAAGGTGGTGGTCGGCAGGGAAAGGGCAGGGGCGGAGGCTGGTGCTCCTTCTTGGGGCTGGTTGGCGCACGGCAAGAAGGGGAGAAGAGAAGGAGAGAAAGAGAGGGAGAGAGCCTATGCCTTCATCTCTATAATTTTTTTTCCACCCAAGCCTTGTCTTGGGTCCTTTATATAGTGGCCTCTCAACCATCAAGACTCTCAAATATGGAATAACTTATTCCATCATGCCAAGTTTGATTTTATATCATGGTTAAAATCATATTTTAATTCATGATAAAAATCTTCTCTCTTATGGAATAAATTTCCTTATCATGGTAAATCAATCCATGATTGATTTTATAAAATAAACTAATCCATGGTTCATTTTAATTTCCATGAAAAATAAACCAAACCTTGGTTTATTATATAAAAATTTATATCATCCATAATTTTATAAAACAAACCACACTTGGTTTATTTTATAAATTGAACCAAAACCTTGGTTCCCTCCCTTTGTTGTGGCTGGCCAAGCAAAGAGGATGGAGGTCCTCTTTGGCCGGCCCATCCAAGCCAAGCCCCAATGAATTAAACTTATTTAATTCATCTATTAAGTCTTCAAAAGACTTAGCCATTTTACGCTTCCGATGCGTCTTTGAAAAATTCAGATTCGACTTATCGTTTGGCTCAACCAAACTTAATCTCTCTTGATTGGAAAATCCAATTTTCAACTCGTTTTAAATCCCTCGGATTACTCGTAGTGCGTGTGACTAAATAGGCTTTCGATTTATGTTGGTCGTCTATAATTA
>JAGFNQ010001649.1:27276-83629 GCA_024364735.1 Boesenbergia rotunda
TCATTTATTAGAATAAATTATTACAATCATAAGGCGATTGTCTTACGACACTTCTCTCATATCACTAACAAACTCCCACTTGTCCTAATGCCAATCGCTACGGTACCCAATACCACGGCTCTAACATGACCCTCAAACTTGCTTTGAGGCAAGGCCTTAGTTAAAGGATCCGCTAATTTCTTTCAGTGGGAATTTTCTCAATTTGTATATCATTCCTACTTATAATCGCTCTAATCAGATGATAGCGGCGAAGCACATGTTTAGATCGCTGATGAGACCTTGGTTCCTTTGCTTGTGCAATAGCTCCATTATTGTCGCAGTAAACCGGTATTGCTTCATCAATGGTTGGAACCACACCAAGTTCTGAGACAAACTTTTTGATCCAGACTACTTCCTTTGCTGCTTCCGAAGCTGCAATATATTCCGCTTCCATGGTAGAATCCGCTACGGTGTCTTGCTTGGAACTCTTCCAACATATTGCGCCTCCATTCAAAATAAATACGTATCCGGACTGAGATTTGGAGTCATCCTTATCTGTCTGGAAACTGGCATCTGTATACCCACGTATTACCATATCACCTTCTCCATATATTAGGAACACATCCTTAGTGTTTCTTAAGTACTTGAGGATTGTCTTGGCAGCTGCCCAATGATCCATTCCTGGATCAGACTGGTATCTGCTTGTGACGCTCAGACCATACGATACATCAGGCCTAGTACATAACATAGCATACATGATAGATCCTATCGCGGATGCATAAGGAATCTTATTCATGCAAATCCTCTCATCTTCTGTGCGCGGACACATAGACTTCGAAAGGTTGATCCCATGCCTGATGGGAAGGTAACCTTTCTTGGATTCCGACATGCTAAACCTTTCTAGCACTCAGTCTATATATGTAGACTGCGAAAGACCAAGCAATCGTTTTGATCTATCTCTATAGATTCTAATCCCAAGGATATAGGTTGCTTCTCCCAGGTCTTTCATGGAGAATGTTTTGGACAACCAAATTTTAACTGACTGTAAGACTGATATATCGTTTCCTATAAGTAATATGTCATCGACATATAACACTAGGAATACGACTGCACTCCCACTAACCTTCTTCTACACACAAGGTTCGTCAGGATTTTGTGAGAAATCAAACTCTTGGATTGTCTCATCAAAATGGATGTTCCAGCTCCTGGATGCTTGCATTAGTCCATATATGGATCATCGAAGCTTGCATACTTTGGTTTTATTAACCGATGTAAAACCGTCAGGTTGTATCATGTATACATCCTCAAGTAGGTTTCTATTAAGGAAAGTTGTTTTCACATCATTTGCCATATCTCATAATCATAATGAGCTGCTATAGCCAGGAGCATCCGAATGGATTTAAGCATAGCTACTGGCGAATAGGTTTCGTCATAATCAATTCCTTATTTCTGACGATATCCTTTTGCCACTAATCTAGCCTTAAAGGTAACAACATTACCTTTCAAGTCAGTTTTCTTCTTGAAAACCCACTTGCACCCTATGGGCTTAATCCCTTCAAGTGGGTTAACCAAGACCCATACTTGATTTTTGTACATGGAATCCATTTCCGACTTCATGGCTTCAAGTCATTTATCCCTTTCTGAATTTTTCAGAACATCTTCATAACTGATAGGTTTGTCATCGTTAATGAGTAACACGTCGTTCGATTCACTTATGAGAAATCCGTATCTCTCTGGAATATTGTGTGTCCTATCAGACCTACGAAGAAGTGGTGTTGTTTTAGGTTCAACTGATAGCTCATCATTATGAGTTATTGGTTGTGGGTCTAGACTATGTGTCTCTGTAATGTCTATTAGAGTTTCTTGATCTTCTCAAGTTCAATGCTACTCCCACTGTTTTCTTGTAAAAGAAATTCTTTTTCTAGAAATATAGTATGCCTTGAAATAAACACCTTTTGTTCCAAGGGATGATAGAATTGGTAACCTTTCGTTTCCTTAGGGTATCCAATAAATAGACATTTATCAGAGTTAGCATCCAATTTGTCTGATACAATCCGCTTTACATAAGGAGGACAACCCCATATCTTTAGGTGAGATAAATGAGGTTTCTTACTATTCCACGTCTCATATGGAGTAGTAGAGACTACCTTGGTCGGGACTCTGTTTAGTAAGTAAACAGCTGTCTTAATTGCATAGCCCCAAAAGGATTTTGGAAGAGTTGCATGATTCATCATAGATCTAACCATGTCCATCAGGTTCGGTTACGCCTCTCAGATACACCATTATGCTGTGGTGTATATGGCGGAGTCCATTGAGACAATATCCCATTGTCCCTAAAATAATCTTGAAACTCTTGACTTAAGTATTCACCACCCCGATCGGATCGAAGTATCTTAATACTTTTGCCAAGCTGTTTCTCTACTTCACTTCTGAACTCTTTGAATTTCTCAAAAGCTTTAGATTTGTGTTTCATTAAGAACACATACCCGAATCGTGAGTGATCATCGATAAAGGTAATGAAGTAGCTATAGCCTCCTTGTGCAAGAGTTGACATTGGTCCACATACATCAGTATGTATTAGACCAATCAATTCTCCCACTGGTTTACCTTTTCCGAAGAAGGGTAATTTGGTCATCTTGCCTTTTAAGCATGATTCGCATGTATCAAATGAACCGGGTTCAAATCATTCCAGAATTCCACATCGGTGTAATTTGGTCATGCGTTTCTTACTTACATGGCCAGGACGACAATGCCACATATAGGTCTATTTGATTATCTATTCAAGCACATTTGTTGCTAATTTCGATATTGAAAACGTCACTGGATAAATCTAACGTGTAGATACCATTACATAAAGTTCCGGTCCCATAAAGAACACCATTTAAAGTTATGTAACAGCAATTGTTACTAAAAGTTAAATGATAACCCTTTTCATTCAAGCATGAAATAGATACAATGTTCTTTATTAATGAAGTAACAAAATAACAATTAACCAATTCTAAGACAAGTCCAGTAGGGAGCTTTAGCAAATATGTTCCGATGGCAACAGCAGCAATCTTTGCTCCATTTCCAACTCGCAAATTCGCTTCTCCTTTGACGAGTCTTCTTCTATTCCTTAGCCCATGTATGTCATTACATATATGTGAGCTACACCCAGTATCAAGTACCTAGGTGTCCGAGGAAATAAAGTGACATTCAATAACGAAGATACCTGAAGAGGATGGGGCATCGGATGCCTTCTTCTTCAAGGACTCAAGATAAACCTTGCAGTTTCTTCGACAATGGCCCTCCTTGCCGCAGTGATGGCAAGTGCCTTTTGGTGCATTTTCAATCTTTTTGGCCTTTTTCTTCCTTCCCTTATTTTGTTCTTTGGGCTTCTCTTAGAGCCTTTCTTTGAGGAACCAACTAACAGTACCGTCTTCTGATCCTGCTTTACAGAAGGCTCTACAGTCTTCAGCAGGTTAAGCAACTCAGGAATGGTAGTCTCCAGTTTGTTCGTCCGATAGTTCATCACAAACTGTGAGTAACTCTTGGGCAAACAATGCAGAATTAAGTACATACTTAGTTCGTGATCCATTACAAATCTGAGTATGTCTAGTCGCTCAATATACCCCAACATCTTCAACACAAACTGTGAAATAGAAGTGCCTTCCTGCATCTTAGAGGTGAAGAAGAGTCTGGAGACCTCAAACCTTTCGGATCTCGCCTGCTCGTCAAACAGCTCATGAAGATGGAAGACGATGGTATGAGCATCCATATGCTCATGCTGCTTTTGTAGCTCAGGTACCATAGCGGCCAGCATGATGCAACTCGTAATTTCAGAATCGGCCACATGTTTCTGATAGGCCACTAACTGGTCTGGAGTTGCATCTTCAGGAGGATGGTTAGTAAGTTGTTCTTCAAGGACATAAGCAAGCTTTTCTGCCTTGAGAACTATCCTCAGGTTTCGAAGCCAATCCATGAAGTTTGGCCCAGTCAGCTTATTGGTGTCCAAAATGGAACGTAAATTCAGAGAAGACATGATCAGGTGATTATCCTAGAAATACAAATTGAGGTTATGTGATAAGAATGATAAAGAAAGCATCAATATACATTAATTAAATCCTATTTATTTTTCGAATTGAATAACCCTTTTTATCAATTCGGGAGATCAAAGGAACATCTCTAAATAGGTTGATATCCAACTATAGATAAGAACAACCATGGCTAGAGTCCATCAAGTTATTCTTAACTATGAAGGTAGGTAATTATACCGATTACATATTATACATATGTAACTATCACATTATGCTATCAACTAATTGAATTTTTGCATAAATCATTGGGTTGTTAACTCATTAACAAGTATGCAACAATATACATAGCACCCAACTGCACCTCTCTTTACATCGACCTTGGCTGTGGCACAACAAATCGATGCTCTAAGCTTAAGGCTGACCCATTAATCAAGAAATAGTTTTAATATGGTTGGAGCTCATTCAACCGTTTAGTCAGGCTTGGATGTGTCCAACAACCAAAACTAAGGATTGACCTCTGACTCCAACTATATTAATCATAAACTAATTCCATGGTTTGAACATGTTGAGGTTCAAGCCGGGCATGGATGTGTCCATCAACACAAACGAGAAACAAAACTCCGATTCTAACCATATTAATGGAAGGTGTTGGCCTTAATATTTTGTAAGGGATTTTGGGTCTCATCCTTTTCTTTTATGCACATTCATGACATATAATTATGTCATGTTCTAACGATTTCCTTAATAAAGTATGTATGTGACTTAATTTATCAAGTCTCATTAATTGAATTAGGAACCGGATTTCCTAATTCTAATTTCATACTTTATTTAAGGAATTGTTTTGGGAAACAAGTTCCTGAATTATCATAATCAATTTCGGAAATAATATGTTTAAGACTTTGATTTCTCTAAATCAAATCTTATTAAATTAAGAGACAGATTCTCTTAATTCAACCACATATTATTTTCATGAAAATCTTATTTAAGGAAATATACTCTATAGGAAATAATTTTCCTAATTAATTTTGGTGACAATAATATGTAAAAGCATCACCTAATAAA
Source organism: Boesenbergia rotunda (assembly GCA_024364735.1). Classification (NCBI taxonomy): domain Eukaryota; kingdom Viridiplantae; phylum Streptophyta; class Magnoliopsida; order Zingiberales; family Zingiberaceae; genus Boesenbergia; species Boesenbergia rotunda. The sequence continues at coordinate 32,334 of JAGFNQ010001649.1, forward strand.
TCAAATAAGGAAATTATCGTTTGAGAATCACCTCAAAAATTTCCAAGATTTGATCACATATTTTATTTATGGAAAATTAATATCAATAACTTAATTTGGATGGCTCCCCGAGGCTCAATCCAAATTAAACATTTGACAATTTAAATTCAATTTAGGAAATTTAATTATAACAACTAACTTTAAATTGGACGGCTCCCCGAGGCTCAATCCAAAATAAAGAATTTTGTAAATAATTTAATTTCTAATTATAAATTTAAATGCCAATTAATATTTCCATAATTTGTCTAGACTTTCTTGAAAGAAAGTGCTCAAAATTGTGAGTTTTCCATAAATGGAAAGTTTCCAAAAATAAAAGGTTTTCAGAATAATTGTAAGTTTCTGGTACAAAGAAAACTTACGTTTTTCCAAAATTGGAAATTTTCCATAATAGGAAATTTCTAAAATTGAAAAGTTTCCAAAAATGAAAAGTTTTCACAATTATCATAAAATTTCAGAAACAGAGATATTTCAAAAGTTTACGAAATTTCATGAGGATTTCCAAACTTTGAAATTCCTAAATCGAAAATTTACCATAATTGAAAAGTTTCCATAATTGAAAATTTTCCAAAATTGAGATCATGATAAAGCTTTCCGCAAAACAATTAAATGATTATGTCGAACACAAACCTCGGCTCTGATACCACTGTTGGGACCGGGTGCATGTTGACATGGATGCGAGTTCGTAATTTTAAAAATTAATTACGTGCAGCGGAAGGTTTAGCATAAATAATTTCTCAAATTATTTAACCACACATCTAAGCATGCAATTTTATCTTGTGTAGACATGATCATATATTTAAAATTTTGCAGAAACGTAAACTAATTTATGTATTACCTCGCGTAACTCGAAAGAAGGGATGAGATCCAACCGTAAGCGTCCCTTGGAAGCTCCACCTCTATTCGCGTCCACGCCGAGTATCTTCGGGATGACTTCGCAAAACCACGAGTTTCGTGTTCTTGAGAACAACTAGATTCTCTGAGAACGCGACAAGAAAAACCAAGAGAGAAGTTGGAAGACTAACCACAAAAGGATGGCCGGAATCAAAATTCTGGCGAAGCAAAAGAAGAGGCTTGCGGCAAAAAGATCCTCGCGGCAAACTCTAATTCCGGCAGCACCTTCTTCCGGCCAAGAGATGGTCGGAGCTTCCTTCTCCGGCAGCAGGTGGTGGTCGGCAGGGAAAGGGCAGGCGCGGCCGGCTGGTGCTCCTTCTTGGGGCTGGTTGGCGCACGGCAAGAAGGGGACAAGAGAAGGAGAGAAAGAGAGAGAGCCTATGCCTTCATCTCTATAATTTTTTTTTCCACCCAAGCCTTGCCTTGGGTCCTTTATATAGTGGCCTCTCAACCATCAAGCCTCTCAAATATAGAATAACTTATTCCATCATGCCAAGTTTGATTTTATATCATGATTAAAATCATATTTTAATTCATGATAAAAATCTTCTCTCCTATGGAATAAATTTCCTTATCATGGTAAATCAATCCATGATTGATTTTATAAAATAAACCAATCCATGGTTCATTTTAATTTCCATGAAAAATAAACCAAACCTTGGTTTATTATATAAAAATTTATATCTTCCATAATTTTATAAAACAAACCACACTTGGTTTATTTTATAAATTGAACCAAAATTTTGGTACTCTCCCTTTGTTGTGGCCGGCCAAGCAAAGAGGATGGAGCCCCTCTTTGGCCGGCCCATCCAAGCCAAGCCCCAATGAATTAAACTTATTTAATTCATCTATTAAGTCTTCAAAAGACTTAGCCATTTTACGCTTCCGATGCGTCTTTGAAAAATTCAGATTCGACTTATCGTTTGGCTCAACCAAACTTAATCTCTCTTGATTGGAAAATCTAATTTTCAACTGGTTTTAAATCTCTCGGATTACTCATAGTGTGTGTGACTAAATAGGCTTTCGATTTATGTTGGCTGTCTATAATTAATCAATTATAGAACGATCATGAGTGGCACCTAGTAGTACATCATAATCCCCAATTAATCGAAAGATCAACGGTTGACCTCAGAAACAATTTTGAAACCCTTCAGCAGCTATAATGAATCGTGCCCCATTCCCTTCACCATCTTATACCCACTTGGTTCAGGACATGGTCTATGTGTGTCAGTCCCCACTAGGCTGACTACGTGACACCTAGCCCAAGTAACGTTTTCTCGTCCTACGGATTCTAATTACTCTCATGTATTTAAGAGATTCATACTTTGAAGATGTCATGCTCTCGCCAGAGGCTTCGAGTAACAATCCGACGATAGGCCTCGAGTATACATCTCCTCGCAAGGAGTGGTGAATCCTTTGTAGGCTGTTCAAACATCTTCGGGCACTTCGGCTTATACCCAATCATCCTGGGTCCACACCTTCTTGGAGATGCTTGCTTAAGATGTCAAAGTATAAGTCTCCATGACCAAGATGACTTGAACACCGCAAGTTAAAGGAACATCGCACTTAAGCTGCAGTAAGAACTTTACTGACATATCTATATGTAGACTACCATATGAAGTTTTACAGCCAGTCACTCCAATGAACTAGTTCCCTTAACTAGCATTCATGTTTATCTCCGGACATCTCAATGTCACCAGCCAGTGAGAATCAGCTGATTAGAGAATAACCCATGCTAGTCTCAACAGAATTGATAGTGTCCGTATTTATCAATTCATCGACTAGGGACAATTTCAATACTTCACAATTGCACATGTAGAGATAATCACTAGTTGTGAATTCATCACAAATTCTCTCATGTTGTGAATTGTATTGTGGACATTCAGTAAATGAGTTTAAGATCTCAATCAAATACACAAACATGTATACTCAAATAGTGAATATTCATTTATTAGAATAAATGATTACAATCATAAGGCGATTGTCTTAGGACACTTCTCTCATATCACTAACATAGAGCGGAAAATTTGGGGCGTTACAGTTGAGGCCTCCTTCACCTTTACCTATACAACATGAAAAACATACTCTTTTGGTACCCAAATCTTCGATCCATAAGCATCATGTAAAAATCTTGTAGGTACACATGCCTTCTTTGTGTTTCCCTTGGCCCCTAGTCTCCTAGATGCACCAATCCTACCCGTGAGTGATACAAAGGCCACTTCCTTTGTTTTCGGCCTATATCCCAAACCAGCCTTGTTATAGACGACCCTTTGATTGATGATTATCATATCTGGGTTACTAGATCCTACTTGGAATTTCCTAAGGGCCTTTGTGAGGTCATCTACTTTTTTTCTTAATTACCTATTTTCAGTTTCAAGATGTGAGGCATGTGATGTAATAGAACTAGCATGCAATTCTTCAAGTTTGGTAGATTCTACTCTAAGCATAGCAATCTCTTCTTTTAGATCGTTAATCTTACTTCTAGCCTTAGCTAAGTTCATGTTAGTGCTAGAAATGATCTTTACTATACCTCACTTACCGAAGCTTCTGACTCGAATGATGAAGAGGAGGTGCTCTCATCTTCACTACTTGAGCTTCTATCATCATCTGATGAATCTGAGTGGTCTTGCGCCATAAGAGAAAAATGGGAAACTTGCTCTTCTTCTTCCTCTGAGGATGATGGATCATCCCAGGTTGCCTTGAGGTTGGTGGCACCTTTCTCCTTTCCCTTTGACTTCCTCTTGTCACCTTTCTTCTTCTCCTCCTTCTTGTCATCTCTTCTCTTCAATTGAGGGCACACGTTCTTCATGTGTCCTTCTTGGTGACGGTTGTAGCATATAATGTCCTTGGCCTTACCCTTGCCTTTGGACCCTTTCCTAGCATATGATTTGTTAGAAAAATTTCTGAAAGCCTTACGCATCTTTCTTACCATGAATGCCTCTTGGTCGCTGTCCATGGAGGCGTTGGATTCCTCTGAATCTGATGAGGAGGAGTATATCACCTTCTTCTTCTCCTTTCTCTTCTTCTTCTCCTTTTCTGCAATAAAAGCAATACCCTTCTCTTTGGCCGAGACGTTAGCTTGCTCGTGTAGTTCAAATTCACAGAATAAGTCGTCTAATTTAACAATGGACAAATCCCTTAATACCTTTGTATGCATCAACCATGGATGCCCACAAGGTGGTTCTTGGGAAGGCTTGTAAAACATACCTGACGATATCCCGGTTCTCGATCTTTTCTCCAATCACATGGAGCTCATTGATTACTTCCTTCACCCTTCCATATAGCTGACTGACAGTCTCGTTGCTCTTCATGGATAGGGATTGGAGTTGGGCCACGAGCAAGTCCTTCTTTGCTCTTCTGGACTTGTTTGACCCCTCGTTCAATTCCACCAATTTGTCCCACAGTTCCTTGGCGCTCTTAAACGGTCCCACCTTGTTTAGTTGCTCCTTTGAGAGCCTGCACTGCAGTGTGGTGGTGGTCTTGGCATTGGACTGCGCCCTCTTCATTACCTCCTTCGACCAAGATCTCATCGGTGTCAGTTCTCCTCTTTCATTGACGGGTGCCTTAAAGCCATCTACAACACTAATCCAGTTCTCAATATCGTTCATAAGGTAGTATTGCATCCTACCTTTCCAGTAAGTGAAGTCGTTCCCGTCGAAGAAGGGTGGTCGTGCAGTGGAGTATCCCTCTTGAAACACCATTTTACTTGCTCCGGTTGACGGTTAGTTCTTCCGAAATGAACCGGCTCTGATACCAACTGATGGATCGTCTTGGCGTGCTAGAGGGGGGTGAATGGCACGTTTTCGATTTCGATCTCTACAATTGTCGTTAGCGCAGTAGAACAATAATATGCAAAAAAACTGAGTACAATGCTAACAACAAGAGTTACTTGGTATCCACCTAGATGGGTGACTAATCCAAGGATCCACGCCGCGAGCACCACTTTCACTATGAAAACCTCCTTCAGGTGGAGAAACCTTTACAGTGGTGATCTTCCTCTTTACAGAATGCAGTAATATGAGAGAAGAAGTAGAAGACACTCTTCAGACGAGTAGCACTTCGACATTGTACGGAACCATACCGCTCACGTGCAAAAAGGTGCTCCTTTTATAGGAGAACAGGACAAACTCGCAGTCTGTCCAGCCCCGCACCAGTCGACTGCCCCTAGGGCAGTCGACTGGTCTAGCATTAATTGCTAGCCAACGGCTAGTTTTCGGGGTATACCAGTCGACTGCCCCTGGGACAGTCGACTGGTCCGAGGCCGAAAACTCTCTGTGAGTTTTGGCAGTCGACTGCCCTGCCTCTCAGCTTAGTCCCAGCCACTCCGAACCTTCTCCTTCACGTATGCCTTCAGGTCTGCTCCCTTAGCTCGCCTCTTAAAGTCCTCTTCCTCTGGCTATCGTCCCTCGAATGCGCACGCAAGCCTTCCCATGACTTGCCTTCATGCCACCCTTCACGTGTGCCCTTGAAGTCCACTTCCCGGCTTGCCCTTGGAGCTCTCCTTCCTCGGCTCTTGTCCCTCGGATATGTCCACCATGTGTGATTTTCCAAGTCCTGCAAACTCAATCACACACATCAAATACAACATTACACTCTAACCTTAAACATATTCACACATACACATCAAAACCATGATCTTCCAATCATTTAAGGGTCGATTGCCTCAACACTCGTCACTCGGCAGACTGGGCTGGGAGCTCGGCAGACTGGGTCGGGAGCTCAGAGCTCGGCACACTAGGTCGGGAGCTCGGCAGACTTGGTCGGGAGCTCGGGGACTTGGTCGGGAGCTTGGGGACTAGCTCGGGAGACTTGGTCGGGAGACCTGGTCGGAACCCCGAGATGCCCGGTCGGAATTGCATGGGAAAAAGAAAAGTCTCTCTTCATTGGATGAAGAGAAGGTGAAGAGTCACATGGAAAGATGTGCTCTTTATTGGCTTTAATGAAGGGAAGTCAAAGAGACAAAAGACTCTTCATATTCATGGGATGAATATAAAAGAGGGTCTAGTCATTTTGAATGAAGTAAGTGTGCTTTTCTTTCTTCCCTTCCTCTCTTCTTCCTCTCCTCCCTCTTGGCCGAAACCCTTGTGGGTTCTTGGTGGTCTTATGAACTACCTCAAGTTGCTAGCACAACTAAGGTAGTTCTCCCGAAGTCGAGAGATCGTGTCCGTGTGAATACGAATAGAGACACGGACACTTGAACGTGCAAAAGATCCGGTGCATCTTGGACGAGCTGGATAAACGAAGGGCACGCTCCAAAGGTATATACAGTAAATAAATCTATTAGATAGATGAACTTCGTACGAGTTTTCTTTCGCATGGATCGCTCGAGGGTTCTTGTTTCCGCTGCGTTTTTGTGTTTTGGTGCCGGGAGAACCCAACCTACTCGAGGACATCGAGAGGCCGACCCTAACCCGAGTACACACAGTGTTAATGAAGGCTCAAGGGGTGAGCCGAAGAAGGTCCGACATGAGGAGTTCCCAAATCGGGGAATCCTCGAACCCCTAACTGCCCGACCATGGGTTAGGTCGGGCGAGTCGATTCCGAGCGTCTCTTAACTTGGCCATAAAAGTCGACCACCTGACCCTGGGCTATGTCGGGTGGGTCGATTCCGAGCATCCCCTAACTCGGTCATAATGGTCGTAGGGCCGGGGTCGACACTCGGCGCCATCGATCGGCGCTCCCATGCGAAGTTTGTCGCAATCTTCAGGAACACCTACCTACTGACACAACATTAACAGGGATTGTACGGAGTCGGCGCAGGCCGGACACCGTTCGTATCCAAATCGCAAGTATCTCACTGACACGATGATTCTCCTACCATACCCTCGTACTCTGTACCACGGTGACCTACGCTTGTGTCCGGCCGAGTGACGCCGAACGACGCTCGCCAGTGGGCTGATAACGCCCCTTGCCAGCGCCCCTTGTCTTATCCCAGTATGCAACACCTTACCCTGCCACCGCACGCTGCACCTTACCCTGTCCTCGCATACGACAAAAGTGTTGGGACCGGGTGCATGTCGACAAGGATACGGGTTCGTAAAATTTTAAATTTTTACGTGCAGCGAAAGAATTAGCATAAAATAATTTCCTAAATTATTTTAACCACGTATCTAGCATGCAACCTTATGATGTGTTGACATAATCATAAATTAAAACTTTGCGGAAAAAGTAAACTAATTTACTAAGTACCTCTCGTAACTCGAAGTAAGGGACGAGATCCAACCGTAGCGTCCCTTGGAAGCTCCGCCTCTATTCGCGTCCACGCCGAGTTCTCTTCGGGATGACTTCGCAAAGCCACGAGTTTTGTGCCGACGAGAACTACTAGATTCTCCGAAGACACAACTAGAAGAACAAGAGAAAAGATAGGAAACTAACCGCCCGAGAAACGGAATCAAATTCCGAGAATGAAGGAGATATGATCCGCTTGTTCTTCTTCTTGGTTGGCTTCTCCTTGGTGTAGATTGCTCACGCCAACTCCTTGGAGAACAATGAAGGTGCGCCGGCCCTAGGAGATCTAGGTTGGGCGCGGCCCTAGATGGGAGGGAGAAGGAGAAGAGAATAAGAGAGAGAGAGGGAGAGGATTAACTCTTAATCAACTCAATTGATTGGAATTGAAGGCTAGCCTTTGGTTCCTTTATATAGTAACCTCTTCCTTGCTAAGTCTCCTCTTTAACGGAATTAACAGAATTAATTTTCATAAGAAATTTATCTTATAAATTTTCTTATAAATTATTTCGTTAGGCTTAGTTTTATTATAACTAACTTTATAATAAAACAATTAATTCTCTTCTTTAATTATGGAATAAATTTTATAAGAAATTTATAATTTTTCTTTTAATGGAAAAAATCAATTCATAATTGATTTTATAAAATTAAAATAAACCATTCCACGGATTATTTTAATTTCCAAAAAAGAAATAAATTTCTATAAATTTATTTATATAAATTTCTTTATACAAATTTATTTATCCATAATTTATAAAACAAATCGCGCTAGATTTATTTTATTAATTAAACCAAATTAATTGGTTTTCTCCCTTTTAAGTGGCCGACCAAACCAAGGGGGTTTGGCACCCTCCTTGGCCGGCCAATCAAGCCGCATCTATCGCGAATTAAACTCATTTAATTCGCCCAATAAGCCTTCAAAAGACTTAGCCAATTTTAGCTTCCATTGCGCCTCTGATTAACTCAGATTCGACTTATTTCTCTTGATCGGAAAATCCAATTTTCAACTCGTTTCAAATCCCTCAGATTACTCGTAGTGCGTGTGACTAAATAGGCTTTCGATTTATGTTGGTTGTCTGTAATCAACCAATTATAGAACGGTCATGAGTAGCACCTAGTAGTACATCATGACCCCCAATTAATCGAAAGATCAACGGTTTGACCTCAGAAGTAATTCTGAAACCCTTCAGTAGCTATAATGAGTCGTGTCTCATTCCCTTCACCACCTTATACCCACTTGGTTCAGGACACGGTCTATATGTGTCAGTCCCCACTAGGCTGACTACGTCACACCTAGCCCAAGTAGTGTCTTTCTCGTCCTTTAGATTTCTAATTACTCTCATGTATTTAAGAGACTCGCACTCTAAACATAATATACTCTGGCCAGAGATTTTGAGTAACAATCCGACGATAGGCCTGGGTATACATCTCCTCGCAAGGAGTGGTGAATCCTTTGTAAGCTGTTCAAACATCTTCGGGTACTTCGGCTTATACCCAATCATCCTGGGTCCACACCTCCTTGGAGATGCTTGCTTAAGATGTTAAAGTATAAGTCTCCATGACCAAGATGACTTGCACACCGCAAGTCAAAGGAACATCGCACTTAAGCTGCAGTAAGAACTTCATTGACATATCTACATGTAGATTCTCATATGAAGTCTTACAGCTAGTCACTCCAATGAACTAGTTCCCTTAACTAGCATCCATGTTTATCTCCGGACATCCCAATGTCACCAGCCAGTGAGAATCAGCTGATTAGAGAATAATCCATGCTAGTCTCAACAGAATTGATAGTGTCCGTATTTATCAATTCATCGACTAGGGATATTTTCAATACTTCACAATTGCACATTTAGAAATAGTCACTAGTTGTGATCCCATCACAAATTCTCTTATGCTGTGAATTGTATTGCGGACATTCAGTAGATGAGTTCAAGATCCCAATCAAATACACAAAATATATATACTCAAATAGTGAATTATCATTTATTAATATAAATGTTTACATCATAAGGCGATTGCCTTAGGATACTTCTCTCATATCACTAACAAAAAGATGACAGGCCGAGTAGAAGTTGTCAGCTCCCTCTGTTATATAAGCTCCTCCGCTCTCCGTTTCGCAGGTGCGCGCGCGATAGCTTTCGTTCACTATTCCTTTGCTTTGCTTTGTTTTCGCCGGGACTCACTTGACTGTCGGAGGTCCTTGCCGGGGATTTTTCCCGACGGATTTATTAACGATCATTTTCTTATAGAACAAAGCCGGCACCAGCAACTTATGATATTCAGGGGATCATTTTATTTTTGAGAGTCCGTCTCATCCTACACAGGATCAATATATCATCGATGTCGTCAGTGGTATTTCAGTGGTACGGAACATTGACGTGGTCAGCACTAATGAAAATTGCCTCGTCAAATATTTTGGCAATCGAAATAAGATTTAAGGCGACAAATTGTAACAATAGCTTGTTAAACGATGTTTTTTTCGAAGATACGCGCTTATTTTCACATGGCGACAATTCAATAGCTCGGATGCTTACTGTAGTTCGAACAATACAGGGACTATAATAGTGGTATTATGAGAATATAAAGCGTCGAATGATAAATTTGAAAGTGGAATGAATGATTTGGATAATATTTCAAAAGTATGGATCCGTCACCTCAGCGGCCTTCGGTCCCTGTCTCACAGATGTCCAAAGGAAATAAATCATAGATTTATTGACGGGGGAAGCGTCTGAGATCGAGAGAATTTAAGTCAATAGATTAGATTTTTATCCCGTATATAACTGATGACTCTTAAATTTAAGATTTTTATTTCAAACGGTAGACGCCTTATCAACCTGTCCTATTAATAAATTTTTACTCCGTAGGTAAAAGGCTTAGCATTAATTAATATTAATATCCACTGATAAATTAAAAAAAAATTTACCAAATCAATAAACTAAATTAAAAATCTATTAATAGGACAGGTTTGTTTATCAGACTTTTCGATAACCACAACCACTAAAACAATTAAAAAAAAAGGCACAACCAACCATGAATCATTCATGATCAATCATTGAGTCCGAAAGGCGAGATCCCGACCGTCAATTTGGCAGGGCAAACGGAGGAAGTTGGTTTAGATCTTCCGGAGCTTCTCAGCCTTGACGACGGGGTTGGCGCGGGCGATTGCGGTGCGGCCAGCCGCCTTGAAATCGAAGGTGCACCCGTGTTGCTCTGCGTAGCGGTGGGTGCCGCAGTAGGTGGCGCCGCATCTGCACTGGAATCCCGTCAGCCCCACCCGCTTACGGCAGCTTGCGCACCGGCTTGGTCCTGCCGCCGCTGGTGCCGCTGCCTTATTTTGCTTCTTTTCCACATCTTCCACCTGATCTGCAACCCCGACCACGACCGCGCCGGGGGTCGGGGATGCGTTCGGAATCGAGGGACCCGAGATGGGGCGGAAGCTCTCGACGGCAACGTTAACTCCGGCGGAATCCTGAAGCTGTCGCCGCTGCTCCTCCTTGACGCAGTGATCGCGGTAGCACTTGGAGCAGAGGTCGAGCGTCGCAGGACTACCAAAGAAACCGCAGTTGTTCGCGCAAAGGCGGTGACCCTCCTGGAAACGCTGCTCCTCCGCCATCCTCCTCGCCAACCTTTCAGGATCAGTCGATCTATGAACAGGCAAAGATAAAATCAACATCAGCGAAAAGATCGGCCACCAGAACCTCATCCCTTTTTAGAAAAACAAATCATTATCTTTACGGATGATCAATCCATTACTTTTGGCCAAAGGCAATCGAATCCACACGCGAAATCCCTCTAGAAAATTCAACACCACATAGGAAAAGGATAATACCTTGAGAGAAGAATCAAATGGCTGCCGAGAAGGTAGAAGGGAAGGCGTTGAGGAATATAAGGGAAAGGGAGGAGGTGGCGGTGGTGGAGGGTGGTTGCTTCGTTATTGTTTGGGGCTGGGAATGGAAACAGGGGCTGCATCCTCGCCGGATCTGATATAGGGACAGAGAGGGCAATAAATAGAAATTAAAAATTAAATAATAAACGGAAGGTGGGAGGAAATAGAGTTGGGGAACTGTGATAAAGATAGTGAAACAAAATCGAAAACAAATTATTCCATTAAGGTGTGATAGGGACCTACATCTCTTGTAATATAAAAGGGAGAGCTGATTGCGCTTCAACGACGTTCCTGGTTGGTCACTTAAAACGCGGCTCTCTCGCTAATCGCAATCCTTGGCACGAGAATCCTGAGGATCTCGTGGGAATTGAACTTGGACAGGCTAGTGGTTACTTACTTTGCTTACGCGAGGGGCGGGCGCCGAATCAGTAAAATATAAAAAACAAACGCTCTCCGTTTTAAAATAATTAATCAAAAGGTATCTATGAAATTTTTCATTTTAAAAAAATGAATTACAATATTGTGTACATTGGCCGCGACAACTGCCATAACAACAACAGCCATGGCAATGCGCGTGCAACCAACTCACACAAAACTATCGGTGGCGGGTGTATAATATGGATCTCAGAATTTTAATATATAATTAAAATTAAAATTTTGTTAATTGTGATCCTACCAGTTACGTTAAGTTTGTAGATATAGAATATTTAACAGAAGTCAAAGTTTTGGTTGTGAACCAAATAATAATAAGTCCCCGTGGATCTTTACACTATTGGATTTTGGATTTTAAAGTAAAGAGGTAATGTAAAAAGTTCAATTAAAGAGACATCCATCATCACATGAGACTCCCCTCCCTTGGTCATATAAATTAGATTATACAACTCGCGTCCTCACGGGATAGACTGATCATAGTTAGTGTGTGTTGCCATCAAGAGTTTGAGGTCAAAACCTGACAAAATCTTTGTACCTGCCCTCCCACACACTAGCTACAACATCCAGGCTAGTAGCCTCTATAATTTACCTCCTTCGTGTTGATCCTGGGACGGATTTGCATAGGTGTTAACGGCGAGCGAATCATCTTTTGCCACCTATATTATACAACTCACCCCCGGAGCTATGGTGCATGATGGGATTGAATAGCCCGTGGCGGACACATGGGATGAAGAAGCTACGTGGCAAAACGTTACAAGTCTGAGCGACTCATCTTTTCAGAAGCTCTAGGGAAGCTCTCGGGAAGAAGAGCCTCCAGGGCCCCTCTCGGGAGACACGCCCTGGAAGATAAGATCATAAAATCCCTCCAGGGATCACCCCGGGAAGTCGGGTCCCTAGACCCCCTTGGGAAATGGAGCGCTGCGATCGCCCGGGCCAGAAAACCCCGAGATCACCTCGGGGAAGCGGAGTCCAAGTAACATTCGACCTCAAGTAACGATGCCCCCCTCTTTTCTCGGATCTATGGATGAACATCCCCACTAACGTGTAGTCATCATAACTCTTAAATGTCGCAACGGACCGAAACATGTAATGACGGCGTTGATCGTTTCAAAGGCTATCCAGTAACTGCCGAAGGGGGGGATGTGGCATAGATCATGGGGACGCGCCAAGGCGACCGCCACAGGTATAAAAGGTAGTCTAACCCCTCCGGTAAAGGGGTTACGAACTCTCTACAACTCATATAGTCTTTCTGCCTTTCTCTTTTTCTCTAACGAGGCACTGACCTGAGCGTCGGAGTGAGCTCCGCCGGACAACCTCCGGCGTGTTCCCCTAATGCTCGTGTTGATCTCGCAGGGCACGAAGTTTCTCCCCTCCCGTCAGCATCCGCGGGGTCCGAACTTCGGTGATTGGCCGTCGACTTAGATTCCTTCCGGAACAAGTTTGACGTTGTCTGTGGGAAACCAGAAAAGCACCAGAAGGAGCACCGATGGCAAGACCAGAAGGACAAGCCATTGTCCTGACGCGAGATGAACTGGACCTTTTGGTGGCTAACGCCATCAAAGAAGCGCTTGAGCAGCACCAAGTCGAACAAGCTGCCTCGCAATAAGGGGCTCCTGCGCGAGAGGAGATCCCTAGAGTCTCCATCTCACACTCGCGGAGATCCGTCAGCCCGGTAGGACGGCGGGACGGAGCAGCCCCAAGTCCCCGAACAGACTCTCCTGGAGATATCGAGAAGGCTCACTCGGTGGCCTCCAGTGCGCAAAGGCACGAAGAGGGACAAGGGAAAAGGGAGGGACTTGTTCTTTTTATATATATGATCATCTATATTTTGAAATAAAGAATGACAATAACACATATGCGTATTTATATTAATATATGCATAAAAGTCCTTTACTTTGCATTGTAGATAACATGGTGTGTTGTGACACACAGAAGATTATGTTATCAGTTCCTTGCATAGTATAAGTAGAAGCTTACAGCTGAGATAGAATTGGACAAACCATCGGGATGGTTGTAGTGTAATTAAGTGTGGTTTGTCTTGACCATAGAATTACACTAGTGTGCTGGATTTAGCAGGACCAAAACCAGAGGTCATCCAATTTGTACTAACTTGATAATTGGATTGAACCTCGGATTATTATGAAGTACAATCCCTAAATCCCGATATAATAACAGACACGTATAGTTAATATTTTATTTCTTTGATTTACTAATGGGCGAGATTTATTCTGCTAAATCGATAGGCCCGGTAGGTTGAAAAATAATATTAATTATATGGTGCGCTATTGATTATTGACGGAATCCGTGTCCTGGTGAGTCGGGATGATGATGCCCCCTTGATGAGCTCATAAGGTTCATCATGTTAAACCCTGCAGGTGAATTTGATCCAACATGATGATGAGGTTGAGTGGTACTAGTCAAGGAGCTAGAAGTAGATTAATTAAAACTGTCAGTAATTTAAATTAATCGATGGACATTCGATATCTTAAACATGGGGGGATGAATGTGCTCATAATAGGTGGAGCCCATATGAAAATATGGGGGTTGGTGAGGTAGTTCAATAAGGATCCTTTAGTGGAATGGATCTTCATTAATAGATCGGGTTTGGATCCATTAGCATACCAAAACCCAACTTCTATTCATGATCCCTATTATAGCCTATAAATATCCCATGAGTCATCAAGGAAAATGCTCTAGGTCTCTCTATTCTTCCCTCTCTCTCCCTCTCTCCCTCTCATGTGCGCGGCGCCGGCCCTCACAATTGCCAATTGGCTTCTCCCGTGGACAACCAGTGTTTCTTCCTGGGACAGCAGGCAAACTGAGGAGAAGAAAGCGGCTCTTGAGTTGTTTCTCCGATCAGCAACTGCTGAGGAGAAGACAGCAATTCTCGTGTCTCTTCTCTGGTCTGCAAGCGGTTTTGGACAGCACACAGATTCTCAAAACCGGGTAACAATTCACGTTATCTTTGCATGTTGCAAACGGGAACAGAAAACGCTGTGGCTTCTCCAATGTTGTGGCTTCTCCAACGGGAACATCTTGGTTTTGCATTCTACTGTTCGTGGCATGTTGCTGTTCGTGGACAGCAACCGTGGCTCCGCATACTGCCGCGCGTGGACACGCAGATGTGGAGATGCTTCTCCATGCGTGAATAACATGCAAAAGGAATAACAATTAAGGCAGGTAAGAAAAAGGAGAAGAAAGAGAGAAGAATACCTCCATCTTTGGTTGGTGCAAGCAAATTAAATAGAGGGAGAAGGGTTTTGGTGGCTTCGTTTTTTGGAGGATCGTCGCCCACACGACGTCCAAGAAGGTGATATGTCATATAGTAGAAGGCTATGAGATAAAGGAAGGTATAATTCTCTTCTTTGGCTCTTTGTTTAGTCTCGTCATTTCATGTAATTAATTAATTATTGTGGTTGCGATTATTAGTTAATCATGTTAATAATTAATTAATTGGACCCAGATTATAAACACAAAAATTGGCGATCCACACGTCGTCTTTTTCGCGGTCATTTGGTTAGGAGAATTACAAGACTCGATCTTTGTGATTGGCCAGGTTGTAATTCATACCGAATGATACAATGACGAGATGGTCGTTGGGAGACGGGTCTCCATTCAGATTAACTTTTTAATCCGTAGACATGGAGAGGTCTCTCAAGGACGACCAAGTTTTTGCTAGGGAAACCTGCCAAGCCATACCCATTAATTGATATCAGAGCTGAGGTTTTCGATTTTGTGTGTTTAGGATTAGTTAATTTATGCACTTTTTCATATATTTTATTTTGCTAGATGATATGTGGATGTGCGTAAGCTAACTTTGTGTTGCAGACACTAGATTCTAACTTATCATGACCAAATAATTGATGTATGTGATGGTTGTGTTATTTTTGTAAATTAATTAAATCCTCGGGGTTGACGAGGCTAGGTAGTATTTAATTTTTGTAATTAAATACGGCACATGTTTAGCCGAGCTTTTTGTTTGCTTTTGATCTAAATTTAATGTACACTCCTTCGTTGAGTATAGGATCGATGGATGTAAATAATAAGCTAGTCATCTCGGCTCGGAGATCCCCTCAAGGTGGCTTGCGCATGGTGTAGGGAGGAGCGGACGAGGTGACGACACGACTAGAAGCGCATTGGAGACCAAGGCCATGAAAGTTGGAAAATCTAGGATTTTCTTTTTCATTATGTTGGTTATGTGCTTGTCGTGTGTGTGCATGTTAAAAATTTCTCAAATTAAATAACTAAGTGGGAGAGGGACCCTAAGGGTCATGTGGCCTCCATTACAATCCGATAAGTGATGCGAACAAGTCTGCGCGTCGGCTCTGAGTGCCTTCCTCTCCATCGGATGAACTTGTTCTGTGGATCACTAGGTCGGAAAAGAATATAAAAAATTATTAAAGAGCGTGTGTACTTCCCCATCGAAAGACACATAATCGGAAATAATTTTCTTAGTGTCGTGTAATGGTAAACACTTAGATGCGAATAATAGTATCCTCCCCATCGGAGTCACTGCTATTATTTGCAGGGACGAAGTGAACCAACTTTTAATCTTATTTGTCAAAATGTTATGTTGACAAGATAGTAAGATTAATGGGTAAAACCTTCTCTTACGAATGTAGAGATTCGTATACGTCCACACCATCGTGGCATGCATATTTCTCGGTGTTTAGAGGTGTTGATTGATTTCGAAAATTTATTGTTTAAGGAATCAATTTATTTTCGAATTCTAAAGTAGTGTATGTTGTGATTCTTAGGATTTTCAAATGACCTTTAATCCCATAGCAACCATACTTAAGGAGAACAAACTTACTGGACCCAATTACATTGACTGGAAAAGAAACCTAGACATTGTCCTTACTGCTGAAGAGTAGAAATATGTGCTCTTTGAGGACTGTCCTGAAAGGCCTAGCGAGAACTCTAGTGAAGAGCAGAGGGAACGCTTTAAGAAGTGGGTCAAGGCAGATGAGATGGCGCGGTGCTACATTCTGGTATCTATGTCGAATGTATTGCAACATCAACATCAGGTCATGCCCACTGCTTATGCAATGATGCTAAACCTCAAGGAGCTCTTCGGACACCAAGGTCGGGCCGCTACGCAGGTTGCAATGAATGTTAGGTCATGATCGTCAAGGTAGAGGGGGGTGAATAGCTTTTTTTGGTTTTCTTCCTACAATCGTTAGTGCGCAAGCGGAATTACTAAATAAAAAACAAACCTAACGAGAAAGAACACACCTATTTACGTGGTTCGGAGATAAAACTCATACTCTACGGCTGCCCGTAAGGTGGGCAATCCCTAATCCATCGGTGGATGATTCTCCGGAGCACCTCCGGCTAGATCTCGTAGTTTCTTGTGGGTGGAGAAATCTCACCACAACTTCTGGACACTACCTGAGCAACAAAGGCTACTATCCAACTCTATCCAATTAGGTTTTGCCAAGGAAGAAAGGCCTTAAACGAGCTCCCTTAAATAGAGCTCGAGTCTTAAATGACCGCTACCAGTCGACTGCCCCTGGTCCCACTCATATTCGAATGTTGCAAGCCCAACGTTTTAATCGCCAGCCATCACCAGTCGACTGCCCCAGGGGCAGTCGACTGGTCCTTCCCTAAGCCTAGGGCGTTCCCGAGTACATTTCTCTCCACACTCGAACCCTCCCGGCTTAGTCCCCGAGTACAAACACTCACACTCAGACTCTTACGACCTGGTTAACTCTTCAATCAGCAGTCTCAATCTGTTGCCTTCACGCCCTCTTCATCTTCGGCTCCCGTCCCTCAGATGCGCACGCAAGCCCTCGGCTTGCCTCCATGCCATCCTTCACGCATGCCTCGAAGTCCAGTTCCTCGGCTCATCATCTCTGCTCTAGCAGTCTTGATCCGTCACCTTCAAGCCCACTTCGACTTTGTCCCTCATCCCTCGGATACACACACAAGCCCGCGGCTTGCCTCCATGTTATCCATCACGTACGCCTCGAAGTCCGCTTCCCTCGGCTCATCGTCCTTGCTCTATCCATGGTCCCTCGGATGCGCACACAAGCCCACGACTTGTCTCCATGCCACCCTTCACCTGAAGACATCCAACCAAGTCTATGTGTACTTGCAAACTTGCACACTCACATACACATATTAGAACACAATAAAATCCTAACTTAACCATATTGACACACACATCAAAACTCATGATCCTTCAGATCATACTTGGGCTGATTGCCCCAACAATGAAGAACCTGATGACGAATACTATGGTCAAAGGGACATCCGTTAGGGATCATGTCCTGAAAATGATGGCTTACTTCAATGAGATTGAGGTACTGGGAGCACAAATCGATAGGGAAACCCAGGTTGATATTATACTCCAGTCTCTGCCTAGGAGTTTTGAGCAGTTCCGGCTCAACTATAACATGAACAAGCATGAGTATACGTTTGGGGAACTGCTAGGAGAACTCCAGGCGGCAGAGGGCCTATTTCGTCAGAGCTCGCAGGCCTTGGTTACTTAGAAGGTTTCTACTTCTGTGCCGAAAGGCAGGAAGAAGAAGAAATAAGTTGGGTTCAAGAAGGCAGTAGCGGCGACATCGCAAGGACCTCGGACTGGCGTGAAGAAGCCGAAAGGCAAGTGCTTCACGTGTAAGCAAATTGGACATTGAAAGGTGAACTATCCCCGTTGTCAAGACAAAGATATTTCTTCATGCTTAGTCATTAAAACATGTTTATCGGTGCTATCTACTAGTACCTGGTGTGTAGATACGGGAGCCACTAAACATGTCTGTAATTCTTTGCAGGGGTTCTAGGAAGCCCAACGACTAGTTGAGGAAGAGATTACTCTCTACATGGGAAATGCTACGGAGGTGGCTACTATTGCAGTGAAGTCATTTATTTTTATTTAGGAAAATAATGTTTTAGTTTTTAGAAAATTGCTTTTATGTACCTAAGTTTTTTTAGAAAGAACTTTGGTTCAGTTTCTAAAATAATGAATATTCTATTGCCTTTCGTTATGAAAAGTGGAATAGAAAAATTATCTGTTTAGGAACATGGATAAACAATTTAAGCAATTAGAACCAAAGTCTCTCATGATGCAAATAGTAGTTAATAGCTCATCATCTAACCAAAATAAGAGAAAGGTTTCTTCCAAAATGGACCAAACATGTCTTTGGCATCTAAGGCTTGGTCATATTAACCTTAGTAGGATTCAAAGGTTGATAGCCGATGGGCCCTCGGGTTCATTAGTGGTGGGAGACTTCCCAACCTTTGAATCTTGCTTGGAAGGTAAGACGACCAAGAGGCCTTTCCAAGGCTGAGGGGTATAGAGCCAAAGATATGTTAGAATTGGTTTATTCTGATTTGTGTGGTCCTATGCCTATCCAGGAAAGAGGTAGCTTTGAATACTTCGTGAGACGAATATTCAAAGGAATGGATATGTTTACTTGATGACCGCAGGTCTGAATCTTTGATTAGTTCAATGAATTCAAGACTGATGTGGAGAAACATCAATGTAAAAGTATCAAGACACTACGATCAGATCGTGGTGGTGGGTGTAGGGATCTATAGGTAATAATATTTAAAATCGCAGTGGAAATAAGATCCCTCGAGTGATCCATGAGAAAGAAAAACTCATAAAAAGTGATCTACAATTCCTATCTTATAGGAATACCTTTGACGCGTGACCTTCGTTTATCCCGCTAGTTCTTTGGTTCGTCGGATCTCTTACACGTTCAAGTGTTTATGCCTCTATGCGTATCCACACGAACACGATCTACGCCTCGGAAAGGAACCACCTTAGTTGAGCTAGCAACTTGGGATGGTTCACAAAGCACAAGAATCTCCACTAGGGAGTTATGGACAAGGAGGAAGAAAGAAGAGGAAGAGAGATGCACCCTCTAGCCTTTGACAAGGGGGGGAGGGTATTTATACTCATCTAATGAATACCAAGGGTCTATGTCCCTTGAGCTCATCTCATCTTAATGCTAATAAAACCCAATGAATACCAAGCCTCTTGGTATTCCTTGAGACTCTTAATATTCTATTCATCTAATGAATAGAATGTCTCTTAGCATTCCTCTTAAATAATATTTTATTAAACCCTTTAATGAATATTATCCATAATTAAGTGGTTGAGTCTAATCTAGATGAGTCTAACTCAAATTAGACTCAATCCTATAATCTAATTGGATTCACTTGAGTCTAACTCAATTAATCCAATTCAAATCAAATCTTAGTCAAACCAAGATCAATTAATCTCTGAAGCATCGTGTCCTTAGTGTGTGACCCAATAGGTTCTCGTAACGTTGGCAATGTATCTAAACCACTTTAGACACATAAGCAATGAGCGACATCTAGCAATGCATCATTGCTACCCAAGTAACAAGAAAAGTCGAGATCTGACTAAACCTCCGTGACTATGATAATGTATGACCTTGTCCTTCTATCCTCGATATCTAGATTGACCAATGAGGCATAGACCGTGTCATCCTCAGTCAATCTTATGTTTCTTGATCCCCGAGTAGACTCACTCAAACAAATGAGCTCAATATCTCATATTGACTCATTTGAGCATGACCATGCGTTTTAATAGTCCTACTCGATCAAGAGGTCCACAAATATCACTCCCGTCATATGGGAGGGATAGATCCCATCTACATCACTCACATTCCTCCTCATAATTCATTACATACCCAGTGATCGCCTTTATAGTCCACCCTGTTACGGGTGACGTTTGACGATACCAAAGTACATAACTCCTTATGTAGGGAACCGTAGTGACTTCAGATCTAAGGATTATTCATACCAATAGTCACATGAGAAAGTTTATGACACTCATATGACAATCTATGAAACTTTCTCATGGCGGGTCATTCAATACACATTCTCCAATGTATACCATATGTCAACTTGATATCACATATCATGACTTGTGAGCTCAAGTCATCAGTTGACCTATATGCTAGTCTCCATGCATAAATATTGCCCTTGAATATTAATGCTTAACTAAGAATGGTTTAGAGTAGTGTTCTCAATATTATCTCACTATCGATTCAACCAATCGATATAATGTAGATAAGAACCTACTACCCAAGGACATTATTATACTTAGTTATTTGACACAAATACAAAGAAAGTATAATAACCAAACATGCCTTTATTAATGATAGAATATGATACAAAAAATCCCTAGTCAATCATCACATAATTGGCTCTAGGGCTCCTACTAACAATCTCCCACTAGCATTAGTACCAATCACTGTAATATCTAATACCCAGTGACCTGGTATGCCCATCATGCTTCTTTTGTGCCAAAGCCTTAGTCAAAGGATCCGCGATGTTAGCATCTGTGGGTACTCTGCTATCCTCACATCTCCTCTATCGATGATCTCTCGAATGAGATGGAAGCGCCGTAGTATGTGTTTGGTCGCTGATGTGACCGAGGTTCCTTAGCCTATGCAATAGCCCCATTGTTGTCACAATAGAGGTCTATGGGGTCTACTATGCTAGGAACCACACCAAGTTCTGTAATGAACATTCGGATCCAAACAGCCTCTTTTGTTGCCTCAGATGGAGCAATATACTCGCCCTCTGTTGTAGAATCTGCGACTGTGTCCTACTTCGAACTCTTCCAGCTCACAGCGCCACCATTCAGGCAAAACACATACCCTGACTGCGATCTAAAATCATCCCTGTCTGTTTGGAAGCTTGCGTCACTGTAACCCTTTACAGCTAGCTCCTCATCGCCTTAAATATCAAGAAATATTCTTTCATCCTTCGTAAGTACTTAAGAATATTCTTGACAGCTGTCCAGTGACTTTCACCTAGATCTACTGGTACCTGCTCGTCATGCTCAAAGCATACGAGACATCTGGACGAGTACAAAGCATGGCGTACATGATAGACCCTATAGTGGATGCATAAGGGATCTGATTCATACGGTCTCTCTTTCCTTAGAAGAGGACCTTGAGTCTTCGAAAGACTCACACCATGTGACATTGGCAGAAATCCCTTCTTGGAATTCTGCATGGCAAAACGATTAAGCACCTTGTCAATATATGTACTCTGACTTAAGCGAAGCAATCTCTTAGATCTATCTCTATAGATCTTGATGCCTAGGATATAGGCTGCTTCACCTAAGTCTTTTATTGAGAAACAATTCCCTAGCCACGTCTTCACAGACTGTAGTGAAAGGATATCATTCCCAATGAGGAGTATGTCATCCACATACTAGATTAGGAAGATAACTGTGCTCCCACTAACCCTCTTGTAGACACAGGGTTCATCTTTATTCTTGATGAAACCAAACACTTTGATTGCATCATCGAATTGAAGATTCCAGCTTCGAGAAGCTTGCTTTAGCCCATAAATGGGCCTTTGCAATTTACATACCTTTCCAGTATGCTCTGGATCTATAAAACCCTCAAGTTGTGTCATGTACACATCCTCGAGTAAATTCCCATTTAGGAATGCGGTTTTGACATCCATCTGCTAGATCTCGTAGTCATGATAAGCTGCAATAGCAAGCATGATCCGAATAGACTTAAGCATCACCACTGGTGAAAATGTTTCATCATAGTCGATACCATGAATTTGTTTGAAACCTTTAGCTACCAATCGCCCATTATAGGTATGCATGCGTCCATCCATGCCAGTCTTTCTTCTAAAGACCCACTTACACCCAATGGGTTTAATCCCCTCAGGTGGATCAACCAAAGTCCATACTTGGTTAGTGTACATGGATTCCATTTCAGATCTCATGGCCTCTAGCCATTTCTCAGAATCTGGGCTCATCACAGCTTCTTGATAGGATGTAGGCTCATTCAACTCAATGAGCGTAACGTCATCATGGTCAGACAAGAGAAATGAGTATCTCTTAGGCTGACGACGTATCCTATCAGATCTGCGAAGAGGTTGGTCTACTTGAACAACTTGTTGTTCCACAACTTCTTGTGCAACAATCTCATGATCCACAACATCTTGTGGTGCCTATTCAATGTCCATTAAGGCCTCAGTACTATCTGCATCTTGAACTTCTTCAAGAAGGATTTTACTCCCACTAGTTCTTCTAGAAATAAACTCCTTTTCTAGAAAAACACCATTTCTAGCGACAAACATTTTGCCTAGTGTGGGATTGTAAAAGTAATATCCCTTAGTTTCCTTGGGATATCCTACAAAATAGCACTTATTAGATTTGGGTCCTAGTTTATCTGAGACATGACGTCGAACGTAAGCCTCACAACCCCAAATCTTCATAAAAGACATCGTGGGACTCTTCCCAGTCCATATCGTATATGGTGTCTTTGTGACGGCCTTTGATGGAACTCGATTAAGTGTGAAAAGAGCCGTCTCTAGAGCGAATCCCCAGAAGGAAGTAGGAAGGTCTATCTGACTCATCATTGATCGTACCATATCTAATAGAGTACGATTTCTCTGCTCGGACACACCATTCCATTGTGGTGTTCCAGGTGGAGTGAGTTGGGATATGATCCCACACTCTGCTAGATGGTCACGAAACTCTTGGCTAAGGTATTCACCACCTCGATCTGATCGAAGCATCTTAATACTCTTGCTAAGTTGGTTTTGTACTTCACTTTTGAATTCTTTGAACTTTTCAAAGGATTCCGACTTGTGTTTCATGAGATACACATAGCCATATCTACTGACATCATTAGTGAAAGTGATGAAGTACTGATAGCCTCCTCTAGCTGCGACATTGAAAGGTCCACATACATCAGTATGTATGAGTCCTAACAAGTCTGTCGCTCTTTCACCGTGTCCACTAAATGGAGTCTTGGTCATCTTGCCTAGAAGACAAGATCACATGTCTCATATGATTCAAAATCAAATGAGTCCAGTAATCCATCCTTATGGAGCTGGGATATACGACTCTCATTTATGTGTCCTAAGCGACAATGCTAGAGATATGTTTGGTTCAAATCATTTGGTTTGAACCGTTTGGTATTTATGTTATAGATTGGGTTCTCTAGGTCTAGAACATAGAGTCCATTCACAAGTGGTGCATTACAATAGAACATGTCATTTAACATTATGGAACAACATTTGTCCTTTATGATAAATGAAAAGCCTTTCTTGTCCATACAAGATACTAAAATTATGTTCTTAGTCAGTGCAGGTACAAAAAAGCACTCCTCGAGTTCTAAGATAAGCCCAGTGGGCAAAGACAAGGAATAAGTTCCTACAGCTATGGTAGCAACTCTTGCTCCATTGCCTACTCGTAGGTCCACTTCGCCCTTTGTCAATGATCTAGCTCTTTGAAGGCCCTACACATTAGTACAAATGTGAGACGCACATCCGGTATCTAATACCCAAGAAGAAGAGATAGATAGATTGACTTCTATAACAACAATACCTGAGGCAGAAGTCTCACTTCTTTTCTTCTCTACTTCCTCCAGGTAATGTTTGCAGTTCCTCTTCCAATGTCCGATCTTACCAAAGTGGAAGCAGGTCCCTTCCTTAGGCACCTTATCTTTAGCCTTGGATGTAGTAGAGTTGGCCTTGCCTTTGGCTTGTGTCTTACCCTTGCCTTTATGCTTCCATTTGCCTTTGCCCTTTTGTACCATCAGTACATTATTGGTTTTGGTTTTCTTGAGATTAGGTTCAGCAGTTCATAACATGCTGAGCATCTCAGGCAAAGACTTGTCAATTTTATTCATGTTATAGTTCATGATAAATTGATTGTATCCTTCTGGCAACGATTGCAAGATAAGGTCCGTTGCCAATTATTGGCCCAGTGGAAATCCTAGTCTTTCAAGGTGCTCGACATACCCAATCATCTTGAGTACGTAAGTTCCTACAGGAGTTCCTTCTTGCATCTTGCATGCAAATATGACTTTAGACACCCTAAACCGCTCGTGCCTAGCTTGCCCTTGATATAGTTGCTTTAGATGCTCAACCATATCATGTGCATTCATGTTCTCATGTTGCTTTTGAAGCTCAGAGTTCATGGTGGCAAGCATAAGGCATGATACATCAAGTGCATCATTCTGATGCTTCTTGTAAGCATCCTTTTCGGCATGGGTAGCGGTAGCAGCGAGTGCTTCTGGAAGAGATTGCTTTAGGACGTACAGTTTTCATTCCTGTTTGAGGACTATCCTCAAGTTTCTGTACCAGTCCAGGAAATTAGCTCCGTTGAGCTTGTCCTTCTCAAGGACGGATCGCAGAGAGAGAGTATTTGACGTGTTAGATGACATGGTGATCTACAATAGTAGAATTATGCAGAAATAAGTATCATATCTAGTTCATTTACTTAGGCCTTTAATTAAATGATGCTCCCACTGAATCATAGAGCTTTGGTTGGGGCTAGTCATGGATGTAGGCAAACTCAATTAACCAACACTACTAGCTCCAAACCAAATAGCAATCATTATTCATGTGGGACAAGATCCATATTATACTTCATCTTGAGTTAGCTTTGGCTAATCGCCCAAGACTTGGTATAATTAGGTAGGTAACATTTTACCAATTACATCTCATGCAACTCTTTGAAACAAAGGGTCAAGATCTACATTACACATCATCTTGAGTTAGCTTTGGCTAATCGCCCAAGACATGGAATAATTATTCTCTTACCCAATTTTCTCAACTTTTGGGATATGCCTCCAAGTTTCTCAATCTAATTAAGGGGACTTAGTTAAGTCTCACCCAAAATTTGATAGCGGGACATCACAATTGTCCTCTCGCACTCTACCAAGATAAAATGCGTTACTTTGCTTTAGCAAACCCAACAATAAATGATCGAGGTAGTTTATGAGTACCAAACTTTGGTAGGCATATTGAGTTGACTTAATTGAGATAACTATTTATCTAATCATGCATCACATACACACAGTGCATATATCAATATATAAGCGATAAAACGTGACATGGCCCAAGCCAATGAGAAGATCGATGTTCAACCTAGGGATAACATCTTCTCCAAGTGCATCCTTCGGTCATCATGTGCGGTCAACATCCTTCTTGTAACTTCATTCTTCAATGGACACTCCACTCCTCATTTTGTACATTACAATTTAGGAAAACTCGAGTTACATTCGAGTCTAAATCTATTTTTACAACTTGGAAAAATAGAGATAAGGCACGACACGAAGGCCGTATTATGAATTATAACATACACACACACATATTCATCCAATCATATTGGGGTTAAGGCCATAACCATGCACCATGTCATCAATCCCTTACAATAGATTTAGGACATCAATTTTTATTATGATTGTAAAAATGCTCATGAGCCGAAACTATAGGTTATAAAATTTGTCGAGTACATTCGCATCATAGCACACTTTCATATTTCATATAATGATGCTATAGACTTTTAGTTTAATCAACACAAACTTTTGTATCTCGACAAATGCTCATACATTATACAATCTATAATAAAATTATATCCTACTTCTATATCACATATAAAAGTTTTCTAAACTTTGTACGATCTTTCGCAAGTGGCTCTGATACCACTGTAGGGATCTATAGGTAATAATATTAAAATCGCAGCGGAAATAAGATCCCTCGAGCGATCCATGCGAAAGAAAAACTCATACAAAGTGATCTACAATTCATATTTTATAGGAATACCTTTGTCGCGTGCCCTTTGCTTATCCCGCTAGTTCTCTAATTCGCCGGATCTCTTACATGTTCAAGTGTCTGTGCCTTTATGCGTATCCACACGAACACGATCTACGCCTCGGAGAGAAACCACCTTAGTTGTGCTAGCAACTTGGGATGGTTCACAAAGCACAAGAACCTCCACTAGGGAGTTATGGACAAGGAGGAAGAAAGAAGAGGAAGAGAGATGCACCCTCTAGCCTTTGACAAGGGGGGTATTTATACTCATCTAATGAATACCAAGGGTCTATATCCCTTGAGCTCCTCTCATCTTAATGCTAATCAAACCCAATGAATACCAAGTCTCTTGGTATTCCTTGAGACTCTTAATATTCTATTCATCTAATGAATAGAATGTCTCTTAGCATTCCTCTTAAATAATATTTTATTAAACCCTTTAATGAATATTATCCATAATTAAGTGGTTGAGTCTAATCTAGATGAGTCTAACTCAAATTAGACTCAATCCCATAATCTAATTGGATTCACTTGAGTCTAACTCAATTAATCCAATTCGAATCAAATCTTAGTCAAACCAAGATCAATTAATCTTCGAAGCATCGTGTCCTTAGTGTGTGACCCAATAGGTTCTCGTAACGTTGGCAATGTGTCTAAACCACTTTAGACACATAATCAATGAGCGGCATCTAGCAATGCATCATTGCTACCCAAGTAACAAGAAAAGTCGAGATCCGACTAAACCTCCGTGACTATGATAATGTATGACCTTGTCCTTCTATACTCGATATCTAGATTGACCAATGAGGCATAGACCGTGTCATCCTCAGTCAATCTTGTGTTTCTTGATCCCCGAGTAGACTCACTCAAACAAATGAGCTCAATATCTCATATTGACTCATTTGAGCATGACCATGCGTTTTAGTAGTCCTACTCGATCAAGGGGCCCACAGATATCACTCCCGTCATATGGGAGGGATAAATCCCATCTACATCACAAACATCCCTCTGCATAATTCATTACATACCCAGTGATCGTCTTTATAGTCTACTCTATTACGGGTGATATTTGACGATACCAAAGTACATAATGTAGGATTTTTCGGGCCGCGAAAATCGCTTTTTCACATCGCGGAAACCCCGAAAGCCCCAATAGAAAGGATCCGAGCGAAGAAAACCATTTCAAAAATTTACGAGTGCTCGTTTACATGCTTCAAAACCGATCTACAACCTAGATCTATTAGAGAAGAGAAAACTACCTTCGATGCGTGCCCCGCAATTCCCGCTCGCTCCTCGGTTGGTGTCGGATCTCAAGGATGCAAAGTAGCAACCCTCTAGAAGTATCCACACAAGCAAGAGAGTGGAGAGGAGAGCCGAAAAGTGTGCTAGCACTACTTGGGGTCTCGGCAAGATGAGAGGAGAGGGAGAGCCCAACAAAACAAAACCAAGTTCGGAGAAGAATGAATCACCCACCCACACAAAACCCTTTTGTGTGTTTAAGTGGCCGGCCATTTAATGGCCATTATTGGCCATTAAGTGGCTGGCCACCACCTTTGGTAACCCCCTATTTGAATTCAAAATTCAAATGGGGAGGTTACTTAGCCTTGATGATGATGCCAAGTCATCACTTGGTCAAGTCAAGGTGATGTGGCTTGAGTCAAGTCAAACCTGCCTCTTATGGACTTTCCATATTTGGCCAAAGTTAAACTTTGACTTCATTACTCTCCCATGATTAGATTCATCCAACACTTGGATCAAACTCGAGTCCAACTCAAGTTGTCTAATTTGAGTCAAGTCAAACTTGCCTTTTATGGACTTTCCATATTTAGCCAAAGTCAAACTTTGACTTCATTACTCTCGGTCCATCATATGGACTTATTCTCCATCTATTGTTCTATGTGTGTGACCCTATAGGTTCTTGTAACGTTGGCAATGCCCTTAAACCTATTTAATAACATAAGCAATGAGAGGTATCTAGCAACACATCATTGCTCCCCAAGTTACAAGAATGTCGAGATCCAACATCACCATTGTGACTAATAATTGTGACCATCACAATATGTGACAACGTCCTTCTATCCTCGATATCTAGATTGATCTTTCATGAGGCATAGACCGTGTCATCCTCAAATCAATCTATATGTCTTGATCTCCAAGTAAACTCACTATAATCAAATAAGCTCAATATCTAATATTGCCTTATTGGGCATGGCCATGCACTTAGTGGTCTTACTCTATCAAGAACGAAGATATCACTCCCGTCATATAGTAAGGATAGATCCCATCTACGTTACTCACATCCCTCCGCATAATTTGTTACAAACCCAGTAATCGCCTTTATAGTCCACCCAGTTACGGGTGACGTTTGACGAAGCCAAAGTACGTAACTCCTTATGTAGGGAACTATGGTAACTTCAGGTCTAGGACTATAGTCATACTAATAGTCACATGAGAAAGTATATGACACTCATATAACGATCCATGATACTTTCTCATGGCGGGCCATTCAGTATACATTCTCTAATGTATACCCATGTGTCAACTTGATATCTCATATCCATGACTTGTGAGATCA
The DNA here is from genome assembly GCA_024364735.1 of Boesenbergia rotunda. Taxonomy (NCBI): domain Eukaryota; kingdom Viridiplantae; phylum Streptophyta; class Magnoliopsida; order Zingiberales; family Zingiberaceae; genus Boesenbergia; species Boesenbergia rotunda. The sequence continues at coordinate 60,944 of JAGFNQ010001649.1, forward strand.
AGTCATCATGTTGACCTACATGCTAGTCTCTATGCATTAACATTGTCCTTGAATGTTAATACTCGACTAGGAATAATTAAGAGTAGTGTTCTCTATATCATCTCACTATCGATTCAACTAATCGATTGATATAGATAAGAACCTTCTACTCAAGGACGTTATTATACTAAGTTATTTGGCACCAATACACATAAGTACAATAACCATAAGAAATGCCTTTATATATAAGAAATATATATACAAGAATATGATACAATGAGTCCAAAAAGTAATCATCATATGATTGGCTCTAGGGCTCTCACTAACACATAACTCCTTATGTAGGGAACCGTAGTGACTTTAGGTCTAAGGACTATTCATACCAATAGTCACATGAGAAAGTTTAGGACACTCATATGACAATCTATGAAACTTTCTCATGGCGGGTCAATTCAGTACACATTCTCCAATGTATACCCATGTGTCAACTTGATATCATATATCCATGACTTGTGAGCTCAAGTCATCAGTTGACCTACATGCTAGTCTCCATGCATTAATATTGTCCTTGAATATTAATGCTTGACTAGGAATGGTTTAGAGTAGTGTTCTCTACATTATCTCACTATCGATTCAACCAATCGATATAATGTAGATAATATCCTATGTAACGCCCCAAATTTTCCACTCTAGTGTAGTAATAATGGAACATGTGGCCAAGAATAATATTATGAATTTAGGGGGAAAAGTTGCGAATAAAGAAATGTTAGACATTATCTTGGCACGTAGTGGATGTGTGATAATTATGCTTAGGTATTATATTTAATGTTATGCTTAAGTATCCTACACATGTATGAATGAATAATGATATGCATATGCATGTGTATAAATTAAATAAGTAGCCTTCTCTAGGTGGGCTTTGGTTATGCGGGCTTGGAAAAAGAAAAAAATAATAAAAGGAAGAGAAAGCAAAAAGAAGAGGAGGTGTCAAGGATTGAACCTTGGACCTCAAAGAAAAGCCAAGCCTTAAGAATGCATATGTAACCAATTCACCTAGCAAGGGAGTGCTATTAGAAGAGGATGGGAAATTGTAGATAAGTGGGAAAGAAGATGAAGAGACACAAGAAAATTGAAGAGACACTATTGAAAAGGTACTTGCCTCTTTACTCACAATAAAAGGCCATGAAGAGGAGGAAATGCCTAAGGCATTTCGACCAAGAAACCTCCCCCCTTTCTCTCCACCAAACTCTTCTCCTTCCTCCTCTTCCTCACCGAAATCCTTGTGGCCCTTGCTACCATTTACAAGTCATTCACCTCCTAGAGAAAACCGGACCAAAAGAAGAGAAGAACAAGAGGAGTGCTAGAGTTTAAGAGGTCTTTTCTTCTCCAAAATTTGGAGATCTTTTGGGAACATAAGCACAAGTGGTAAGACTCCCTCACCTGCAACATAATAGCTTTTTATGTGTTTTTTATGATTTTTATGTTTGCTTGTGATGTTGGGTGAAAGAAAATGGAAGAAAACCTTGAGGGAAGTTTTGGCCATAAAAAGGTACCACCCTTTTCTATGTCCAAAAAACTTAAAGGAAGAGTTCATGAAATTGTTACTACCTTTTATAATGAATATATGATGGATACATGGTGTTTGAATGCCCTCCATGATGTAAAGGACTTGGAAGAATTCGGCCAAGTCATGAAATGGAGAAATATTGATGCATGAAGTAAGCTATTGTTCTAATGATTGTTTCCTTGCTATATAAATGTTTTAGGCCAAGAAATTTTGTGGAATCTAGGCTAAGGGACCCCTGTAACATTCGACCAAGGGACCTTAAATTATTCCTTAAAACAGATATTTATAGACCTTCATGAAGTTATGGTTAAATCAAGTGATATGCATGTGATTGGGTGTTTTATTTCATGATGGAAATAATTTATACCTTAGGGTCAGTACCTTATCTAAGTTGTTCGAGCCTAAACTCATGCTTTATTCCATGTATTGATGTTTAGAAAAATGTTACATGTACCCATATGCATGATAATCCAAGTAGAACTCTAGATCATACACCTAGACTAGTGTTTGGTGAAGTACAAACTACTTTTGCACTTGTGAATGAATTCTTATGAAAAAATATGCTTTTATTCCCATGTTATGTGAATGATTATGCTATGAAATCCCTACTATGAGTTTCGACAAGTTACAAGAATAAGGGTTAAGAATAGGTTCGAGTACAAAGCATGCCCCTAAACTAGTGTTTAATGAAGCCTAGACTACCTTTATGCTTGTATATGACCTTAATGGTAAAATATGTTTTTGTTTACATGTTATATGAACTTTTATACCATGTTATACATACTGTGAATTTTGGCCAATTACTAGAATAAAGGCTAAGAATAAGTTCAAGTACAATTCATGCACCTAAACTAGTGTTTAGTGAAGTCTAGACTACCAGTGTACTTGTAAATGACCTCTTATGTAATGTATGTTTTTATTTCCTTGATTATATGACTCTTATGCTATGACATCCTTGCTATGAAGTTTCAGCCTTTGACAAGGGGGGTATTTATACTCATCTAATGAATACCAAGGGTCTATATCCCTTGAGCTCCTCTCATCTTAATGCTAATCAAACCCAATGAATACCAAGTCTCTTGGTATTCCTTGAGACTCTTAATATTCTATTCATCTAATGAATAGAATGTCTCTTAGCATTCCTCTTAAATAATATTTTATTAAACCCTTTAATGAATATTATCCATAATTAAGTGGTTGAGTCTAATCTAGATGAGTCTAACTCAAATTAGACTCAATCCCATAATCTAATTGGATTCACTTGAGTCTAACTCAATTAATCCAATTCGAATCAAATCTTAGTCAAACCAAGATCAATTAATCTTCGAAGCATCGTGTCCTTAGTGTGTGACCCAATAGGTTCTCGTAACGTTGGCAATGTGTCTAAACCACTTTAGACACATAATCAATGAGCGGCATCTAGCAATGCATCATTGCTACCCAAGTAACAAGAAAAGTCGAGATCCGACTAAACCTCCGTGACTATGATAATGTATGACCTTGTCCTTCTATACTCGATATCTAGATTGACCAATGAGGCATAGACCGTGTCATCCTCAGTCAATCTTGTGTTTCTTGATCCCCGAGTAGACTCACTCAAACAAATGAGCTCAATATCTCATATTGACTCATTTGAGCATGACCATGCGTTTTAGTAGTCCTACTCGATCAAGGGGCCCACAGATATCACTCCCGTCATATGGGAGGGATAAATCCCATCTACATCACAAACATCCCTCTGCATAATTCATTACATACCCAGTGATCGTCTTTATAGTCTACTCTATTACGGGTGATATTTGACGATACCAAAGTACATAATGTAGGATTTTTCGGGCCGCGAAAATCACTTTTTCACATCGCGGAAACCCCGAAAGCCCCAATAGAAAGGATCCGAGCGAAGAAAACCATTTCAAAAATTTACGAGTGCTCGTTTACATGCTTCAAAACCGATCTACAACCTAGATCTATTAGAGAAGAGAAAACTACCTTCGATGCGTGCCCCGCAATTCCCGCTCGCTCCTCGGTTGGTGTCGGATCTCAAGGATGCAAAGTAGCAACCCTCTAGAAGTATCCACACAAGCAAGAGAGTGGAGAGGAGAGCCGAAAAGTGTGCTAGCACTACTTGGGGTCTCGGCAAGATGAGAGGAGAGGGAGAGCCCAACAAAACAAAACCAAGTTCGGAGAAGAATGAATCACCCACCCACACAAAACCCTTTTGTGTGTTTAAGTGGCCGGCCATTTAATGGCCATTATTGGCCATTAAGTAGCCGGCCACCACCTTTGGTAACCCCCTATTTGAATTTAAAATTCAAATGGGGAGGTTACTTAGCCTTGATGATGATGCCAAGTCATCACTTGGTCAAGTCAAGGTGATGTGGCTTGAGTCAAGTCAAACCTGCCTCTTATGGACTTTCCATATTTAGCCAAAGTTAAACTTTGACTTCATTACTCTCCCATGATTAGATTCATCCAACACTTGGATCAAACTCGAGTCCAACTCAAGTTGTCTAATTTGAGTCAAGTCAAACTTGCCTTTTATGGACTTCCATATTTAGCCAAAGTCAAACTTTGACTTCATTACTCTCGGTCCATCATATGGACTTATTCTCCATCTATTGTTCTATGTGTGTGACCCTATAGGTTCTTGTAACGTTGGCAATGCCCTTAAACCTATTTAATAACATAAGCAATGAGAGGTATCTAGCAACACATCATTGCTCCCCAAGTTACAAGAATGTCGAGATCCAACATCACCATTGTGACTAATAATTGTGACCATCACAATATGTGACAACGTCCTTCTATCCTCGATATCTAGATTGATCTTTCATGAGGCATAGACCGTGTCATCCTCAAATCAATCTATATGTCTTGATCTCCAAGTAAACTCACTATAATCAAATAAGCTCAATATCTAATATTGCCTTATTGGGCATGGCCATGCACTTAGTGGTCTTACTCTATCAAGAACGAAGATATCACTCCCGTCATATAGTAAGGATAGATCCCATCTACGTTACTCACATCCCTCCGCATAATTTGTTACAAACCCAGTAATCGCCTTTATAGTCCACCCAGTTACGGGTGACGTTTGACGAAGCCAAAGTACGTAACTCCTTATGTAGGGAACTATGGTAACTTCAGGTCTAGGACTATAGTCATACTAATAGTCACATGAGAAAGTATATGACACTCATATAACGATCCATGATACTTTCTCATGGCGGGCCATTCAGTATACATTCTCTAATGTATACCCATGTGTCAACTTGATATCTCATATCCATGACTTGTGAGATCAAGTCATCATGTTGACCTACATGCTAGTCTCTATGCATTAACATTGTCCTTGAATGTTAATACTCGACTAGGAATAATTAAGAGTAGTGTTCTCTATATCATCTCACTATCGATTCAACTAATCGATTGATATAGATAAGAACCTTCTACTCAAGGACGTTATTATACTAAGTTATTTGGCACCAATACACATAAGTACAATAACCATAAGAAATGCCTTTATATATAAGAAATATATATACAAGAATATGATACAATGAGTCCAAAAAGTAATCATCATATGATTGGCTCTAGGGCTCTCACTAACACATAACTCCTTATGTAGGGAACCGTAGTGACTTTAGGTCTAAGGACTATTCATACCAATAGTCACATGAGAAAGTTTAGGATACTCATATGACAATCTATGAAACTTTCTCATGGCGGGTCAATTCAGTACACATTCTCCAATGTATACCCATGTGTCAACTTGATATCATATATCCATGACTTGTGAGCTCAAGTCATCAGTTGACCTACATGCTAGTCTCCATGCATTAATATTGTCCTTGAATATTAATGCTTGACTAGGAATGGTTTAGAGTAGTGTTCTCTACATTATCTCACTATCGATTCAACCAATCGATATAATGTAGATAAGATCCTATGTAACGCCCCAAATTTTCCACTCTAGTGTAGTAATAATGGAACATGTGGCCAAGAATAATATTATGAATTTAGGGGGAAAAGTTGCGAATAAAGAAATGTTAGACATTATCTTGGCACGTAGTGGATGTGTGATAATTATGCTTAGGTATTATATTTAATGTTATGCTTAAGTATCCTACACATGTATGAATGAATAATGATATGCATATGCATGTGTATAAATTAAATAAGTAGCCTTCTCTAGGTGGGCTTTGGTTATGCGGGCTTGGAAAAAGAAAAAAATAATAAAAGGAAGAGAAAGCAAAAAGAAGAGGAGGTGTCAAGGATTGAACCTTGGACCTCAAAGAAAAGCCAAGCCTTAAGAATGCATATGTAACCAATTCACCTAGCAAGGGAGTGCTATTAGAAGAGGATGGGGAATTGTAGATAAGTGGGAAAGAAGATGAAGAGACACAAGAAAATTGAAGAGACACTATTGAAAAGGTACTTGCCTCTTTACTCACAATAAAAGGCCATGAAGAGGAGGAAATGCCTAAGGCATTTCGACCAAGAAACCTCCCCCCTTTCTCTCCACCAAACTCTTCTCCTTCCTCCTCTTCCTCACCGAAATCCTTGTGGCCCTTGCTACCATTTACAAGTCATTCACCTCCTAGAGAAAACCGGACCAAAAGAAGAGAAGAACAAGAGGAGTGCTAGAGTTTAAGAGGTCTTTTCTTCTCCAAAATTTGGAGATCTTTTGGGAACATAAGCACAAGTGGTAAGACTCCCTCACCTGCAACATAATAGCTTTTTATGTGTTTTTTATGATTTTTATGTTTGCTTGTGATGTTGGGTGAAAGAAATGGAAGAAAACCTTGAGGGAAGTTTGGCCATAAAAAGGTACCACCCTTTTCTATGTCCAAAAACTTAAAGGAAGAGTTCATGAAATTGTTACTACCTTTTATAATGAATATATGATGGATACATGGTGTTTGAATGCCCTCCATGATGTAAAGGACTTGGAAGAATTCGGCCAAGTCATGAAATGGAGAAATATTGATGCATGAAGTAAGCTATTGTTCTAATGATTGTTTCCTTGCTATATAAATGTTTTAGGCCAAGAAATTTTGTGGAATCTAGGCTAAGGACCCCTGTAACATTCGACCAAGGGACCTTAAATTATTCCTTAAAACAGATATTTATAGACCTTCATGAAGTTATGGTTAAATCAAGTGATATGCATGTGATTGGGTGTTTTATTTCATGATGGAAATAATTTATACCTTAGGGTCAGTACCTTATCTAAGTTGTTCGAGCCTAAACTCATGCTTTATTCCATGTATTGATGTTTAGAAAAATGTTACATGTACCCATATGCATGATAATCCAAGTAGAACTCTAGATCATACACCTAGACTAGTGTTTGGTGAAGTACAAACTACTTTTGCACTTGTGAATGAATTCTTATGAAAAAATATGCTTTTATTCCCATGTTATGTGAATGATTATGCTATGAAATCCCTACTATGAGTTTCGACAAGTTACAAGAATAAGGGTTAAGAATAGGTTCGAGTACAAAGCATGCCCCTAAACTAGTGTTTAATGAAGCCTAGACTACCTTTATGCTTGTATATGACCTTAATGGTAAAATATGTTTTTGTTTACATGTTATATGAACTTTTATACCATGTTATACATACTGTGAATTTTGGCCAATTACTAGAATAAAGGCTAAGAATAAGTTCAAGTACAATTCATGCACCTAAACTAGTGTTTAGTGAAGTCTAGACTACCAGTGTACTTGTAAATGACCTCTTATGTAATGTATGTTTTTATTTCCATGATTATATGACTCTTATGCTATGACATCCTTGCTATGAAGTTTCAGCCAGCATGTATTAAGATGAGAAAAGAAAGATTAAACCAACATATTGCCTTAATTAAGACAAGCATGTTATCAGTATGATGTATTGATGAAACTAGCATGATGGTTGCTTCACTTACATGTGTTAAAAGAAAGGTCCTTCCATGTCTTGCTATTTATGCTAATGATTATGCCATGAAAGTAAGCCTATGTTTATGAATGATTGAATGCCTATAGTACATGCAATATGAAAGAAAGAAAGAATGCATGTTCTATATGAAAGAAAGAAAGAAAAGAAAAGAATGCATATTTGTATTTTACTTTAAAGAATGGCTTGTACCGGGTCTTGAAAAAGATCCATAGTTCTGGACTACCGAAGATGTCCCTAGGCTGAAAGATAGTAAGCCTAGAATGTAGACCCCTGTAGGTCGGGATTAGCTACCTCGCATCCTACATAAGGGTATGCGCGCAAAAGAAAGAATGGGTACAAAGCCGGGGACCCCAAAGAAGATGATGTATATGATTTTAAAGTATTATTTACTATGTTTTCCAAAGAGCATCCTAATGTTTTGAAATGCACATGTTCTATGTTTATATGTCTTCATGTATCTTATGTGCCTTATGAATCTTATGCTATCCATGAAATGTTATATGTTTTAAAATGCATGCGACGTACGGATTTAGTGAGTAGGAAAGAGCTTACTAAGTTTTATACTTATAGTTTGTTTGCTTATATTGCAGAGCAACATAGAAATTTCTGAGGAATGGGCAGCTGCAGGAAGGGCTAATGTGTGTGGTGGTGACTTGACTGATCGATCCACTTTAATGTCATCTATAGACTTAGTTCTTATTTCTAATAAGACATATGTTGCTACTTTATGCATGATACTTGCTAGTTCCTTTGGAGTTTATTTAAGTATGGATGCTATTAGATGTTATGTGATGTTATTACTTCCTTATCGTTGCATATGCTTTTAGTTATGTTTCATTTCCACTGCAATGTTTGATTCATACACAATGATATAAGTAAGTAAGAAAAAAAAGGATGAAAGGTAACGAGCCGCCTAACGGTAAGGGGCGGGCGTTACAACCTGCTACCCAAGGACATTATTATACTTAGTTATTTGACACAAATACAAAGTAAGTATAATAACCAAACATGCTTTATTAATGATAGAATATGATACAAAAAATTCCTAGTCAATCATCACATAATTGGCTCTAGGGCTCCTACTAACAGTGGGTACCTCTTGGGAGAGTTTAGGACTTACTTATCAGTGACTGGGATTCAATCCTAATTGACTGCACCCGGTATGCCCCAACAGACGGTGCAACATAAAGAAGGAAAAGGACTCTTATGGTTAAGACAATGATGAGCTGCTCCAAGTTGCCAAATTTATTCTGGGGATATGCTTGGAAACAGCAGCGTACATACTAGATACCATCTAGATCAGTACCTTCTACTCCTATAGAAATATGGATTGGGCGAAAGCCTAGTTTAAGACATATTCAGTTTGGGGTAGCTCAGCACATGTGCTAAGAGGGGATACTGATAAGTTGGAATCTCGTGCGCTTGTTTGTAGGCTATCTAGAGGAACGAAAGGTAGTTCTATAGTCCAAAGTTTTATAGGGTAATCGTTGGTACGAATACATGACTCTTTGAGAAGGACTATGTGATGAACCACAAGCCCATGGAGTAAAAAAATTATTCTTGAGGAGTTAAGAGGGGACATTCTGATCTTAGTACCAACTGCACAAGAAGATATACCATAAGTCACTGCACCGCGTGTTACAGAAGATACATAGGTGATACCTCGTCGTAGTGGGAGGGTTGTTAGTCAACCAGAAGGATTCATGTTCTTGGGAGAGTATTCGGACTCAGTCCTTGGCGACCATGAATCAAGATCCATTAAAGGAGACAAGATAGACAATCCTCGGTTCGCAATAAAGAGAATTTTCAGTCAGTCATATATCTCTGAAGTCGAAGTGCTCTATCTTCGCCTAATTGACTACCTTCGCCAAGGATGAACTTAGAGTAGCCCTTACTTATAAGCGGATGCGTGGAAATAGAAAACCTACGTTTTTTAAGATCATTTCTTTGTGCCGGTTGGTTGGATCTATGACGAGGACCATCCGCATTGAAGAGATAATCCAGTCATATGGATTTGTTCAAAGGACGGATGAGATTTGTGTATGTAAGAAATGTGACGGAAATGTAGTAATATCCTTGTACTATACGTAGATAATATTATGTTAGTTGGCAACATTAACAAAGTATTATCAGACATAAGGGTATGGTTGTCCAAACAGTTGATATGAAGGACTTAGGAGAAGCAGGACACATCCTTGGTGATCAAAGTTCTAAGGGATCATCAGAGAAGGATGTTGTGCTTATCCCAAGCTTCATACAGAGACACTATCTTAGCTCGTTTTAGCATGGAAACCTCCAAGAAAAGTTTTGTATTTTTCAGTTGTGGAGCTACTCTATCTAAGGAAATATGTTTAGAACATCAAAGGAGATAGAGCAGGTAATGGCAGTTCCTTTAGCGTCGGCTATAGGAAGTCTTGTGTTTGCTAAAAATGAGATCGGATATCTGCTTTGTCGTGGGCATGATTATCAAATATTAGAGTAACCCAGGTTAGGGAAATTGGATTGCGGTAAAAGCATATATTAGTGTCTGAGAAGGACTAAGGATTATATGCTGGTTTACCGGGCTGACCAATCTCCTATGGGTTATATAGATACAGATTTCCAGTTGAATAGGGGCAAATATAAGTATTTCTCCGGGTTTTGTGTTTACTTTAGGAGGTGGAACCATAGGTTGGAGGAGTGTCGCGCTGCGGCTGCGTGGCGGACTCCACCATAGAAGCTGAGTATATGGCAGCCTCTGAGGCGGCCAGGAAAGCTACATGGTTCAGGAACCTCAAGATGGACTTCGATGTGATTCCTGGTTTACTCAAAGCTATCACATTTGGTTGTGATAATAATGGTGCAGTTGCAAACCCGAAGGAACCACGAGTCCATAAGGCAAGTAAATACATAGAGCGCAAGTACCACCTAGGAGAGAAAAAGCTGTTGTTGCCTATATTACATTGGAGGACAACCTGGGAGATTTTTTCACTGAGGCCTTGGTAGTGAGAGCTTTAGGCATGTGGAGGATCAGGGAGTTAGATGCATGGCATTTTGAGGACAACAATGTCATTGAGTGTAAGTGGGAGATTGTTAGATGTGTATACTAAAAGACTTATTCTTTTTATATATATGATCATCTATATTTTGAAATAGAGAATCACAACAACACAGGTGCGTATTTATATATGCATAAAAGTCCTTTACTTTGCATTATAGATAACATGGTGTGAGATGACACACAGAAGATCATGTTATCAGTTCCTTGCATAGTATAAGTAGAAGCTCACAGCCGAGATGGAATTGGACAAACCATCGGGATGGTTGTAGTGTAATTAGGTGTGGTTTGTCTTGACCATAGAATTACACTAGTATGCTTTGTGTGCATTGAGCAGGACCAAAATCAGAGGTCATCCAATTTGTACTGACTTGATAATTGGATTGGACCTCGGATTATTATGAGTACAATCCCTAAATCTCGATATAATAACGGGCACGTATAATTAATATTTTATTCCTTTGATTTACCAATAGGTGAGATTTATTTTGCTAAATCGATAGGCCCGGTAAGTTGGGAAATAATATTAATTATATGGTGTGCCGTTGATTATTGACGGAATCCGTGTCTTGGTGGGTCGGGATGTTGATGCCCCCTTAATGAGCTCATAAGGTTCTTCATGTTAAACCCTGCAGGTGGATTTGAATTAATATGATGATAAGGTTGAGTGGTACTAATCAAGGAGCTAGAAGTTGATTAATTAAAATTACCAATAATTTAAATTAATTGACGGACATTCGATATCTTAAATATGGGGGGATGAATGTGCTCATAATAGGTGGAGCCTATATGAAAATATGGGGGTTAGTGAGGTAGTTCAATGAGGATCTCTTAGTGGAATGGATCTTCATTAATAGATCGGGTTTGGATCCATTAGCAGGCCAAGATCCAACTCCTCCTCATGGTCTCTATTGTAGCCTATAAATACCCCATGAGTCATCAAGGAAAATGCCCTAGGTCTCTCTATTCTTCCCTTTATCTCCCTCTCTCTCTCTTCTCTCTCATGTGTGCGGCGCCAACCCTCAGAATTGCCGATTGGCTTCTCCCACAAATTGCCGGTGTTTCTTCCTGGGACAGCAGACAAACTGAGGAGAAGAAAGTGACTCTTGAGTTGTTTCTCCGGTCAGCAACTGCTGAGGAGAAGCCAACAATTCTCGAGTCTCTTCTCTAGTCTACAAGTGGTTTTGGACAGCACACAGATTCTCAAAATCGGGCAGCAATTCACGTTAGCTTTTCATGTTGCAAACGGGAACAGAAACGCTATGGCTTCTCCAATGCTGTGGCTTCTCCAACGGGAACAACATCTTGGTTTTGCATGCTGTTGTTCGTGGCATGTTGCTATTCGTGGATGGCAACCGTACGTGGCTTTGCATGCTGCTGCGCGTGGACACACAGATGTGGAGATACTTCTCCATGCATGGGCACGCAGATGTGGAGATGCTTCTCCATGCGTGAATAGCATGTAAAAGGAACAACAATTAAGGGAGGTAAGAAAAGGGAGAAGAAAGAGAGGAGAATATCTCCATCTCTGGTTGGTGCAAACAAATAGAGGGAGAAGGGTTTTGGTGGCTTCATTTCTTGGAGGATCGTCGCCGACATGACGTCCAAGAAGGGGATAGGTCATATAGTAGAAGGATAGAAGATAAAGGAAGGTATAATTCTTTTCCTTGGTAATTTGTTTAGTCTCGTCATTTCATGTAATTAATTAATTATTGTGGCTGTGATTATTAGTTAATCATGTTAATAATTAATTAATTGGACCCCGATTATAAAAACAAAAATCGGCTATCCACTCGTCATCTTTTCCGCTGTCGTTTGGTTAGGAAATTACAAGGCTCGATCTTTGTGATTGGCCAAGTTATAATTCGTACTGAACAATACGATGACGAGATGGCCGTTGGGAGATGGGTTTCCATTCGGATTAATTTTTTAATCCGTAGACATGGAGAGGTCTCTCAAGGATGACCAAGTTTTTGCTAGGGAAACCCTCCAAACCATACCCATCATAAAGTGCCGGGTGTTCCTGAACACCCTGTCTGGAGTAGCCCAACTATGGTTCCAGAGGCTGCCACAAGGTTCTATCAACTCCTTCGCGGAGTTTAGAACTGCCATCCTCCACTACTTCATCAGTAGTTTTCGCTATCAAAAGATGGTGCTCAACCTGTTGGCCCTCAATGTAACGCCCGTTTTTTTTTTCGTAAGCGGCGTTACGTTAACATGCTTAGGGCATGTAGACATCATAAGGCAGCGGAATAACTTTAACTTATACATGCCCTGTTATCATTCTTAACTTAATGACATAGGAACCTTAGCATATTAACTTTGAACTTAAGCATCATATCATATCATGTCATACGTAACATCATATCATAAGGTTCCACAGGTCATTATTCAGACATATAAGTAACCAAGGTGAAGTTCTAGCATAAACCGTAAACATAAAGTTTCCTGGGCCAAGTCACTACTACACACATGCGTTCTTGCCCTCCTGCTGCTTCCTTCATTGTCCCCTTGAATGTTCTGCGGTATAAGGAAATAAGACTATAAGCACACAGGCTTAGTAAGACTCTTTCCTACTCACAAAACCATTCATCATTCATCATCTCATAATGAGCACATAAAACATTAACATACTTGGTGCTCTACTTGGAACATAACATCTTACATCACTTATCGTATACATAGCATGACATGAACATAAACATAGTAGACATTCTAAGCATGGCATAATTCATGGCATAACTCATAAACATAGTAGACATTCTAAGCATGACATAAATCATAAACATAGTAGACATTCTAAGCATGACATAATTCATGGCATAACTCATAAACATAGTAGACATTCTAAGCATGGCATAATTCATGGCATAAATCATAAACATAGTAGCATGACATCTTTCATGACATAAATCATAAACATAGTAGCATGACATAATACCTATCATAGCATATGAACATCTTCTTAACATAATCATGGCATAGATCATTTGTTCTCATGCATATTTCTTAACATGAAATGTAAGCATAAAATCTTATCATCATAGCATAATGCATAACATGAATGGAGGCATGAGTGGAATGCATATACATATATGGATGCTTAGTTTAAAATCATACTTTTCATTTCTTAAACATAATCATCATAACATCATTTGGGGTCCCCGGCTTGTACCACATACATACATCATAGCGCGCATCCCTAGCAAGTCCGAGGTCGCGAGCCCCAACCTACTAGGGTAAGGACAGCATCGTCGGTAGTCCCCAAACCGAGGCGTTCTTAAGGTGCCCATCCCTGTTGCCCAGCTCCGGTAGGGCCAGAACCGCGGACAGCTTCGGTAGTCCAAAACCGGGGCGTTCTTAAGGTACCCATCCCTTGGACCCATACTTCGGTCCGGTACAAGCCCATACATAAAGTAAAATACTTTTCATGCTTCATCATTCATAAGATATTCATAGCATACTTATCATATCATAACTTGTTACGGCTCGGCCCGTCTACCGGCCCATTTACCGGTCCTCTCGACCGTCGTACCGTCAACCATCGACCGTGCCGTTTAGCATATTTATGCCTTAAAGACATAAGCATCATCTTTCATTCATCATACTTGTCATTCATCATCATTCATTCATAGCATACTTAACATAGCATAACTTGTTACGGCTCGGCCCGTCTACCGGCCCATTTACCGGTCCTCTCGACCGTCGTACCGTCGACCATCGACCGTGCCGTTAGCATATTTATGCCTTAAAGGCATAAGCATCATCTTTCATTCATCATACTTGCCATTCATCATTTTCATTCTTAGACATGGTGTTTGTACACATCATTCATAGAGCATGGCATACATTCGTATACATGGCATATCATTCATAACCATGGCATATCATTCATAAATATGGCATATCATGCGTAAACATGACATATCATTCATAACATGGCATATCATTCATAACCATGGCATATCATTCATAACATAGCATATCATTCATAAACATGGCATATCATTCATAAACATAAATCACATCTTACCATAAGGCTATTGGGATCCTTACTTGAAATAAATCTTAACTTTTTCCCTATTAACCCATATTGGCCGAAACTTGTGGAGTCCCAAGGCTATGTGAAAATTCACATAATCACCATCCATCATCCTTATATCATGGCAACACATAAACATATGCTTGAAGTTAAAGACTCAACCCTTAACCCTTGGGTCCTTGGGGTTGGCCGAACCATATGGGCCTCTAGGGTACTCCAAAAATTCCCAAAAATTATACTTAACCTCTACACATCATAAGGGAACATTAAATAACATTATCATGATTTTTAACATATTTATAGACATTTAAATCATGGTGGCCGAAACCCTTGAACTTAAGGTTCTGGGTTTTGCTTCTTTCATGTTGGCCGAAACATATGGGGCCTCTAGGGTACCCCAAAAATTCCCAAAAATTATTCTTAATGTCTAAACATCATAAGGGAACATTAAATAACATTATCATGATTTTTAACATATTTTTAGACATTTAAATCATGGTGGCCGAAACCCTTGAACTTAAGGTTTTGGGTTTTGCTTCTTTCATGTTGGCCGAAACATATGGGGCCTCTAGGGTATCCCAAAAATTCCCAAAAATTATACTTAATGTCTAAACATCATAAGGGAACACTAAAATACATTATCATGATTTTTATCATAATTATAGACCTTTAAAACATGCTGGCCGAAACCTTTGAACATAGGAACCTTGATTTTGTTTCTCTTCAACATTAAATCCGAAAACTAACCCATATATCATGCCAAAAATCATGGAAATCATAGGTAACTATTATACCACAGGTGAGGGAGTCTTAACTTAGATTTCTTGATTTTTCGAACCTTGAAAGAGGAGAAGGAAGAAAAGGACTTGGTATCTCTTAACCCCAACTAGTCTTTGTCACCTTGTAGGAACTTTAGATCTTGAGGGATGAAACCTCTTGTGAAGTTTTCCCCAAGGACTCCTCCCTTTGGTGCTCGGCAAGAATGGGAATGAAGAGGAGAGGTAATGCTATTGATTGAGAGAATAAGTAACTCCCAAAACTCCTCTCATTATAACCCATCAAGGAGGCAATTAATGAGCAATTAAAGAGTCTCTCCATGACCCTTCACCTCCTTTTACCTCTTAACCAACCTCCACTTCAATTACTCATAAGCATTCCTTGCTAGGTGAGTTGGTTAAAGCATTCTTGGTGGTTACAAGAGGTCCAAGGTTAAATCCTTGGCTCATGCACATTTATTTTTATTTTTATTTTCATTCCATTTATTTTATTATTTTATTTTCTTAAATTCCGAAAATCCCTCCTAAAATTACCCATAATTGTACTAATATTCCTAAATAAAATTCTTTTATATTTATATTAATTTTATCCAATTTATATTAATTTTACCTAATTAATACCACTTTTCGGACACCATTTAAAGCTCATTAGTACTTAGTTTTCTCAATTTCAATGAGAAAACATGGGTTTTCTAGGCCAAAGTTCTCCTTAATATTTCTAGGTCCCTTGAAAAATTATTTAAACATGCTTAATATTTTAAGAAAATATTAAGAGAATTTTCTGGGTCGTTACACTCAAGAAGAAGCCGAAAGAGCCGTTCAAGGAGTACATCCAGCGGTTTAACCAGGTGGCGCAAGACGTGCCCAGTGCAACGTCAGAAATCCTTGTCAGTACCTGCACTCAAGGGCTCGTAGAAGGGGATTTCTTTCGATCCCTGGTGAAGATGCCCCCCGCCAGTTTTGATGACCTGCTGGGGCGCTCCGTCAAGCACGTTAACATGGAGGAGGTACAGTACACCCACCGGAAGGAACCAGCCGGAGTCTCCCCCCAACTGTTCCCCGGTCTGATGATGGAAGTATGGCTCGGCGGGTTTCCTAAGCGAACACGGGGTCGAACATGAGAGAACTTTCTATGTCTACGGATAAAAATTTAACTCGAATGGAGACCTATCCCTCAAACGACCGTCTCGTCATTGTATCAATTAGTCCAAGTTACAACTTAGCCAATCTCAAAGATCGAGCCTTGTAACTCGGCTAACCGATCGACTGCGGAAAAGACAACGAGTAGATCATCAATTTTTGTGTTTATCTTCGGGGTCCATGACATGATTAATTATCAACATTAATTAACAATAATTAAAACATGATAATTAATCAATAACACACATGCAATAACAAGAATATCACATGAAATAATAGAGAAAACAAAGAGCCAAAGAGAGATTATACCTCATTTTTTACCTCGCAGTCTTCTACCGTATGACCCTCCCCTCTTGGATGTCATGTGGGCGACGATCTACCAAGACGCGGAGTCACCAAGGGTCCAAATTAATCACCTTTTTCAATGCCTTCCACTTACCAAAAACCCCTAGCCTAGGGTTTTTAGCCAGCCACCCCTTCACCTCCACCTTGTGCCGCCGGCGACCACCACCATCCAAGGAGCTCCGACCACAAGGGAGTTGAGATATAGGAGGATAGGTAGATGAAAAAGAGGAAGAAGAAGAGAGAATAAGTCTCCTCTTCTTCCCACACACACCCGTAGCCACCCTCTCTTCTTTCTCAATCCCGACAGTGCCTTGTTCACTGCTTGCGCACGCAAAGGAAGAGGATGTGAAGAAAAAAGAAGAAGAGAATGGAGAAGAAGAAGGAGATGAATCTAAATTCTTCTCCTCTTCACAGCCGGCACCGCAACCTCCCAAGATCGCTGCCAGCAACCCTCCTCCCTCTCTTCTACTCCTCGTTGAGCAATGAGAAGCTCCACCTAGACCTGCTAATCCCTCACGCCATAGAGGAAGAAGACTTGAAGATGAATGAAGGAGAAAACACCTTCTCTCCTCCTCCTCCTCACCGGCGCAACATCAACCCTAGGAAAGAGAGTATTGAGAGGATTAGGGTTTGGGTTCTTGTGTGTTGGATAATCAATTAATTAGCCTTGTATCATGACTCCTATAGGGTATATATAGGGCTACGATAGGACCATAAGGATGTTAGATGTGTATACTAAAAGACTTGTTCTTTTTATATATATAAGATCATCTACATTTTCGAAAAGAGAATCACAACAACACAAATGCATATTTATATTAGTATATGCATAAAAGTCCAATACATAGCATTGTAGATAACATGGTGTGTGGTGACACATAGAAGATCATGTTATCAGTCCTTTGCATAGTATAAGTAGAGGCTCACAACCGAGATAGAGTTGGACAAACCATCGGGATGATTGTAGTGCAATTAGGTGTAGTTTGTCTTGACCATAGAATTACACTAGTGTACTTTGTGCGCATTGAGCAGGACCAAAACTAGAAGTCATCCAATTTGTACTGACTTAATAATTGGATTGGACCTCGGATTATTATGGAGTACAATCCCTAAATCCCAATATAATAATGCGCATGTATAGTTAATATTTTATTTCTTTAATTTACCAATGGGCGAGATTTATTCTGCTAAATTGATAGGCCCGATAAGTTGGGAGATAATATTAATTATATGGTGTGCCATTGATTATTGACGAAATCCGTGTCCTAGTGAGTCGAGATGATGATGCCCCCTTGATGAGCTCATAAGGTTCATCATGTTAAACCCTGCAGGTGGATTTGATCCAACATGATGATAAGGTTCAGTGGTACTAGTCAAGGAGTTAGAAGTTGATTAATTTAAATTGTCAGTAATTTAAATTAATTGACGAGCATACGATACCTTAAACACGGGGGGATGGATGTGCTCATAATAGGTGGAGCCTATTAGGATGTATACTAAAAGCCTTACTTTTGGTTATGATACATTTACATTTTAAAGAGAATCAGAAAATCATATATTGCATGTTTATATTAATACGTGCACAAAATGTCTGATACATGTCATTGTAGATAACATGGTGCGTGATGTTGCATAGAAGATCATGTTATCAGGTTCCTTGCTGAAGTATAAGAAAGAGGCTCACAACCGAGATGGAGTTGGACACACCATCAGGATGGTTGTAGTGTAATTAGGTGTGGTTTATCTTAACCATAGAATTACACTAGTGTACTTTGTGTACATTGAGTAGGACCAAAAGAGAGGTCATCCAATTTTTGTACTGACTTAGTAAATTAGATTAGACCTCGGATAGATATTATGGAGTACGATCTCTTAATCCCGAAATAATGACGGGCGTATATTATTAATTATTATTTCTTTGATTTACTAATGAGCAAGATCTATTCTGTTAGATCGATAGGTCCGGTAAGTGTTAGATCGTAGAAACTCAATAGAGGGGGGGGGGTGAATATCGAGATCAAATTTTTCGGAAAAATAGAGAAAATACACAGCGGAAAATAATAAACCAATTGCGAACACATGTTGGTTTTACTTAGTTCAGAGTCGCGGTCGGCTCCTACTCGAAGGCCTACGGTCCTTGACCGTTTACTTTGAGCAATTCTATATTCGGAAAATCTTTTACAACATGACAGTATAGATATAGAAATGGAAATTGAATTAACAACACTTTCGTAATTTAAATTTACCGACGCCCGAGGTGGATTGAATTTCGGAGCAGAGGGTCACCGTCGGCGCTGGAATCTCATAGTCGGAGGTTGTCGGAGTCTAGCGCTTGAACGAAAGTTCTTGAAGCGTTGAGAGCGATGTGTATTGAAGCCTTGGGGTGAACCCCCTTTTATAGCACCCATGGGGGCGCCTATGACGATGGGGGCACCTACACGTGGCCTTCCCTACGCGATCTCTTATCCGCAAGCTCGGTCAGCGCTTATCCATCTTCACTGGGGCGCCTGAGGTGATGGGGGCGCTCGTAAGGTCTCAGGCACCTGAGCTGAGTACGTCCAGAGGCTTCGTGGCAGTTTTGCTTCACTCGCTTTAGTTTAGCCTTCATCTGGGGCGCCCGTATCCATACGGGCGCCTAACCCCAGTGGGGCGCCTCACTCCTTTGAGGCGCCTGAGCTGCAAAAACACATTCCTTCGTTCCCTACAACCAAGAT
The DNA here is from genome assembly GCA_024364735.1 of Boesenbergia rotunda. NCBI lineage: Eukaryota > Viridiplantae > Streptophyta > Magnoliopsida > Zingiberales > Zingiberaceae > Boesenbergia > Boesenbergia rotunda. Next base: position 80,489 of record JAGFNQ010001649.1, read on the forward strand.
TAGTTCCAAAACACAAGAAGCAAATATGTTAGCCATTATTTACAGCCTAAGCTATCTTGGTTCTGAGTTTGGGTCTCCCAAATGGAACCCTAGGTCGAACCGACGCCTACTGTTCTCTCACACGGGGAACGCATCCTCACTAACTTCTCTCAGGAGAGTTTACCTTTTTGACTTTTGCCCAATCCACCTGACCAGGTCTTGTTGGTGCAGTTTGCACTAACGGTCAAACTCGGGTTTTGATATATGACAAAGTGGTTAAAGTTAGGGTTGTGTGTGTTTAACCTCTTTACCAAGTGTGCAGGGTTGAAAGACTTAGGACCAGACACCAGGCTGAAGTCCAGGGTGGTTGAGCTCTGGCGGAAAAGTCCAGTTGGGTTGACAACTGGCTGAAGACCAAGTTGGTTGAGACTTGGCAAGAAGACCAAGGTGGTTGAGCCTTGGCAGGAAGTCCTGGGAGGATCAAGAAGTCAAGTAGAGCTGCACAAGTAAGGTAAGTCACTGGAGGAGCGACCCAGTGAGGACGAGTCCAATCTTGGACTTTAGGCGCGGTCCAACTTAGACCCATTTAGGTGATCTAAGTTGAGTCCTGGTTAGATCCTGGTCTGGGAGACATGATCTAATTAACTTAGAATTGTATCTAATTTTAGTCCATATAAAATTATACTAGCCTTGTTTTGGACTAACCCTGGATGCAGGACCGAAGGACTGTGTTTTTGCAGCTCAGAGAGCCTCAAAGGAGTGAGGCCGTAGCTGAGCAGGGCGCCCCGGATGTGTCGGGCGCCCCAGAGTCAACCCAATGTCAGCGGAGAGGTAAACGCCCCGACAGCAGCGCTATTCGGGCGCCCCGCTTGAATCGGGCGCCCCCTGTGCCACCTCACTGCCAGCTGCCGAAGCTCGCCCTCGCGAAGCCAAGGAGATGAAGCCTTGACTGGTCAAACAGGGCGCCCCCGCGCGCGTCGGGCGCCCCAGTCAAAGCTGATCCCGAAGATGAAGAGATCAGCCTTGACCGGAGGGTGCACGGGATCGAGAGCCACGTGGGGGGCGCCCCGAGCATGTCGGGCGCCCCCTGCCCTATATAAAGAGGGCCTCGACCCTCTTCAAAGTACAACACTTCTTCCAAAGTTTTCAAGTTCTTCTACGCTCGCGCCTTGCTCCGGAAACGCTACACTTCGAGCCGACGACGTCCTGCTGCCCCGAAAGAGTTGACCTACTCCGGACGTCGGTAAAAAGTTAATTTTTTATTATATATATTGTTGCATCTAAGTACTTGAATGTGTGGGGTTGTCACACTTTAAATTCCTTTGTACTCGCCTACTCTATCGGTGTTTACCGGTAGAGAGTATTAGTGGATTGCCCAACGGAAAGGTCCGAGGGACCTGGGCCTTCGAGTAGGAGTCGACGAAGGCTCCGAACGAAGTAAAACTCGTTTGTGTTAGTGTGTTCGTTTTCCGTTTCTTTCATTTCCGCTGTGCACGCTTTTTAAAGCGCTTTGATTTTTGAAAAACGCACGTGATTCACCCCCCCTCTCACGTGCATCGATCCTACAAGTGGTATCAGAGCCTGGTACGCTCTGTATCGGTGCAACCACCATAAGAGCCGGGGGAAATCCAGTTTTTTTTCGAGTTTTGGTTTTTCGCTACACTTGATCTAAATTAGGTATTGTTGCCTAGATTTGGATTATTTTTTCCGTTCGTTTGATTTTACTTGAATCTGGTGCAACACCGTTCAAGTTGCTTTTAGTTAGTTTATCATTTCCCGCACTACTAATCCAAGACCCAGTCTTGGGATATTTTTTCTACTTTTATTTCGTGTGCACAGAAGTTAAATGGCCCAAGGTGAAGGCTATAGCACTGCTCGCCCTCCCCTCTTTAATGGGGAAGATTTTCCCTACTGGAAGAGAAGGATGGAGGTGTATCTGAAGACCGACATGGATCAGTGGTTTGCAGTTCAAACAGGCTACACACCGCCAATGGACGAGGGAAATAATGCTCCACTAAGGCCCGACAGATGGAACTCAGAAATGAAGAAAAAGGCTCAGACCGAGTTCAAAGCCCAGAACACCCTCCAGTGCGGACTTACCAAAGAGGAGCTAAACAGAATTGGACCAACCGACTCAGCAAAGGAGCTATGGGACAAATTAATTGAACTACATGAAGGCACCTCTGATGCCAAGGTAACAAAAAGGGATTTACTTTTAAATAAGTTATTTAATATAAAAATGCAGGAAGGAGAATCTGCTAGCCAACTCCACGCTCGGATCAAGGACATACTGAATGGACTCCACATGATCGGGCACAAACAGGAGAACCGGGACATCATAAGGTACGCTTTAAATGCATTCCCTAGAAATTCACTATGGGCATCTATTATAGATGCCTATAAAATTTCTAGGAACCTTTCTAAAATTAATTTAGATGAATTGTTTTGTGAATTAGAACTGCACGAACAGACTAACGCCAAGGCCGAGAAAGGGCTAGCTTTATTTGCAGGTTCACCAAAGGAAGCCAAATCAAAAAGAAAAGTCCAAGAAGAACCTGAAGATGAGTCAGGCTCTGATGAAGAAGAACAACTGGTGAACTTGGTAAGAAAAATGTTTACCAGAAGGAAGAACAAACTGACAAAGAAAGATATTCAAAAGGTAATGAAGCCTACAGCACTGAAGGTAAAAGCAAAATGATCTGCTTCGGCTGTAACAGAAAGGGCACTTCAAACATGAATGCCCTTACAAGAAAGAGGACCAACCCACTAAGAACAAAAAGAGAAGGCTCTTCAGCCACGTGGGATGAAAGCTCGGACGATTCCGATAATGAACAACCGAAGAACGCAAGCTACCTCGCACTGATGGCAACCGACCAGAATCGGACTCGGATCAAGACGAGGATTCCGAATACGAGTCGAGCCAAGAGATCGGACTATTTTCAGACGGCTCTACAAAGGTATATTTAGATCAGTAAATGAAAAGTTCTTTAAAATTATTTCTGTTTTAAATAAAAAATTGCTTGAAACTGAATCTAGAAATGACCAGCTTCTTAAGGAAAATCAAGACCTTAAGGAGCAATTAATTAATACCAGAACATTAACTAAACAAACTCAAAATCAAAATTAATTGAGCTTGAAACTGAAAACTTAACCCTAAAGGGT
>JAGFNQ010001650.1:0-32205 GCA_024364735.1 Boesenbergia rotunda
TATCAGAGCGGGGAAGTCAAATCTGGTGCAACCACCAGTTTGAATATTTTTCGGATTTTTTTTTCTCTCATTTTTTTAAAATAAAAAAAAATCTTCGTTCGAGTTTTTATCTCAAGGTTGGTTGCAACACCCCTTGAAATCTGTGTTTGATTATTTCTTCCCGCACTACTAATCCAAGACCAAGTCTTGGAAATATTTTTGTTGTTTACTTTTATTTCAGTAACAAATGTCTATCCAAGAAGGATTTAGCACCGCCAGACCTCCACTTTTCAGTGGAGAAGACTTTCCCTACTGGAAAAGTCGAATGGAGGTCCACCTGAAAACTCAGGTGGAAATGTGGATAATCATCCAGTCTGGACTGATGATTCCCACCAATGCTGAAGGTGTACCACAAGACTACTCAGAATGGGACACTGCCCTTAAACGAAAGATTGAAGCTGACGCCAAAGCAACCCAGACTCTACAATGTGGACTAACGAAAGAAGAGCTGAACCGCGTAGGACCCTTCAAAAGTGCAAAGGAACTATGGGCTAAATTGATTGAACTCCACGAAGGAACTTCAGATACAAGGATCAGCAAACGAGACTTGCTACTGAACAAGCTCTTCACTATCAAAATGGCAGATAACGAGACAGCAGCCCAGCTCCACGCCAGAATCCAGGAGCTGATGAATGGTCTTCACGCAATAGGTCACCAGGTTCAAAACCGTGATCTGATAAGGTACGCCCTAAACGCATTCCCTAGGACCACCTTGTGGGCATCTATGGTAGATGCATACAAGGTCTCTAGGGATCTTTCAAAAATTAAGCTAGATGAGTTATTTTCTGAACTTGAGCTGCATGAACAGACTAACTCCAATTTAGTCGAGAAAAGTATAGCCTTTTTTGCAGGGAAAACAGGGAAAATGACCAAGAAGAAAATTCAAGTTGAACCTGAATCTACCTCAGATTCAGAAATAGAAGATCAAGAAGAAGATCAATCAGAACTGGTCCGGCTAGCTCGAAGCTACTACAAAAAGTTGAAGAACCAAACTAACACACGGAGAACAAGCCGAAGAAAGGACGGACAAGATGAACCGGCAACTGACAAACAAAAGCCCAACGTAACCTGCTACGAATGCAAGAAGAAGGGCCACTACAAGACTGAATGTCCAAGTCTAAAGGAGTCCAAAAAGAACAGAAAGAAGAAGGCACTCCAAGCAACCTGGACGAGTCTTCCTCAGAAGAAGAAGAAGAAGCACCTCAGTCCAATCTTCTAGCCCTGACCGCTTCGGATCAAATCGAGACTGACTCAGACTCGGAACGGGACGACGGCAAACTGACATTCTCCGAAGACGGCGAAATAAAGGTAACGGGTTTTTCAAAATCGCAATTAAATTCTCTTATTTCCTATCTATCCCGAGATTTGGCGAAAGCCAAACTCCGAATCGAGTCCCTCCGACAGGAAGTAAAACTCCTGAAAGAGGGAGCTGATTCTAATTCCTTAACTGAGAAAATTCAGGAAGAAACCCCTGATCAAGTTGAGAAACTTGAATCAGAGAATTTCTCCTTGAAAACTCAAGTCAAGGATTTAAGAACAGCTTTAGAACGATTCACTTCTGGTTCCAAGAATCTTGATATGATTCTGGGAAAACAGAAGTCTGTTCTAAATCGATCCGGACTTGGCTATAGAACCAAATCTCGGCAAAGATCTTACTTTGCTGTACTGAACCAGTCAAGACCTAAGGTTCAGGCATGGGTGCCAAAACTGTGCCTGACTAAACCAACTGGTTCAAATCAATTTTGGATCCCCAAGGACAAGATTCACCTCTTGCCTAACCCATATAGAGGCTATAGTCCAGGGGGAGCCAAAATCAAAACAATTTTTATAATTAGATAGTTTTTTTTATTGATTGATTGTGTGTTTATTTAATTTCTTGCAAATTGCCATGCTTAGATTTAAGGAATTCTTAGATTTAAGGACTAAAATTACTTGAAAATTGAAAACATAGTATTGGGAGGAGGTGAGATGATAGTACGTTAGGGAAGCCAATTTGGCGGAACTAGCCGAAGCTACCGATCCAAGACACAAGCTAGTTAGACCAGAAAATGACCTAATTTAATTTGAAAATGAAATTTCATTAAAAGGCTTTGTCAAGGAAAGGGTGGATGATCCCATAAGGCTTCGGCCAAAGAAGGCCTAGTGCCTCGCCAAGACCTGGAAGCCAATTTCTGAAATTCAAATTCAAGTTAACTTTTGTCAAATTCGAATCTAACTCAAATTTCAAATAATTATAGATTCTAAACTGTTTTTCAAAACCTCTATTTTTCAAACTTATTATCTTTTTGAAAAACACTTAATCTGTTTTCAAAAGTAAATATCTTTTCAAAATAAATGAAAATTCCCTTTCAAAATTAACTTTTACCTTCAAACCTGTCTCTCAAAAACTTAAGGTTAACGTGATTGAAAACCCTAGATTCAGTGAGACAGGAAAATTAAGCTCAAATTAAACCACCTTGCTTGTGCTTTCATAATCATGGTCAAACTATGATTAACCTAGTCAAACATGGTCAAACACAGTCAAACGGAGCCAAACAGTCAAACCTGGTCAAAACAGTCAAAAGTCTGGTACCTAGGGCGCCCGTAACCTGTCGGGCGCCCCTGCCAACACTGAAAAGGTACCAGCTCCAGTCAAAGCAGCAAAAGCTGCATTTGACCGACTTGAGAAGGGCGCCCGTAACCTGTCGGGCGCCCCTATACGCTCCTGTCCCCCACGCTGATTAAAGCAGTCAAAAGCTGCTGACAAACAGCTTTTGAGAAGGGCGCCCGTGACCTGTCGGGCGCCCCTACAGACCTTTTCCCTGCCCGAGGCAAAACCAACCTGTAAAGGGCGCCCGTGACCCGTCGGGCGCCCCCCCCATCAACCCCTATAAAAGGGACCCGAGACTCCCTCATTTCCCACACCACATCTCACACTCCTTCTTCCCTTTGCCTCATTCTTGTGGATCAAGTGAACCTAAGCCTTCCCTTGACTCAACCATGCCTCCAAGGTATGAAATTTAGTTGTGCAATTAATTTTTCTTAAATTACAAATTTTTTTGCACACTCCTTCTTTATCCTTAATCACTTATTTTTTCTACACTTAGAAAACGCCGAGCAGTTCAGTCGAACCCCGGTCATGAGCCCAGTCCCGACCCTAGATTTCCTAACCTAGCACTTTGTAACAAGTTCGCACAAACCACCTACATTCCGATTAAAACAAGCTACCTTAACCGTCATTTCTTCTCCCAATCCTGTCCAGTCGCAATGTCCGCAATTAACTTCTATCAACTAGATAACCTCGTATTCTGCACACATTCGATCAACAACACCCTATGTGCAGAATTCTATAACAACATAGTTAGGCAAGACCACTTGAGCTTCGTCACTACCGTTCAAGGAATGCCCTTGAGCATCACTCCTACCCTACTGAACCGATTTTTGGGACTCCGACCATCTCAGTCCATCTTCTGTTGCTACCCTCCAAGGAACCCGCCCTTCGACGCCCCCTACTCTCATATTGACCTGAACACCTTATACAACTATTTCTTTGGGGAAGCCATGGACCCTGCAGGAGGGCAGTTCCACTCCACCCGACTCCCGATTCAGGACTACGCTCTCTACAGAGTAATTGTCCGTTGCATCCTTCCTTTGTCCACTAGGGACACAGCCACCATGAAACCCTTTCACACTTTTCTTCTCTATGCCCTTATCCACCATCTGGACATAGATATAGGCCTTCACCTCTTCCACTGTATCCTACATGCCTCTAGTGTATCCACTAAGGGGCGGATCCGCACTCCCTACTGCCACGTCATCACCTCTATCCTCCACCACCACGGCCGAAATATCGCTGACGGCGAGATTACCACGATGACCGAATTCGACGAGATAGGATTTAGAAACTTTTCTTTAGCCGGTATAGACGTCTCGGGCACCGGGGTTCTGACTTGGCGACGCCAACCAGCCGCACAGGACATTGCCGACGAGGAGGTCGAGGTCGACGCTGCCGACTTAGCAGCAGAGGTAGATCAGCCCGCTCCACCGACCTTGTACGAGAGAGTTACACGACTCGAGACGCACGTCCAGAGCTTCAGAGAAGAAGTGGAAGCGTACCATATTGAAGACCAAGAGACAAACTTAGGCTACTACAACAACATTATGAGTACCCTCACAGCCGATAGAGAAGCCTGGAATGCACAGTACCATGAGATCATGGCACGATTTGATGCATGGCAGCCGGGCCCATTTGATCCTCCTGGTCCCTCCTCTTAGATGACTTGGACATGTACCCATTTGACTACCCCTACTGAGTAGGGTTGACTTCTGTTGACTTGTACTAGACTTCTACTTGAACTATGCTAATCTTAGCTTGGCTTGTTTATTTTTTTTGACTAAATTAAGTTAGGGTTATGCTTAGTAGAATAGAATCATGTGGTTTTTGGATTTTCAATTTTAAATTGAACTTAAAATGTCTTTTAAAATGTTTTTTGTTAAAAATATTACTTTAACTTTAAAAAGTTTTTTTTACTTAGTTTTATTTCAAAAACTACCCCTTTCAAAACTAGGGCTTTTTCGAAAATGGACTTAGCCTAGGCTCTAACCCTAGAACTGCATGCACCTATAGATCTAGAAGCCAGCATCTCACAAGCACCTTAGGGCACTTTTTGAATGATAACCTAGAAAGGGTTGAGATGCTTAGGTCTTTGCCTTAACTCAAGATGCTTTAAGTAAGTGCATCTGCAGCAGTTGGGGCACTAAATACAAACTGAACAGCAATCAAGTTAAGTGTCAAGTTTAGACAATCTAACTTGAACAGCTCACTTAACTTGACTAACCCTAGCCAAAACTACTGTTTATAACAGTTAGTAAGTAGCTAAGTGGGTTAGACAGGTCCCTAAAGGATTAACCAGACTTAGGTCTTATTTTGATTCAGTACAGCAAATGCTCTATTTAAGTATTGCAAATTTTGTTTCTTTTCTGCATTCTTTTTGATATATGTCAAAGGGGGAGAGTTGGAAAGGAAACAGGAAACACAATTTTTTCTTTTCCATAGTCTTTTCAAAAAGTTGAACTGAAAAATTGGTATAATTTTATTTCTAAGCTCTGAACTATTTTTTGCTTAAAATGATTTTTACTTAATGTTTCTAAGTTTGAAATTTTTCCCAAAAACTGAAAATTTTCTAAAGTCTGAAATTTTTTTTCAAAAATGAAAATTTTCTAAAGGTTCCCAAACCAAGAATGTTTTTGAAAAACTTAGCAAAAACTGTAGAGATTTCCTAACTTATTATCAAAACATGAAATCTTCTTCATTCACACCACCTGTTTTTGAAAAACCTAGGGGGAGATTTCTTCTAGGGGGAGGGAATCTAACTTAGGATTTTAAATTCAGCACTTTTTTCCTTAACTTTTTGAACTAGGTTGCCATATATCAAAAAGGGGGAGATTGTTGGTGCAGTATGCACCCAAGTCAAACCTGTGTTTTGATATTGGCAAAAAGGTTCAAAAGTTAAGGGTTAATGGTTGTCTAACGAGTTTCTTGAGTGTACAGGAAAAGCCCTAGTGAAGGAATGCTAGGCACTGGCGAAGGACTGCCAGACAGGACAAGCCCTAGCGAAGGAATGCTAGGCACTGGCGAAGGGCTGCCAGAAGAAAAAAACCTAGCGAAGGGCTGCTAGGCACCAAGCGAAGGGAAGCTTGGTAACTCAAGACCTGGCGAAGGACTGCTGGGCAAAAGTCCAACTGGAGGATCCGGTTGGCACCAGGTAAAACTCTCCCGAGAGGAGTAGGTGAGGACGCGTTCCCCTCGAGGGAACATTAGGCGTCGGTTTGACCTAGGGCTCCATTTTGGAGATCCAAAGTCAGAACCAAGACAGCTAAGGCTGTTTTAACTAACTTATTATTTGCTGTTTTGGACTAACCCTGGATGCAGGACCGAAGGACTGTGTTTCTGCAGCTCAGAGAGCCTCAAAGGAGTGAGGCCGTAGCTGAGTAGGGCGCCCCGGATGTGTCGGGCGCCCCAGAGTCAACCCAAAGTCAGCAGAGAGGTAAACGCCCCGACAGCAGCGCAATTGGGGGCGCCCCGCGTGTGTCGGGCGCCCCGCATGTCGGGCGCCCCGCGTGTCTCGGGCGCCCACTGTGCCACGCCACTGAAGGCTGCTGCAGCTCACTCTCGCGAAGCCCTGAAGATGACGCTTTGACCGGTCAACCGGGCGCCCCGCGCGCGTCGAGCGCCCCGGTCAAAGCTGATCCCGAAGATGAAGAGATCAGCCTTGACCAGAGGGCTCGCCGGATCAAGAGCCACGTGGGGGGCGCCCCGAGCATGTCGGGCGCCCCCTGCCCTATATAAAGAGGGCCTCGACCCTATTCTTGAACAACCAATTCCTTCGACAATTCTACGCTCTTCTGCTTCCACGACACGCTCCAGAAAGCTGCCAACTCAAGCCGACGACGTCCCGCTGCTCCAGAACTTCAATCTTCACCGGACGTCGGTAACAAGAGTTGTATTTAAGTTTACGAGAATATTTTTATTATTATTTGTGTGTAAACTTTTGCGAACTTATAGAATTGCCCGCAGAAAACGGTCAACGACCGTGGGCCTTGGAGTAGGAGTCGACCCAGGCTCCGAACCAAGTAAACCGGCTGTGTTTGCGTTGTTGTGTTCTCTTTTATTTCCGCTGCGCACCCGCTCTTTTTAAATCCGAACGAATTGCGACATTCACCCCCCCCCCCTCTCTCGCATTTCTCGATCCAACAGGAAGTTCGGTAGATGCTGCTGTGAGGAATGAGTTTGAGGCTCTTGTTGGCAGAAAGCATTCCCATACCTCAAATTAGGATGATTCCTCCAACCGGGATTATAAGTGGAGGAATAAGGATTGTTCCTTGCTTGAAATTGTCCTCTCACTAATGCTGCTACTGTTTCATCCTGTTGGAGAGTGGGGCATGAATCTGAAGTGTGCTCCTGACTAGAGCAAATGCCACACACACTTATCACTTGACTAGACTGTGGAGGTACTGAAGTAGTTGAATTAAGTCTCTCCATTTTTAATTCCATTTGCTTAAAAGCCGAGGTGAGCTCCATCAATGCATTCTTAACCTCCTTCTGATCAGTAGGAACTCCCTGAATTTCACCCACTCCTCTGGTGGTCAAGGCTCTGCTTCCAAATTGTTGGGAATTCTCAGCCATATTAGAAATTAGCTCCCTAGCTTGAATTGACGTTTTGTTCACTAGGGCCCCTCCAGCTGCATCATCTATCATGACTCTGTCCATCTGCAGCAATCCCTCATAGAAGTACTGAATCAATAATTGCTCGCTGATTTGATGCTGGGGGCAACTTGAACACAGCTTGTTAAACCTCTCCCAGTAGTCATACAATGTCTCACCAACCACTTGCTGAATCCCACAGATGCTTTTTCTGATTATAGTTGTCCTGGAGGCTGGGAAATACTTCTCCAAAAATGCCTTCTTCATAGCGATCCAACTAGACACATGTCCTGTAGGCAGATAATAGAACCAGTCTTTTGCTGCTCCTGTCAGTGTAAAGGGGAAAGCTCTCAGCTTGATGTCTTCTTCAGAAATGCCCTGAGGCTTCATAGTGGAGCATACAACATGGAATTCATGCAGGTGTCTGTTTGGATCCTCTCCAGTAAGTCCCTGAAACTTTGGCAGCAAATTGATGAGTCCAGATCTTAGCTCAAAATTCCCCCTAGCTCAGGATAAGCTATGCTGGAGTACTGAAATGCAGCGTCTGGTGCTGTGAGCTCCTTCATGGTTCTTTGGTGGTCTGCCATGTCACTGCCTGAGTGAGTGAAGATAGTCTGAATAGGAAGGATATCTGTAGTCTCAGAAAGAATGGCCTGGCTCCTCCTGACTCTGAAAGTCCTCTCAATCTCAGGGTCGAAATCTTCTAAATCACCACCTAAAGACCTGGTCATAAAACAAGACAACTCGCAGTAAAAGTGGATAGAGAGATAAAACAAATAAAATCAAATCAAAAGATATAGCAATAAGCACAAAAGTAAATCAAGAGTGATATGAAATAAGTGCACAAGCAAAAATCAAACAAGTCAACTAGTAGTCCCCGGCAACGGCGCCAAAAATTTGATAGACCCAAATGGACTGTCACGAATGTGGGTCTACCAAATTTAGATATGAATGAAATGCTGGAAACCCTTTTTACAATCAAAAGTATGAAAATGTAATATAGGGGCCACAGGTCGTATTTTTTCTCGGGGCTAGTTGAAGATTGTTTGATTCGAGCTCGTGTTTTTCTGTCGTTTATGTTTTTGGGTTTCAAATAATTGATTTGGTTTTGGTTTGTAAATAAAAGTGAAATAGCAATGGAAAAATAAGAACCTCGATCTAATGAACTAAACAAGAATCCTTGGGACTAAATAGCTCAACCAATGAAAACCTAATCAAGCAAGGAACTTAACCGAATTTGAAAACTAAATCTAAATTCAAATTGCAAACAAACACTAATCTGAAATATAGAGGCAGTTATGGCATGTTTCGGAATTGAACAAGCTAAGACAAATCAATGCAAAAGAAATTCGAAATTTTCACAAGCAACAAATATCAATTTAGCATGCAACATTTTTGGAAGCCAATCACTGCCAAGAAAATTCAGAAATACTAAAGGGTGATATCGAATGATTTTAAAAACTATTCTACACCAAAAGATAAGTCAAAACTTGATGCAAAGCATCACCCGAACAGCTTGGCACGCAAGGGGCAATCCTTGTGCCCAAAACTGAGTTTTTGTGCCAAGTACAAACTGATTCTATCAGTCCAGAATTTCCACTGACTGAATGCAGCGTGACAAGCAACCTATAAATGAAGAGCTTGGCAGGAATGGATGAGGAAAACCAGCCCTAAACTAGTTCACTTAAGACACAAACCGAAACAGGGAAAAACATGCAGAAATATAGGCAAATGCAGTAATGAAATCAGACTTTCGGAAATGTGATACTTGCTGAGCTAAAACATGGACTGAATTGCAGAAAATCAAAACCAAATTCTATGTCAACTAAGCAAACATATATAGGACTCGAAGGCAGGAATTAATGAGGAAATCCAGAGACAATTTGGCAAACAAACAGCCCTGGCAACTTCAGAAATCGGCAGGAATTTCAGAGCTAAGAGTGGCACGCAACAAAGGACTTGATACACAGAAAATAAGATATGAAACAAACTGAAATTAAGTGTAACTACTCACTAACAAGTAACTTAACTAATTAGACTAAAGATTAAACCAAACTACAGCTGAAACAATTCAAACAACTACACTTACGAATCTGAAATTTTTGCAGAAATTAACTATACTCACAATGGCAAACTGATACGCAAGAAATAGGGTTGCAAAGAACTACAATTAAATGCTAATTTAACCAAACACACTATCTATCTATACTAAAGCAGAGATTAACAACTAAGAACAAGAAATCTGAGACAAATTCAGAAACCGAAAGAAAGAAAAGGAAACAGAACTAAACTTGGCACGCACCCATTGGATTTGCACGCAGCAATTTAAACAAAATTGAACTAGAATTTGAAGCAGTTATCCACTACACACATTCCCTAACTATCAAACTTGAAGAACTACACGCAATAGAAACCAAACACAACTTGAAACTTAGACTAAGGTAGCAGAAATAACCATTCAAAACAGAACAGTGCATAAATCCAATTATAGCTACAAAACTTGGAAATTAAGGATCTAAGCTACTCCTCAACCCTTCTCCAACTCAAGAGCTCCTTGGTCGTCAATCAAGAGTGAACTTCAGACCCGCAAGCTCAACAAATCAATGAGGAACTGTCTCTGATGCCGAATTAGATCAAATCCTGCCCAAGCTGAAATTTGCTTCCGAATTCTTCAAACTTGCTATGGTGACTTGCGATTTGGATTAGGGAATGACCGAAACCTTCCAGGGAACCCCTCTGGTCAGCTCGGAAGCAGTGGAAGTGGAGCACAACTGAGCTCGCTGAATTCGAGTAGTGAAACTGCTGAAACCTCACGCAGCTTCACTATTGAGCAGAAATCCAATCTGAACCCTCATTGAGACTCTCTTCACTGACCTTGCCCTTGCTCTGATGATAGATTGAGTGATCACGCCTTCGATTGGATGAAAAATAGAAGAAAATGATGAAGAACGGCAGAACCTACTGTTGCGGCGAAGACGCGATGAAGGGAAGAAGCTGCGGCAATTTTGATTAAATAGGAACCAATGGACGGTCCAGATTGATCCACTTCAATCCAACGGCTGATCTTGCTCTGATTTGAGCCAAACTTTGATGATGATGATCTGGGGTCAGGATCTGCCTTGTGGTAGCTTAGATCCTCCAGATTTGCAACGGATGGTCCAGATCAAGCTAATCTTTGAATGGATGATCTAGAGCCCTCCAAGCTTGATCCAACGGTTGATTGAGCTCTGATTGGGATGAAACCTTCAGATCTTGATCAGGGTGCTTGATCAACCCTAGCCCTGGCTCAGATTGCTTCAGATGATCCCGGATGGCTCAGATCTAGCCGCTCTTGAATCGGACGGCCCAGATTAAATCATAATCTTGATAATTCGATCCGGGTCACTTCCGACTCAAGTTTGACCCAATATGCCCTAGGTCCAGGAACCTTTGATGCCTACAAAAATAGATCAAGAATTTAGTGGCCAAATAATCCAATTTTATGCAAATTTGTAATTAAGTCCAAAACAAGAGTAAGTTCTAAAACCTAGGGTAAAATCACAATCAAGCCATAAAAACATAGGTCAAACATGGATTTTAGCAGCTCAAATAATCAATAAAATAGTATTTATCAGGGTTCTCAGGTGAGGTCAGAGGATCGTCAAATCTTCATCGCCATCCCATCCTTTGAGATCGAAGGGGTTTGGATTGGATTTCCCCAACTGATGCAGTTTGAGCAGAGTTCATCAAGCAGAGCTGTTTTCCAGCGATTTGTGGAGCTAAAGGGGTTCCTGGCTTGCCCTTGCGTGACAAACAAGGATATCTTGAGCTAGAGAGTGATTGGGGATAGTTTTCTTATTGAATTTTCAAGCTTTTAGTTGTAATTTTCATTTCTGCATGCGTGCCATTTTATTTCTGAACATTGTATCAGTTGCTGTAGTTTTCTTGTATGGATCGTTTCTTTCTCAATTGGAGGCTCAACCTTGAGTGACAGCAAGGATTTCGTGAGCTGAGATGAAAGATTGAGGCTTTGCTTAGTTAAATTCCATTGCAATTAGTTGTAATCTCGAATTCTGTCATTTCTGTTCTGTTTTCATATCAACTGCTCTAGCTTCCTGTTATGAATTGCTTCAGTGGTAATTAGGTTTCAGTAATTAGTTAGGCAGTTTATAGTGAGCAATTGAAATTAGTTCAATTTGTTTCGTAGCTAAGTTTCATTTCTGCAATTCCATTAGCTGCTGCGTATCAATTCCACTGCGTGTGCAGTCATTTCTTCACTTAGCTAGCTATAATTTCAGCAATTTGATTCTGCTTTTAGTTTAGCTACATCTTCAGCAAATTGTTCAGCTTTTCCATGTTGAGTATCAAGTTTTGAACCTGCGTATCAAGTGATTTCTGATTTCTTCCTTGCGTGGCAATGTATTATCTGCAGTTTCATTTCTACCATGACAATTTTGTTTGTGCCAAGTTTCTACAATGTTTCCAAACTGATCAATCTGATTTTCGTGCATTAGTTTTAGTGTATCAGTGAATTGTTACTGAATTGGTGTTTCTGCATCTGAAATTTCTGCATTCATATCATCTTTGAATTTTTGCGTTCCTGCGCATGATTCCTGAATAAGTCTTGTGCTTGAAGTGTTTAGCTTGAGTTCTGAAGTCCCTTACTCATCCCTGCATTTATTCATGCCTGCACATCAGTTTTTGGCATCAGTTTGAGCTCGAAATCAGTTTCTTTGCATTCATTGCATTTCTGAATTGTAACTTCTTTCCGGAAATTTCAAGCTTGTCTCCCTGAATTTTGGTATCAAGAAAAGCTTGAGCACTGTTATGTATCAATCCATCCTTAAGTTTTGGTTTGAGTGGTGAAGGTTTAAGCTTAAATCAGTTTAGTAGGGTACTCTTGCATTTGAAATCAGATTTGTTTAATTTCCAAAATTTGTAAGTGCTTGGTGTTGATGCAGTCTGGCCCGGTTGTTGTTTTGGTGTTTGACAATAATTTAAGTTTGGTTGAGTGAATTTGGGTTAAAGTCCTGGTCGGGGACTGGGCATGAAACCCTGGTGAGTGAAGCCAGGTCCTAGCTTGTGAAGCTAGGTTGAAATCCCGGTGAGTGAAGCCGGGTCCTGGTGAGTGAAGCCAGGTGATGGAAATCCCGGTGAGTGAAGCCGGGTCCTGGTGAGTGAAGCCAAGTGATTGGAAATCCCGGTGAGTGAAGCCGGGTCCTGGTGAGTGAAGCTAGGTGATTGGAAATCTCGGTGAGTGAAGCCGGGTCCTGGTGAGTGAAGCCAGGTGTTGGAAATCCCGGTGAGTGAAGCCGGGTCCTGGTGAGTGAAGCCAGGTGTTGGAAAAGTCCTAATTCGGAAGGGTTGGGTGAAAAGTCCTAGCTTGGAGGGCTAGGTGAAAAGTCCTAACTTGGAGGGTTAGGTGCAAATTCCCATCCTGGAGAATTAGGTGAAAAAGTCCTGGCTTGGAGGGTCAGGTGCCTAGCTTGGAGGGCTAGGTTGGATGATGTTCTAACTCGGAAGAGTTGGGTGAAAAGTCCTAGCTTGGAGGGCTAGGTGAAAAGTCCTAGCTTGGAGGGCTAGGTGAAAAGTCCTAACTTGGAGGGTTAGGTGCAAATTCCCAACTTGGAGAGTTAGATGGAAAAATCCTTAGCTTGAAGGGCTAAGGTGGATGAATCCCTAGCTTGGAGGGCTAGGGTTGAGTCACTGGATCGGTCTGGTGACCGATCAGGGACATTGGCACGCAGCTCCTTAGTGGATCGGTCTGGTGACCGATCCAGCTATGTCTGATCGGACTGGTGACCGATCAGGGAGCACACAGTGAGATTGGGAATCTACTGTGTGGCTCCTGATCGGACCAGTGACCGATCAGGGAACAAGCTGCTTCCTTGCTGTCTTGCTCCTGATCGGTCTGGTGACCGATCAGGGAGCAAACGGTGAGTGAGTTCCCTTGCTAATCAAAGTCTTGGATCAGTCCGGTGACCGATCAGGGATCTTGGATTTGATTAAAAAATCACTGTTCATCTGCCCTGATCGATCTGGGTGACCGATCAGGATCCGTTCTGGTCGGTCGGGTGACCGATCAGGCTTCACCCTGATCGGTCTGGTGACCGATCAGGCGTGTATAGCTGCGAGAGCTGGGAATCCCAGCGAAGCAGTGGATCGATCTGGTGACCGATCAGGCGCAGAACTTTAATTCAAATATGCTGTCAGAAGTCTGTTTTCACTGCCGATTCTCTGCTACTTGCTGATTTCTTTTTGATATGCATTGCTAAGCCTCTGTTGGAGTGTGCAGGTGATAGCAGGTGATTCAAACACTCAAGGAGGGTCAATGGGAGGCTTTCCTTGGAGCAGGTTTGGATCTTTTGTGTTTTCAGGTCTCAACGGCGTCTGGCGCATCTGGCAACTGACGAAGGCGCGGCTGGCAACTGACGGAGGCTCAGCTGGAGGAGTGTCCAGTGGACTGAGTGCTCAGAGAGGTTAGTGGGTCAGGGTGTGAGTCAGTGGTGCTGATGGAGTTGGCGACGTTGAGCAAGAGCTTAAGTGGCGAAGCTGGAAGCAGAGGCGAACGAGACAGAAACTGGGAGGAGTTTGGCTGGGCTGTGTTCGTGCTCTCTGTTGCTTTGTGCTTGAGCTACAACTGCTAAGGAGGTTGCTACTACACATATTCTGATCCTTGAAACAACCTGTTGAGAGATTGCATACTTGAGCACTTGGAAGAAGAAACAAGGAGCTCGGTGAGTCCATCAGCAAGAAGACACGAAGAGAGAGTTCTTGCGTTGGATCTTGGCTGGGTGGAGCTCGGTGAGGGGCTTGCTTGTGTTCTTGCTTTCCTAAGTGCTCAGTAAGGTTTCTTCTTGTGTTTCATTGTGCTTAATTCCATATATTGTTTGAAACGCTGTGGAGAGGTTTCTCCACCGAGAAGGAGGATTTGATATCCGGATTTTCCGGGGCTTGATCTGCCGACGATCAAGGGATCGCCCACCTTAAGGGCACGCCAAGGAGTAGGGGCAAGTTATCCCCGAACCTTGTAAACGATCCTTGTTAGCGTTTATAGTTAGCTTTTCATTTCTGCATTCATACTCTGTTTGGTTTTTGCTTCCGCTGTGCTACTAACATTGAAGTGCAGAAATCTCAAAAGATAGAAAGCGTTTTTTGTGTCCGGCTAGATTCACCCCCCCCTCTCTAGCCATCTCGTTCCCAACAAGTGGTATCAGAGCATGGTGCTCTGTTCACGGCTTAACATCCGAGAGCTTACAACATGATGGCTGGAAGAGAAGGAATGAGCACAAACTGACCTCCATTCTTTGACGGCACATATTTTTCATATTGGAGGTCAAGGATGGAGTTCTACCTCAAAACCAACATGAGCATATGGTTTTCAGTGAAGGAGGGGTTCTCCCTTCCAAAGAATCATGAGGGAAATGAACTTGAGTTTTCAAGTTGGTCGGCTGAGCAAGTCAAAAAGGGGGAAGCAAATGCCAAAGCTACTGTCACCTTGCAATGTGGGATGGCTAAGGATCAGTTGGTCAAGGTGGGTCCATTCACAAGTGCTAAAGATCTATGGAATAAGATTATTAAGCTCCATGAAGGAACTCAAGACACCCGAATAGCCAAGAAGGACCTCCTTCACAGTCAACTCCAAAATCTATCCATGGAAGAAAATGAAAAGGTAAGTGAACTCCATGGAAGATTCAAAGAGATTCTCAATGGCCTCCACTCCATCAATGAAAAGGTAGAAAACCGGGATCTAGTAAGGTTAGTTCTCAAAGCTTTCCCTAGGAATGCCTTGTGGTCATCCATGGTGGATGCCTACAAGGTTTCCAAGGGCCTTTCTTTTGTTAAGTTAGAAGATCTATTTTGTGAAATGGAATTACATGAGATCTCTAACCAAAGCCCAAAGGAGAAAGGGTTGGCTTTTGTGGCATGTGACAGGAAGAAGAAGAAGGAGAAGGAGGAGGAAAAGAACCACTGTCATGTGGCTCTCGTAGCCTTAGAAGAATCATCCAATGAGAGCAGTGATGAATCAAGTGACTCATCAACCGCGCCTTCATCATCTTCGGATGATGAAGAGGTAATTTCTCCTGAGTTGGATAAATGCTATAGAACAATAGCATGCTTGACAAAAATGCTTAATAAATCTAAGGCCAAAATCAAAGCATTAAGGTTGGAAGTAAAAGAATTGAAATCCTCTAAGGTTGAGGGCATTAATGATTTGCATGATAAATCCCTTAAGGATGAAAATAAGAATTTGAAGAACGAAGTTGAAAACCTCAAGAATGTTCTTGAGAAGTTTTCAACAAGCTCTAAAACATTAGATATGATACTCAACTCACAAAGAGCGATGTACAACAAGGTTGGTTTGGGTTACCAACCTAAAGAACCTAGTGTCATATCTTTAATGTCAAGAACCTATTTTAGATCATCAAATGATTCTAAGGTTCGAAAAGTCAAAAAGAAATTGACTAAGGCATGGGTGCCAAAGTCATTCATTGTAGATTCTTTAGGTCCCAAAATTTGGGTACCTAAAACCTCTATCTTTAGAATTGTATAGCTTGGATTGAGGGGGAGCATCTATCAACATGGGTTGTTGATAATGGGTGCTCCAAACCCATGACCAAAAAGAAAAAAAATTGTCATTCACATGATTGGTTATGGAAAATTCGAATTAAATGCTTTGATCTCCATTGCTTTAGTTCTTATAACAATGTAATCCCTTGGCTAGTGATTTTTATGGAATTTATGTGCCAAAGTATTTAACCATGCTTAAGTTCAATCTACTCGAGCATTTAAATCTTTCCATGATCAAGTTTGCTTTCAAAACAAAGAAGAAATTGTCTAGTTCAAATAACAATACATGTTCATTACTTCTAGTTTCCATAGTTGGAAAATTTTTGTTTGAAAATTTCTGGTTGAGATCATGAAGAGTTTAGTTAAGGATTGAATGTACTTTCATCAGCTGTATTTCCTGTGCTATGCCATGCTTAACTTTTAGTTCACTTGAAAAGAAAATAGCTTGTTAACATAGCTCATGATGTTTCAAAAGTTAGCATTCAATGTCCATGACTTGTTTGTTTTCCCACTGATTATGCTTTGATATAAACCTGTGTTTGGGACTCAAGTTCATGCTTAAGAACATACTGATCATGTTTAGATACAAACCTATTTATGATACACAAGTTCATGCTTAGCACATAATGATCATGCCTTGATAGGGGTTTAAGGTCTTGAAACTTGATGGAATAACACTTGGTTAAGGGACCCCATGTTTGGAACCAAAGTAATTAAAATCAATTGAATTAGGGGTTTGGGAATGGCTAAGAATTGAAACAAACCTGATTTCAGAATTGCTGAAATCGGTTTCTGAAATCTGAAACTGAAAAACCATTCTGTATCAGACCTGATCGGTCCACCGACCGATCAGGGATCACTCTGATCGGTCCGGTGACCGATCAGACCAACTCTGATCAAGGAACTCCCAGATCGTTCCAAATTGATCCAAAACCTCCTCAAACCAATCTCTCCTCATCAAATTGTATCAGTGTAATGAACATACCACACACAAATCTGATACAAACCAAGTACAATTGAAACATACTTGATCATCCATTGGTACAAACCTGGTACTAAGGGAGCACAAATTTGTTCAAGTGATACAAACCTAGTACTTAATAGTGATTTGATACAAACCTATGTTGGAATGTTCAAATTCATAAGAAAGGGTTTGTTGAGTCATAACTCTTATTCTTAATGTCGTATTTCGGAAATTTTTCTGAAATATCGAATATCAATAGAGTCTACTCCCCGGTTATGGAATGCCAATTATTAATGCAGTCTGATCAGGAACGTATCAGAGTTTCAGGAATTTTTCTGAAATCTGATCGCTGCCCAGACTAATCATAAATTCTTCTGTATCACGTAATCAACAGACCTGGTTGGTCGTGGAGACCAATCAGGACTATGTTTCAGATACAGATGCATTCCTTACTCGTCCTATGAAGCATATACATATTTGACCATAATATACTTCTGTATATGTCTTCACATGGAAGTCCAAGTGTTAGTGCAGTCCGATCTTAAACGAATCAGAATTACAGAAATTTTTCTGAAAATTGTTCGTTCATAGATAAATCAGAAATTTTTCTGTATCAATTATAAGTCTGATGAAGCTGCATTATTACTTGTCGTATGAAACATATACATGCTTGACCATGATATTATTCTGTATATGTTTTCATGTGAATTTCATACTTTTTGGCGTATGATGCATATACGTTGTTGCCATGATACATTTATGGTATATGCCTCTCATATGCAATTCAAAATTATGCTTTGATTATTTTGGGTTTGGGGAGAGACCCGTGTTTGAGGGGGAGATATGTTTAAACTTAATAACCATACCCTTTTCGATGTTTGACAAAGGGGGAGAAAATGGCTGATTAAGTTTATGGTTATTATAGGGGGAGGATCATGATTCCCTTATGAGAATTGAACGGATTTCAATTGATTGATACCTAAACTTAAATCGAGTTGTCAAACAACAAAAAGGGGGAGATTGTTGATGCAGTCTGGCCCGGTTGTTATTTTGGTGTTTGACAATAATTTAAGTTTGGTTGAGTGAATTTGGGTTAAAGTCCTGGTCGGGGACTGGGCATGAAACCCTGGTGAGTGAAGCCAGGTCCTAGCTTGTGAAGCTAGGTTGAAATCCCGGTGAGTGAAGCCGGGTCCTGGTGAGTGAAGCCAGGTGATGGAAATCCTGATGAGTGAAGCCGGGTCCTGGTGAGTGAAGCCAAGTGATTGGAAATCCCGGTGAGTGAAGCCGGATCCTGGTGAGTGAAGCCAGGTGATTGGAAATCCGGTGAGTGAAGCCGGGTCCTGGTGAGTGAAGCCAGGTGTTGGAAATCCCGGTGAGTGAAGCCGGGTCCTGGTGAGTGAAGCCAGGTGTTGGAAAAGTCCTAATTCGGAAGGGTTGGGTGAAAAGTCCTAGCTTGGAGGGCTAGGTGAAAAGTCCTAACTTGGAGGGTTAGGTGCAAATTCCCATCCAGGAGAATTAGGTGAAAAAGTCTTGGCTTGGAGGGTCAGGTGCCTAGCTTGGAGGGCTAGGTTGGATGATGTTCTAACTCGGAAGAGTTGGGTGAAAAGTCCTAGCTTGGAGGGCTAGGTGAAAAGTCCTAGCTTGGAGGGCTAGGTGAAAAGTCCTAACTTGGAGGGTTAGGTGCAAATTCCCAACTTGGAGAGTTAGATGGAAAAATCCTTAGCTTGGAGGGCTAAGGTGGATGAATCCCTAGCTTGGATGGCTAGGGTTGAGTCACTGGATCGGTCTGGTGACGGATCAGGGACATTGGCACGCAGCTCCTTAGTGGATCGGTCTGGTGACCGATCCAGCTATGTCTAATCGGACTGGTGACCGATCAGGGAGCGCACAGTGAGATTGGGAATCTACTGTGTGGCTCCTGATCGGACCAGTGACCGATCAGGGAGCAAGCTGCTTCCTTGCTGTCTTGCTCCTGATCGGTCTGGTGACCGATCAGGGAGCAAACGGTGAGTGAGTTCCCTTCCTAATCAAAGTCTTGGATCGGTCCGGTGACCGATCAGGGATCTTGGATTTGATTAAAAAATCACTGTTCATCTGCCCTGATCGATCTGGGTGACCGATCAGGATCCATTCTGGTCGGTCTGGTGACCGATCAGGCTTCACCCTGATCGGTCTGGTGACCGATCAGGCTTCACCCTGATCGGTCTGGTGACCGATCAGGCTTCACCCTGATCGGTCTGGTGACCGATCAGGCGTGTATAGCTGCGAGAGCTAGGAATCCCAGCGAAGCAGTGGATCGATCTGGTGACCGATCAGGCGTAGAACTTTAATTCAAATATGCTGTCAGAAGTCTGTTTTCACTGTCGATTCTCTGCTACTTGCTGATTTCTTTTTGATATGCATTGCTAAGCCTCTGTTGGAGTGTGCAGGTGATAGCAGGTGATTCAAACACTCAAGGAGGGTCAATGGGAGGCTTTCCTTGGAGCAGGTTTGGATCTATTGTGTTTTCAGGTCTCAACGGCGTCTGGCGCATCTGGAAACTGACGAAGGCGCGGCTGGCAACTGACGGAGGCTCAGCTGGAGGAGTGTCCAGTGGACTGAGTGCTCAGAGAGGTCAGTGGGTCAGGGTGTGAGTCAGTGGTGCTGATGGAGTTGGCGACGTTGAGCAGGAGCTTAAGTGGTGAAGCTGGAAGCAGAGGCGAATGAGACAGAAACTGGGAGGAGATTGGCTGGGCTGTGTTCGTGCTCTCTGTTGCTTTGTGCTTGAGCTACAACTGCTAAGGAGGTTGCTACTACACATATTCTGATCCTTGAAGCAACCTGTTGAGAGATTGCATACTTGAGCACTTGGAAGAAGAAACAAGGAGCTCGGTGAGTCTATCAGCAAGAAGACACGAAGAGGGAGTTCTTGCGTGAGATCTTGGCTGGGTGGAGCTCGGTGAGGGGTTTGCTTGTGTTCTTGCTTTCCTAAGTGCTCAGTAAGGTTTCTTCTTGTGTTTCATTGTGCTTAATTCCATATATTGTTTGAAACGCTGTGGAGAGGTTTCTCCACCGAGAAGGAGGATTTGATATCCGGATTTTCCGGGGCTTGATCTGCCGACGATCAAGGGATCGCCCACCTTAAGGGCACGCCAAGGAGTAGGGGCAAGTTATCCCCGAACCTTGTAAACGATCCTTGTTAGCGTTTATAGTTAACTTTTCATTTCTGCATTCATACTCTGTTTGGTTTTTTCTTCCGCTGTGCTACTAACATTGAAGTGCAGAAATCTCAAAAGATAGAAAGCGTTTTTTGTGTCCGGCTAGATTCACCCCCCCCCCTCTCTAGCCATCTCGTTCCCAACACTTGGATCAGGTTTCCCATAGATTGAGTTATCTATTGCTATCACTTGTTTAGTTTTTCCTTTATTTTTATTGCTATTTCATTTCTCATTGCAATCTAAACCCTCATTTTATTCGAAACCCAAAATATCAACGACACATAAATACAAGTTTGAATCACACAACATCAACTAGCCCCGAGGAAAAATACGACCTGTGGCCCCTTTACTACGTTTTCATTCTTTGATTGCAAAAAGGGTTTCCGGCTTTATAAATATTCTAAATTTGAGACCCACATTCGTGACAGTCTATTTCGTGGCCATCAAATTTTTGGCGCCGTTGCCGGGGAAGCAACTAGTTGATTTATTTTATTTTTGCTTGTATGCTTATGGACATATCGTTGGGTTCTATTTTATTTTGCTTTATCTTGTGTATACGGTTGCTGCCATTTTTCTTGTTTGTTGTGTGACAGGGCTGTAAGATCAAAATGTTTTCACCAGAGGACTATACAGAGATAAAAGAGGCATTGATGGAGTTGAAATGTTGGTGTAAGGTGTTGGAATACCAACAAAAACATAAAGCGCATTCATCTACTTACCAGCAGCCGATGCAGCCTTCATTTCAGCCACCTCAGCCCCAATTTCAGAATGGCCAGCCACAATTTCAGCCTTTCCAACAACCACAACAATTTCAGCTACCAAATCAATTTTTTCAACCGCAATTTCAACAAGATTTTCAGCCAAGTCAATCAAATTTCCAGCAAACTCAGATTGGGCAGCCACTATTCCAGAGTTTCCAACCCCAATTTCAGCAACCCTATCAACAAGATCAATCACCTTTTCAAGGAATTCAGCAAGGGTACCAAGTTAATTCGAATTTCCAGCAACCATGTCAATTTCCACAGCAATTTCACCCTTGCAACCAGAATTTCCAGCCACAAGATCAGAATTTCCAGCCCACTCAATTTCAGTTTTCACCACCACAATTTCAACCTCAGATCCAAGATTTCCAGGGTTACAATTCTCAGAAAATTCAACCATCATTTCAGCCCAATTTTCAGCAGTTTAATCAGCCCATTCAACCATTTGAGCAGCCTCAACAGCTCCCATTTAATAATGCACAGCCTACTCTTGGTCTTCAACAGTCTTATGTTACATTTAAAGACCAACAAGAGTTCCACACTAACCAAGGAGGCTTTGAGAATCCTGATTGGAGTGAGGCTCAACAACAGAGGATGTTGGAGATGTGTCAACAAATGTTACAACAACAACAAGACATGGGAGGACGCTTTGGGAAATTGGTTGATCAATTAACAAGAGTTCCACACTAACCAAGGAGGCTTTGAGAATCCTGATTGGAGTGAGGCTCAACAACAGAGGATGTTGGAGATGTGTCAACAAATGTTACAACAACAACAAGACATGGGAGGACGCTTTGAGAAATTGGTTGATCAATTCAATCAGATAAAAGCCCAAAGAACAGAACAATTATCTTCTCAAGCTGCTCTTAATTTTGAGGGCCCCAGAGTTGAGTTTATATCAGTTCAAAGTGACCCTAGTGCATGGCCAAGTCCTTCTTCAAGTGATCTTAGAATTTTGGTGGAAGAAGAAGAAGAAATCATTAAAATCAGGGCACCTACAGCATGCATCCCTCCAGAGATTCTTGTTCAAAATTCATTTCCAATTTTTTTCAGCTCAAGAAGAAGAAACTAAAGCTCCAAAGGACCATTTTAGACTTTTATTTTGTGATGATAGTATTATTGATGGTCCTAATTTTTCTGATATTGTTGTTGCAGATATTACAGAAGAAGAATGCATGGGAGATGATATTCCAGGTGTAGGGGATTGCACTAAGCCCCAGGGACCACCAACAGTGATGGATTCATTAGAAGATTCAGAAGATGAACCAGAAAGTGTAGGGACTTGCATGGTGGAAGCAAGAACCCAAGGATCACCTACTTTAGTTGAGTGTTCACCAGATCTTGAGTCTGAGATGGAACCTATACTTGACCAGGAGGAGAACACGGATACATCTACCCTTGTAGAACCTCCAGGTATTCTTCAACACGCTCAGGTAAGTATTTCTCCTCTTTGCTCAGAAAAATTCAGCGAGGTACCTAGTGCTGACTTTATTGGTTATGATGAATTTATTGATATACCTTGTGTAGAAATTGCTTGTGCAAATCCAATAGAGGTACCAAAAATTGATTTCCTTGGTTGTAATGCATTACTTGATACATCTCTTGTAGATATGGATTGCGAAAATATTTTAGAGGCACCTATAATTGATGTTATTTGTTATGATGAATCTCTTGATACATCTTTTGTATATATGAATTGTGAAAAATTTTTAGAAGTGCCTGAAATTGATGTTATTTATTATGATGAATCTCTTACTATATCTTATGCTGAGGTTAAATGTGAAAAATTTATGGAGGTATCTGAGATTGATTTTATTGGCTGTGACACATTGCTTGATACATCCTTGATGGAAAATAATTGTGATATTTCTATTGAAGTGCCAAAAATTGATTTCTTTGTTTGTGATGATTTCCTGGATGCAAATTTTGTAGAAAATAATTGTGAAAAATTTATTGAGGCACCAAGAATTGATTTCATTGGATATGATGCAGTTTTGGATACATTTCATGCAAAGACTGATATTATTTTATTTCTGTCTTACCCTGCACGCTTGAGAGGGGTATTACATTGTTTTGCAGGGTCTAGAAGACTTCTGGAGTGGGTGCTCCATCTGAACAGACTCCAGCCTCCTGGAAAATCTTTCAAAAGACATCAAGAAGGAGGAGTTGATTTTACTCTAATTCAAAGCACTCCACCTCTGACATGGGTCTTGTACCTAAATCGCCTGCGGCCACCGGAGCTAAATTTTGTAAAGTTCAAGTGTGGGGGAGTCCTAATTCTCTCAGCCACCCATGCTCCTCCACTACTACGATGGAGGCTCCTTCTTGATAGACTCCGTCCACCAGAAATAAAAGGGAGTTTATTTTTCTTGTATTTTCTTTCATTGCATGTTTCATTTTTATGCTTTCTAGAAGTAGTATTTTCCTTTAAATTGAGTCCTTACTAATAAAGGCATGAGTAGAGTAGAATGAATAGGAGTCATTGTAAATACCTTGTTATTTCTTTTATCACTTTTTCTTACATGAGTGGAAATAAATGTATCCCTCTAGGTTATCTCTATAGCATTTTAGGGTCTTTTGAAAATAAAATAAATTTGGTTGTTAAAACTTAAGGTTTGAGCTAATGGATGAATTCTTGGATGCTTGAGTACTACTTGGCTTTAGATTCTTAATTGATGTCTCGAGATGAATTATTTTTACCTAGTGAGAATTAGCCTTATATTTCTGACACACATATGTTATTGTACTCTAGAACTTGCTTAGGTTCTTTCAAAATCATATTTCAATGATTGGATCATATCTATGGAGGCTAATCACTTTGTTTACCTTTCCATATCAATTTTGGCAAAAATCATGTTCATTCCATTTTTCTTTACTTATTTCTTACTCTTACCCTCACTTTTCTATAGACTTGTTTGTTTGGGGTGTTTCTTAATGCTATTTTGTCCGAGACGGACAAAGATTTAAGTGTGGGGGAGTGACTAGTGTTTTGGTATCGAAGAGGCATTTTTATGTCAAGAAAAAAAAAATTTTTTGTGCCAAGCTCAATTCGGTTGAAGAAGAAGAATTTTTGTGCCAAAGTCTAAGTGGCACGTAAATATGTAATTGAAGCCAAATTCCGGAAGAAGTCAAGCAATAAGTTGAAGATCTAAGCAAGATTGTGCCATTGTGAATTCGGCTGAAAGAAAAAAAAACAGAAGAAAAAAATCTGAAAACACATCTTGCTACAAGGTTGTGCCATTGAAGGAATAAATTCTTTGGATAGCATGTTTTGATCAGAATGCATTGGACTTGCAGCTGTTCTTTGTTTAGAAATCAGACACATCTTGCTTAATGTTGAATTGTAGCTGGGCAGATCTGAAATCAAAGAAGAAAAAGCTGTGCCAGAGTCAAAAATGGCACACAATGGCTGAAACTAGTGCATTTGTTGCTGCGGAGTGAGAGCTGCTGAATGGTACAAGCCAAATTAGAATGAAGCTGAGAAAAAGCTGTGAAATCTGCAGCTGAAAATTTTGATTTGCAGTGTTGGTAGCTGTTGTTAAATCTGCAAGAATAAAGAAAAAAAATTTGGCTGATTTGCTGATTTAGATCAGAACAGGGAAATGGAAAGAAAAAAAAATTGCAGTGAAGTTGGCATCTGGAACATCTGGGATCAATGTTTCCACTACTAGCTGATGCTGATTTGCCAATTGGGCTAAACTTCTTGGGAGCAGAATTGAAACTGCTGAATGAAATCAGCAGTGAAGTGCTAAAGGAAAATTGCAGGGCAGTTGAATTCAGAAATAATCTCAAGGGAAGCACTCAAATCTTCTATTACCATTCGATGAGAGTTTTTGTGACGTGTAACTGCTGTGGAGAATCAGGGAGTTGCCAGTTCGAAATCAATTGACTGCTGTGGAAACAAAAATGCAGAAATATGAGAAACTCTTTGGAAGTAGCAACTCTTTGGAAACTCAAGGCACTAGAAGGGATTGGAGATGATTCTGAGATGGAGCTAAGCATATCATGACTCAGTTTTAAAAGGAAAAAAAAATCAGAAAAGAAAAGAGAAAGAAGCACAAGTGGCACGCAAGGTGGAAGATTGGCAATAGGGTTTTATTCATCCCAATCAAAGGCATTGTTCAAGATTGACTTCACCGCACTTTTTATAGCACTAGAGGACTGTCAAGAGGGCAGAGTTCATTGGAAACATCCTTGAGCACTCAAGTCCTCCACTTTATCAATTTTTCCATTTTCTTGGCTTTTATTCCATTTCTCACCATTTTCTATGTTTTTATTTGTTTTTGTAGATGTTGATCTTAATCATGAATAATGGTGAAGATTAGATAACAAGCAAGCCTATGGTAGTGCAAAAAGCATGTGTGTTTGAGTGAGCTCCACGTCCATCATCAACTTAGAACATAAGGAGAGAGCCACCAAAATTTTTCCTTGAAAGGTTAGTGAGTTAAATTCGTCTCAATGACTCATGAAGAATGAAAAGGCTAAGTTGTTGATTTAAGGACAAGATACTAATCCATAAAGCTTAGATTTATGAGAATTGACGACCCTAGGTAATTTCTTTTCAATTGCTTCTAATTATGCTTAAGAAATCTAGGGGATACTTATTTAGTAGTTTCGCGAGACGCTCAAGCTTAAGTGTGGGAGAGTTGATAAGTACCATTTTGTTGATTATTTTAATTGCTAAAATCCATGTTTGACCCATGTTTTGCTTGCTTAATTGTGAATTTACCCTAGGTTTTAGGATTTCCTCTTATTTTGGACTTAATTGCAAATTTACACATATTTGGATTATTTGGCCACTAAATTTTTGATCTATTTTTTGTAGGCATGAAAGGATCCTGGACCTAGGGCATACTGGGTCAAACTTGAGTCGGAAGTGGACCCGGATCGAGTTATCAAGCTTCGGATTAATCCGGGTCGTCCGATTCAAAAGTGGTTAGATCTGAGCCATCCGGGACCATCTGAAGCAATCCAAGCTAGGGTTAGGGTTGATCAAGCACTCTGATCATGATCTGAAGGTTTCATCCCAATCAGAGCTAAATCAACCGTTGGATCAAGCTCGGAGGGCTCTAGATCGTCCATTCAAAGATTAGGTTGATCTGGACCATCCGTTGCAAATCTGGAGGATCCGAGCTACCACGAGGCAGATCCTGACCCCTGATCAACATTATCAAAGTTTGGGTCAAATCAGAGCAAGATCAGCCGTTGGATTTCCTCAAATCAATCTGAGCCGTCCAATACTAATTACTTAAGGAAAATTTCCACAGATCTTCCCTTTGTCGCGTCTTCGCCGCAACAGTGCCTTCTTCATCGTTCTTCTTCATTTCTTTTGCAAATTTCTTAGTTTTGAAGGCGCGACCCCTCAATTCTTCATCTGGATCAAGATTTGGATCACTGGAGGATAGTTTTGTTGGAGATTTCAGCTCGAATTCGCACCGGATAGAGCTGTTTGAGGGTTTCAGCAGCTCTGTGGTCCGATCACTTGGATCTCATCCACAAGCCATTTCTGACCATCTGAGCTGCTTGTAGGGGTTCTCAGGTGAGCTCAGAGGATCGTCAAATCTTCATCGCCATCCCATCCTTTGAGATCGAAGGGGTTTGGATTGGATTTCCCCAACTGATGCAGTTTGAGCAGAGTTCATCAAGCAGAGCTGTTTTCCAGCAATTTATGGAGCTAAAGGGGTTCTTGGCTTGCCCTTACGTGACAAACAAGGATATCTTGAGCTAGAGAGTGATTGGGGATAGTTTTCTTATTGAATTTTCAAGCTTTTAGTTGTAATTTTCATTTCTGAATGTGTGCCATTTTATTTCTGAACATTGTATCAGTTGCTGTAGTTTTCTTGTATGGATCGTTTCTTTCTCAATTGGAGGCTCAACCTTGAGTGACAGCAAGGATTTCGTGAGCTGAGATGAAAGATTGAGGCTTTGCTTAGTTAAATTCCATTGCAATTAGTTGTAATCTCGAATTCTGTCATTTCTGTTCTGTTTTCATATCAACTGCTCTAGCTTCCTGTTATGAATTGCTTCAATGGTAATTAGGTTTCAGTAATTAGTTAGGCAGTTTATAGTGAGCAATTAAAATTAGTTCAATTTGTTTCGTAGCTAAGTTTCATTTCTGCAATTCCATTAGCTGCTGCGTATCAATTCCACTGCGTGTGCAGTCATTTCTTCACTTAGCTAGCTATAATTTCAGCAATTTGATTCTGCTTTTATTTTTGCTACAACTTCAGCAAATTGTTCAGCTTTTCCATGTTGAGTATCAAGTTTTGAACCTGCGTATCAAGTGATTTCTGATTTCTTCCTTGCGTGGCAATGTATTATCTGCAGTTTCATTTCTACCATGACAGTTTTGTTTGTGCCAAGTTTCTGCAA
This sequence comes from Boesenbergia rotunda, assembly GCA_024364735.1. Classification (NCBI taxonomy): domain Eukaryota; kingdom Viridiplantae; phylum Streptophyta; class Magnoliopsida; order Zingiberales; family Zingiberaceae; genus Boesenbergia; species Boesenbergia rotunda. The sequence continues at coordinate 27,067 of JAGFNQ010001650.1, forward strand.
TGTTTCCAAACTGATCAGTCTGATTTCCGTGCATTAGTTTTAGTGTATCAGTGAATTGTTACTGAATTGGTGTTTCTGCATCTGAAATTTCTGCATTCATATCATCTCTGAATTTTTGCGTTCCTACGCATGATTCCTGAATAAGTCTTGTGTTTGAAGTGTTTAGCTTGAGTTCTGAAGTTCCTTACTCATCCCTGCATTTATTCATGCCTGCACATCAGTTTTTGGCATCAGTTTGAGCTCGAAATCAGTTTCTTTGCATTCATTGCATTTCTGAATTGTAACTTCTTTCCGGAAATTTTAAGCTTGTCTCCCTGAATTTTGGTATCAAGAAAAGCTTGAGCACTGTTATGTATCAGTCCATCCTTAAGTTTCGGTTTGAGTGGTGAAGTTTTAAGCTTAAATCAGTTTAGTAGGGTACTCTTGCATTTGAAATCAGATTTGTTTAATTTCTAAAATTTGTAAGTGCTTTGATCAGGTTTCCTATAGATTGAGTTATCCATTGCTATCACTTGTGTAGTTTTTCCTTTATTTTTATTGCTATTTCATTTCTCATTGCAAACTAACCCCTCATTTTATTCGAAACCCAAAATATCAACGACACATAAATACAAGTTTGAATCACACAACATCAACTAGCCCCGAGGAAAAATACGACCTGTGGCCCCTTTACTACGTTTTCATTCATTGATTGCAAAAAGAGTTTCCAGCTTTATAAATATTTTAAATTTGAGACCCACATTAGTGACAGTCTATTTCGTGGCCTTCAGCGATCCCTTGATCGTCGGCAGATCAAGCCCCGGTTAACACCGGATAGAAGACAACCTCCTTCTCGGTGGAGAAACCTCTCCACAGCGTTTCAATCACAGATGTATGTTTAAGCACAATGAAACAATAAGAAAGATCTTACTCAGCACTAGCAAAGACAAGAACACAGCAAGCTCCCTCAGAGCTCCACCCAGCGACGATCTCACGCAAGAGCCTTCTCCTCGTGTCTTCTCGCTGTTGGACTCGGAGCTTCTTGTTCCCTCCTTCAAGCGCTCAAGTAATGAATGGTTGCTTCACAGATTGCAGTAGCTTGCTCAAGATGTTGAAAACTTCAGTACGCGCAAGTCAGTCGTGGAGAACTCAAAGGCGCAGCAAGAACACAATGCGTGAACACTTGCTTCAAACGAAGCTTTCTTCCACCCTTTTGTTTCTCCACTCAGCATCAGATGACACCATCTTCTACAGCCTCCAGCTGCTTCCCTGCCAACGCCAGCTACCACTGAGCTCTCCCTGGACTTTCTAAGCCTCCCTCAGCCAAGCTCCAGTCAGCAGCTCCAGTCTGCAGCTCCAGCCGTTGCAACCTGAGATGGAAAACGGACAAACCTGCTCCAAGGAAAGGTCACCATTGACTCTCCTTGAGTGTTTGAATCCTTCCCTATCACCTGCAGCTTAATCAGTGTGTTAGAGCAGCATATCACACAGCAAATCATATATCATATGTAAAGCGCAGAGAATCGGATATGTTCAGACGCGATCAGAGCGTGTGACAGGGCATTTTGAATTAAAGTGATCGATCACCAGATCGATCAGGACGGGTCCGGACCGATTAGGCTTAGTCCTAATCAATCCCCAACGCTCAATCAGAAATCGCGATTTCTTTGGGACTCTCCTGGACCGATCACCAGACCGATCCCAGGTTGTGGATCGATCACCGGACCGATCCACCCCTATTCCAGGTGATTTCTGCGATTCGCAGTCCAAACCTCCTGATCGGTTTCCTGACCGATCAGAGGTTCTCCTGATCGGTCACCAGACCCATCAGATGTGACGACCCACCTTTCGGTACTTACTTAAGGTTTAAGTTACTACTACTTGACTTCCCTTAACTTGTTTTTTTTTCCTTCTCTTTTTTTTTCAAAAAAAATAAAACAACTTTCATTTTATTTGCTTTGCCAGGATTTGACCCCTAGACCTCTTAGTTGTAACACTAAAGCACTAACCAGCTGCTCTACACAACTTCTCTTTAATGGTACCAGTCGACTGCTATATAGCAGTCGACTGATACCAGGCGATTGACCTTTTGGCAGTTGCCTGGTGCATCGAACAGAAGCTACTGTTCGATAGGGCAGGTGACTGGTCCTGTACCAGTCGACTGGTACGCCTGAAAACCTGCATTTCAGACCTGAAACTCATCTCCATCCATCCACAAAACATATACTTTCAAGTCATACAAAGACATAACACCATTTCTATACTCTATACTAGTTTTCTAAACATTTTAGCCAATCAAAACAACTTCATAAATTTGAAATTAGGACTTTTGCAGAAGTAAATAAGTTATGAAAATCTATATGAACTTTAGACTAGAGTTTGTACCAAATTTTGTATCTATGCAAGGTTTAAACAAAGTCATTCATTCTACCACTTCGAAACACCAAAACACATGTTCTACAAGACTTAGCCCAATGATCACTTCCACGGTTCCGCCGCCACTGAACATCAATGCAAGTCCCTTCGCCTCCTTAACTTATGATTTTTCTTTACCTTTGTCTGCAATAGAAGGAAATGCAACTAATAAGCAAAATGCTTAGTAAGTAAATCTTAACTCACAAATCCAACGATAAGGGATAAACATGTTTTTTTTTCAAAGAATGCTTACTTCCAAAATACATGCACATGGGAAAACCTACATATACTCATCATGCTCAATCATGTTGAAAACATTACTTGCATAAAATATTTGCAAACTTAACATGCTCATACATTAAAAACACTAACCTCTTTACTCCTACCTTTTATCATGCTTGCAAAGTATCAATGTGAACTTATTGAAATAAAGACATGTACTCAAAGCTAAAACACTTGTAAATACTTATATACTTGAAAATAATATTCAACTTTCTTTAGGCCTTGACATTTGTACCATGGTATCAATGTACCAATTGCGCGCTTCTCTAATAGGTTTCGGGGTAGCTAGCCACCGCACCCTATTAGAGCTTCTTTCTAACTTTCTGTGGGCCTCTCTTTTGCCCGGTACATGTCACTTTACAAAAGTAAAATACTTTCTTAGTCATAAAGCTTATAATTATCAAGCTATCTTTCCTTTTGCATAACTTTTTGCACTACAAAACTTTACCTTTCTTACTTGGAACTTTCATCGAGCACCTTGCGTGCCCTTAACCCAAAACTCATTTTTTGGGACTTTTCAAGAATTTAGTCTTATCACACTTAGGTCACACAACCAAAACTTAATTAAAACCAAGTTCTAGGTTAATAAACATGTTCTCTTTATAAACTTAAGACACGCAATTAGCATAAACTTAAAACATGCACTTAGATCATAAAATCAAGGTTCTACATCGAAAACTACATAACGGAAACTACTTCTATTGCAGGTGAGTGATCTACTTACCGTTATCTTGAAGAAAACTCACTAAATCGAGGTATAAACCTAGCGTAGAACTCCTCTCTTCTTCCTTGTGAGAAACCTCCACTCTTTGGCCCTAGGGAGAAACCCTAGATTCTCTCTACTAAAGGGGAAAGAGAAGAAGAAGAAGGGTCCTTGGCTTCCTCTGTTTTCGCAGCCCCTCCCTCGCCCCCTTCTCGCACGCAGCCGAAAAAATCCCTAATCCCCCTTACGTGACTTAAGCGGGTTAATATACCTCTTAATGAAAAGGCCTAACTACTCTATAACATTATTTCTCTCCACCTTTTTCTGTGCTTGATACCCTAGCCCGTCTGGTCAGCTGCGCGCCCTTAGGGGTTTGCTCCTCCTGTGGTCGCGAGTTCGAACCCCCCTGCTGCCCTTTAAAATTTTTCTTTTTCTTTTTCTAATTTCATTCCGAAAAAATGCTATAATATTCCGAAAAATGCTAGAAAAATTCCTAAAGATCCCTAATAATACCATGAAATTATTGGGTGTTACATCAGATCATGACCAGACCGATCAGGCTTCGTCCTGATCGATCTTAGTGAGGAACCCGCGAAGCTAGATCGTTCTCCAGAACGATCTGCACAGTGAGTCAGATCGGTCACCAGACTGATCAGGAGCAGATCAGCGAGGGAACTCAACCACACTGTGTGCTCCCTGATCGATCACTAGACCGATCAGGAGCCAGCCAGTGGGTGAAACGCATACTCCCTGATCGGTCACCAGATCGATCAGGAGTTGCACAGCAGGTTCCCAACCTCACTGTGTGCTCCCTGATCGGTCATCAGACCGATCAGTCATTGCTGGATCGGTCATCAGATCGATCCACGATGGAGCAGCGTGCCAGCTTCCCCTGATCGATCACCAGACCGATCCAGGGACTCAAACCTAGCCCTCCAAGCTAAGTTTTCATCCACCTTAGCCCTCCAAGCTAAGGATTTTTCACCTAACCCTCCAAGTTGGGAATTTGCACCTAACCCTCCAAGTTAGGACTTTTCTCCTAGCCCTTCAAGCTAGGACTTTTCACCTAGCCCTCCAAGCTAGGACTTTTCACCCAGCCCTTCCGAATTAGGATTTTTCCAAACCTAGCCCTCCAAGCTAGGACCTGACCCTCCAAGCCAGGACTTTTTCACCTAACTCTCCAAGATGGGAATTTGCACCTAACCCTCCGAGTTAGGACTTTTCACCTAGCCCTCCAAGCTAGGACTTTTTACCCACCTCTTCCGAATTAGGACTTTTTCAATACCTAGCCCTCCAAGCTAGGATTTACCACACCTAACCATCCAGGTTAGGATTTTCCAACACCTAGCCTTCCAAGCTAGGATTTTCCATAACATGCCTGATCCACGATCAGGACTTAATCATAATCAATAATCATCCACCTAAACTAAAATCGGTGTCAACACCAAAACAACAATCAGGGTTAGACTGCATCAACAACACTGACATTCCGTGCCCCAGTCGGCACCCTCATAGGCCCTCAGTCGGCCTCTTCATTCAGTGCCCCAGTCAGCACCCTCATAGGCCCTCAGTCGACCTTTTCATTCAGTGCCCCAGTCGGCACCCTCATAGGCCCCTCAGCCAGCCTCATCATGTCGTGCCCCAGTCGGCACCCTCATAGGCCCTCAGCCGGCCTCGTCATGTCGGCCCCAGTCGCACCCTCATAGGCCCTCTGTCGGCCTCTTCATTCAGTGCCCTAGTTGGCACCTTCATGGCCCTCA
>JAGFNQ010001650.1:33369-50950 GCA_024364735.1 Boesenbergia rotunda
ATCTTCCGTGTGACACCACACACCATGTTATCTACAGTGTAAAGTATTAGACATTTTACACATACTAATATAAACATGCAACAGTGATTTTGTGATTCTCTTTCAAAATGTAGATGTCCATACAGAAAAGGCAAGACTTTTAGTATACATCCTAACAGCCCAACCTTCTTGGGCGTCTGATTCAAGTCAGGCGCCCAGGAAGGTATTTCCCAGGTCTTGTTTCCCCAGCATTTGCTCTCCTATCTTACCTCCTGTTGGGACCGGGTGCATGTTGACAAGGATACGAGTTCGTAAAATTTTAAATTTTTACGTGCAGCGGAAGAATTTACATAAAATAATTTCCTAAATTATTTTAACTTCGTATCTAGCATGCAACCTTATGGTGTTTCGACATAATCATAAATTAAAACTTTGCGGAAAAAGTAAACTAATTTACTTTATACCTTTCGTAACTCGAAGAAAAGGGACGAGATCCAACCGTAGCGTCCCTTGGAAGCTCCGCCTCTATTCGCGTCTACGCCGAGTTCTCTTCGGGATGACTTCGCAAAGTCACGAGTTTTGTGCCGACGAGAACTACTAGATTCTCTATGGGCACAACTTAGAAGATCAAGAGAAAAATTAGGAAACTAACCAATGAAGTAACGGAATCGAATTCCGAGAAGAGAGGAGTCGCTATCCGCTTCTTCTTCTTCTTGTTCGGGTTCTCCTTCTTCTTGAATGCTCACGCCACAACCCAAGGAAGTGGATGAGGTGCGCCGGCCCTAGATGGAGGAAGGGCGCCGGCCCTAGGTCACCAAGTGGGCACCGGCCCTAATGGAGGAGAGGGGAGGGAGAAGAGAAGAGAGAGAGAGGGAGAGCTCTTCACAACTTGATTAGTTGATTGGGAATAAGGGCTTGCCTTTGGTTCCTTTATATTGTAGCAACTCCTTTACTAAGTCTCCCTCTTAACGGAATTAACGGAATTAGTTATAAGAAATTTATCTTATAAATTCTCTTATTAATTATTCCGTTTAAGCCGAGTCTTATTATAACTAATTTATAATAAAACAAATTCTTCTTCTCTTTAAATTATGGAATAAATTTTATAAGAAATTTATAAACTTTCTTATTATGGAAAAATCAATTCTTAATTGATTTTATAAAATTAAAATAAACCAATTTATGGATTATTTTAACCTCCATAAAAAGAATAAATTTCTACAAATTTATTTATATAAATTTCTTTATACAAATTTATTTATCCATAATTTATAAAACAAATCACACTAGATTTATTTTATTAATTAAACCAAATAAATTGATTTAATTCCCTTTAATGGCCGGCCACCACAAGGAGGGTTAGCACCCTCTTTGGCCGGCCAAACCAACCCGAACCGGTCGCGAATTAAACTCATTTAATTCGCCCAATAAGCCTTCAAAAGACTTAGCCATTTTTAGCTTCCATTGCGCCTCTGATTAACTCAAATTCGACTTATTTCTCTTGATCGAAAAATTCAATTTTCAACTCGTTTTAAATCCCTCGGATTACTCGTAGTGCGTGTGACTAAATAGGCTTTCGATTTATGTTGGCCGTCTATAATCAACCAATTATAGAACGATCATGAGTGGCACCTAGTAGTACATCATGACCCCCAATTAATCGAAAGATCAACGGTTTGACCTCAGAAGAAATTATTCTGAAACCCTTCAGCAGCTCTAATGAATCGTGCCTCATTCCCTTCACCACCATATACCCACTTGGTTCAGGACACGGTCAATGGTGTCAGTCCCCACTAGGCTGACTACGTCACACCTAGCCCAAGTAGTGTCTTTCTCGTCCTTTGGATTTCTAATTACTCTCATGTATTTTAGAGACTCTCACTCTAAATATGATATACTCTGGCTAGAGGTTTTGAGTAACAATCCGACGATAGGCCTGGGTATACATCTCCTCGCAAGGAGTGGTGAATCCTTTGTAGGCTGCTCAAACATCTTCGGGCACTTCGGCTTATACCCAATCATCCTGGGTCCACACCTCCTTGGAGATGCTTGCTTAAGATGTTAAAGTATAAGTCTCCATGACCAAGATGACTTGAACACTGCAAGTCAAAGGAACATCGCACTTAAGCTGCAGTAAGAACTTCATTGACATATCTATATAGATAACCATATGAAGTCTTACAGCTAGTCACTCCAATGAACTAGTTCCCTTAACTAGCATTCATGTTTATCTCCGGACATCCCAATGTCACCAGCCAGTGAGAATCAGCTGATTAGAGAATAACCCATGCTAGACTCAACAGAATTGATAGTATCCGTATTTATCAATTCATCGACTAGGGATATTTTCAATACTTCACAATTGCACATTAGAGATAATCACCAGTTGTGATCCCATCACAAATTCTCTTATGCTGTGAATTGTATTGCGGACATTCAGTAGATGAGTTTAAGATCCCAATCAAATACACAAAACATGTATACTCAAATAGTGAATTATCATTTATTAATATAAATGTTTACATCATAAGGCGATTGCCTTAGGACATTTCTCTCATATCACTAACAAACTCCCACTTGGCCTAATGTCAATCGCTACGGTATCCAATACCACAGGCTCTAACATGACCCTCAAACTTGTTTTGAGGCAAGGCCTTAGTTAAAGGATCCGCTAAATTCCTTTCAGTGGGGTTTTTCTCAATTTGTATGTCATTCCTACTTATAATCTCTCTGATCAGATGATAGCGGCGAAGCACGTGTTTGGATCGTTGATGAGACCTTGGTTCCTTTGCTTGTGCAATAGCTCCATTGTTGTCGCAGTAAACCGGCACTGTTTCATCAATAGTTGGAACCTCATCAAGTTTCGAGACAAACTTCTTGATCCAAACTACTTCCGTGCTATAATCCGCTACGGTGTCTTGTTTGGAACTTTTCCAACTTACTGCGCCTCCATTCAAAGTAAATACGTATCCAGACTGCGATTTGGAGTCATCCTTATCTGTCTGGAAACTGGCATCTGTATACCCACGTATTACCATATCTCCTTCTCCATATATTAGGAACACATCCTTAGTTCTTCTTAAGTACTTAGGGATTGTCTTGACAGCCGCCCAATGATCCATTCCTGGATCCGACTGGTATCTGCTTGTGACGCTCAAAGCATACGATACATCGGGCCTAGTACATAACATAGCATACATCATAGATCCTATTGCGGATGCATAGGGAATCTTATTCATGCAAATCCTCTCGTCTTCTGTGCGCGGACACATAGACTTTGAAAGGTTGATCCCATGTCTGATGGGAAGGTAACCTTTCTTGGATTCCGACATGCTAAACCTTTTAGCACTCGGTCTATATATGTAGACTGCGAAAGACCAAGCAACCGTTTTGATCTATCTCTATAGATTCTAATCCCAAGGATATAGGTTGCTTCTCCCAGGTCTTTCATGGAGAAAGTTTTGGACAACCAAATTTTAACTGTCTGTAAGACTGATATGTCGTTTTCTATAAGTAATATGTCATCGACATATAATACTAGGAATACGACTGCACTCCCACTAACCTTCTTGTACACACAAGGTTCGTCAGGATTTTGTGAGAAATCAAACTCTTTGATTGTCTCATCAAAACGGATGTTCCAGCTCCTAGATGCTTGCTTCAGTCCATATATGGATCGTCGAAGCTTGCATACGTTGGTTTTATCAACCGATGTGAAACCTTCAGGTTGTATCATGTATACATCCTCAAGCAGGTTTCCATTAAGGAAAGCTGTTTTCACATCCATTTGTCATATCTCATAATCATAATGAGCTGCTATGGCTAGGAGTATCCGAATGGATTTAAGCATAATTACCTTCCATGTCGGTTTTCTTCTTGAAAACCCACTTGCACCCTATGGGCTTAATCCCTTCAGGTGGGTTAACCAAGTCCCACACTTGATTTTCGTACATGGAATCCATTTCCGACTTCATGGCCTCAAGTCATTTGTCCCTTTCTGAACTTTTCAGAACATCTTCATAACTGATAGGTTCATCATCACTTTAGAGTAACACGTCGTTCGATTCTCTTACGAGAAATCCGTATCTCTCTGGAATATTGCGTGTCCTATCAGACCTACGAAGAGGTGGTGTTGTTTTAGGTTCAACTGATAGCTCATCACTATGAGTTATCGGTTGTGGGTCTAGACTAGGTATCTTTGTAATGTCTATTGGAGTTTCTTGAACTTCATCAAGTTCAATGCCACTCCCACTGTTTTCTTGTAAAAGAAATTCTTTTTCTAGAAATACAGCATGCCTTGAAACAAACACCTTTTGCTCCATGGGATGATAGAATTGGTAACCCTTCGTTTCCTTAGGGTATCCAATAAATAGACATTTATCAGACTTAGCATCCAATTTGTCTGATACAATCCGCTTCACATAAGCAGGACAACCCCATATCTTAAGGTGAGTTAAGTGAGGTTTCTTACTATTCCAAATCTCATATGGAGTAGTAGAGACTACCTTGGTCGGGACTCTGTTTAACAAGTAAACAGCTGTCTTAAGTGCATAACCCCAAAAGGATTTTGGAAGAGTTGCATGATTCATCATAGACCTAACCATGTCCATCAAGGTTCGGTTGCGCCTCTCAGATACACCATTATGCTGTGGTGTATATGGCGGAGTCCATTGGGACAATATCCCATTGTCCCTAAGATAATCTTGAAACTCTTGACTTAAGTATTCACCACCCCGATCGGATCGAAGTATCTTAATACTTTTGCCAAGTTGTTTCTCTACTTCATTTTTGAACTCTTTGAATTTCTCAAAGGTTTCAGATTTGTGTTTCATCAAGAACACATAACCGAATCGTGAATGATCATCGATAAAGGTGATGAAGTAGCTATAGCCTCCTTGTGCAAGAGTTGACATTGGTCCACATACATCAGTATGTATCAGACCAAGCAATTCTCCCACTGGATTACCTTTTCCAGAAAAGGGTAATTTGGTCATCTTGCCTTTTAAGCATGATTCGCATGTATCAAATGAACCGGGTTCAAATGATTCCAAAATTTCACATCGGTGTAATTCGGTCATGCGTTTCTTACTTACATGGCCAAGACGACAATGCCAAGTGTAGGAGTCTATTCGATTATCTATTCGAGCACGTTTGTTGCTAACTTCGATATTGAAAACGTCACTGGATAAATCTAACGTGTAGATGTCATTGCACAAAGTTCCATTTCCATAAAGAACGCCATTTAAAGTTATGTAACAACAATTGTTACTAAAAGTTAAATGATAACCCTTTTCATTCAAGCATGAAATAGATACAATGTTCTTTATTAACGAAGGAACGAAATAACAATTATCCAATTCTAAGACACGTCCAGTGGGGGGCTTTAGCAAATATGTTCCGATGACAACAGCAGCAATCTTTGCTCCGTTTCCAACTCGCAAATTCGCTTCTCCTAATTCTAATCTCATACTATATTAAAGGAATTGTTTTGGGAAACAATTTCCTAAATTGTCATAATCAATTTCGGAAATAATATGTTCAAGACTTTAATTTCTCTAAATCAAAACTTATTAAATTAAGAGACAATTCCCTTAATTCAACCACATATTATTTTCATGAAAATCACAATTAAGAAACTCTATAGGAAACCATTTTCCTAATTAATTTTGGAGACAACAATATGTAAGAGCATCACCTCTTAAAGCATATTTTACTCATGGACTTAATTAATTACAACAAATCGTTTTCTAAGGGTGGCTCCCCGAGGCTCAGATACCCAAAGAAAAATAATTTGTTGTAAATCCAATTGGACGGCTCCCCGAGGCTCAATCCAAATCAAACATGACAATTTCAATTAAAAATTGGGAAATTAAATTACAACAACTAGCTTTAAATTGGACGGCTCCCCGAGGCTCAATCCAAAATAAAGAATTTTGTTGTCAATTTAAAGACCAATTCAAATTTAATTGTCAATTAACTGTCCATGAATTTGTCTAGACTTTCTTAAAAGAAAGTGCCCAAAATTGCGAGATTTCATAAATTGGTTTTCAGAATAATTGTAAGTTTCTGGTACAAAGAAAACTTACATATTTCCAAAGTTGGAAAATTTCTAAAATAGAAAATTTCCAAAATTGGAAAGTTTCCAAAGATGGAAAGTTTTCACAATTATTATAAAATTTTTAGAAACAAGGATATTTCAAAAGTTTTGGAAATTTCATGAGAATTTCCAAACTTAGAAATTCCTAAATCTAAAATTTATTATAATTGGAAAGTTTCCATAATTGAAAATTTTTCCAAAATTGAGATTATGACAAAGTGTTCTGCAAAACAATTATATGATTATGTCAAACACTAACCGGCTCTGATTCCATTGTTGGGACCGGGTGCATGTTGACAAGGATACGAGTTCGTAAAATTTTAAATTTTTACGTGCAGCGGAAGAATTTGCATAAAATAATTTTCTAAATTATTTTAACATCGTATCTAGCATGCAACCTTATGGTGTTTCGACATAATCATAAATTAAAACTTTACGGAAAAAGTAAACTAATTTACTTTATACCTTTCGTAACTCGAAGAAAAGGGACGAGATCCAACCGTAGCGTCCCTTGGAAGCTCCGCCTCTATTCGCGTCCACGCCGAGTTCTCTTCGGGATGACTTTGCAAAGTCACGAGTTTTGTGCTGACAAGAACTACTAGATTCTCTATGGGCACAACTTAGAAGATCAAGAGAAAAATTAGGAAACTAACCAATGAAGTAACGGAATCGAATTCCGAGAAGAGAGGAGTCGCTATCCGCTTCTTCTTCTTCTTGTTCGGGTTCTCCTTCTTCTTGAATGCTCACGCCACAACCCAAGGAAGTGGATGAGGTGCGCCGGCCCTAGATGGAGGAAGGGCGCCGGCCCTAGGTCACCAAGTGGGCGCCGGCCCTAATGGAGGAGAGGGGAGGGAGAAGAGAAGAGAGAGAGAGGGAGAGCTCTTCACAACTTGATTAGTTGATTGGGAATAAGGGCTTGCCTTTGGTTCCTTTATATAGTAGCAACTCCTTTGCTAAGTCTCCCTCTTAACGGAATTAACGGAATTAGTTATAAGAAATTTATCTTATAAATTCTCTTATTAATTATTCCGTTTAAGCCGAGTCTTATTATAACTAATTTATAATAAAACAAATTCTTCTTCTCTTTAAATTATGGAATAAATTTTATAAGAAATTTATAAACTTTCTTATTATGGAAAAATCAATTCTTAATTGATTTTATAAAATTAAAATAAACCAATTCATGGATTATTTTAACCTCCATAAAAAGAATAAATTTCTACAAATTTATTTATATAAATTTCTTTATACAAATTTATTTATCCATAATTTATAAAACAAATCACACTAGATTTATTTTATTAATTAAACCAAATAAATTGATTTAATTCCCTTTAATGGCCGGCCACCACAAGGAGGGTTAGCACCCTCTTTGGCCGGCCAAACCAACCCGAACCGGTCGCGAATTAAACTCATTTAATTCGCCCAATAAGCCTTCAAAAGACTTAGCCATTTTTAGCTTCCATTGCGCCTCTGATTAACTCAAATTCGACTTATTTCTCTTGATCGAAAAATTCAATTTTCAACTCGTTTTAAATCCCTCGGATTACTCGTAGTGCGTGTGACTAAATAGGCTTTCGATTTATGTTGGCCGTCTATAATCAACCAATTATAGAACGATCATGAGTGGCACCTAGTAGTACATCATGACCCCCAATTAATCGAAAGATCAACGGTTTGACCTCAGAAGAAATTATTCTGAAACCCTTCAGCAGCTCTAATGAATCGTGCCTCATTCCCTTCACCACCTTATACCCACTTGGTTCAGGATACGGTCAATGGTGTCAGTCCCCACTAGGCTGACTACGTCACACCTAGCCCAAGTAGTGTCTTTCTCGTCCTTTGGATTTCTAATTACTCTCATGTATTTTAGAGACTCTCACTCTAAACATGATATACTCTGGCCAGAGATTTTGAGTAACAATCCGACGATAGGCCTGGGTATACATCTCCTCGCAAGGAGTGGTGAATCCTTTGTAGGCTGCTCAAACATCTTCGGGCACTTCGGCTTATACCCAATCATCCTGGGTCCACACCTCCTTGGAGATGCTTGCTTAAGATGTTAAAGTATAAGTCTCCATAACCAAGATGACTTGAACACCGTAAGTCAAAGGAACATCGCACTTAAGCTGCAGTAAGAACTTCATTGACATATCTATATAGATAACCATATGAAGTCTTACAGCTAGTCACTCCAATGAACTAGTTCCCTTAACTAGCATCCATGTTTATCTCTGGACATCCCAATGTCACCAGCCAGTGAGAATCAGCTGATTAGAGAATAACCCATGCTAGTCTCAACAGAATTGATAGTATCCGTATTTATCAATTCATCGACTAGGGATATTTTCAATACTTCACAATTGCACATTAGAGATAATCACCAGTTGTGATCCCATCACAAATTCTCTTATGCTGTGAATTGTATTGCGGACATTCAATAGATGAGTTTAAGATCCCAATCAAATACACAAAACATGTATACTCAAATAGTGAATTATCATTTATTAATATAAATGTTTACATCATAAGGCGATTGCCTTAGGACATTTCTCTCATATCACTAACACCTCCAACTTCAGGTACCTGCAAGACAACAAACACAAGATAAACATACAAAAAATCTTAGTCTTACTTGATTGGTTCTGACTTTGGATTTTACCTGAAACCTTAGGTCAACCCGACGGCTAATGTTCCCTTTCCCGGGGAACGCGTCCTCACTTACTCCACACTGGAGAAATTACTTTTGCCAACGGGAACCTTCGGTTTGACTTTCTCTCAGCCTTCGATAACCCGAATCTCGAGACGTCCGACCTTGACCCGTCTCTACTTCTGTTCGTGATTCCCACTCGACTAAAGCTTTTACCAACCGGGACCTCCGACTGGACTTTTGCTCGGTGATAATTACAATTTTTTCTAATCAAATTAGGCTCTCAAATTCATGTTTTGATCCCTTTTATATGCTTAATCTTATATTTACACTAGTTTCCATGAGTTAATTCTATTTTTGGTTTTGGATGCAAATCTTTATATATTTGAGATGTTTTGACATTAAATTTGAATCTAATTTTGTAGGCTTTGAATGATCATGGACCTAGATCAGATTGGATCGAGTTTGAGTCAGAATTGGATTCGGATCAAGACGATCAAGAATTGGGAGAATGTGGGTTGTCCAATCAAGAAACGGTGATATCTGAGCCATCTGTCAGCTTCTGATCAATCCGAGCTCAAGATAGCGTTAATCAAGTCCGTAGATCATGATTTGAAGCTTTGGTCCCAATTAGAAGTCATCTGACCGTTGGATCAAGTTTAAGAGAAGTCTAAACCGTCCATTAAAGGAGATCTGGAAGGTTTGGACTCAATCCGAGTAGATCCGACCGTTGGATGCAGCAAGGATGATCATAGTCGTTCATTTCTAACTGATAAAACAGAACTCCTCCTCAGATATGAGCTCGGTCGCGTCTTCCAGTTCTTTATATTCTTCATCTGTTCTTGGCTTTCTTCTTCGATTTCTTTACGCGGCCACTGCAGATCCAAGTCATTTTCCAGATTCAAATCACAGGATCGATTTCTCGAGAAGTTGCAATTCCATCTCGTCGCTGCCAAGCTCTGGTGACGGTTTCGCCTGAGTTTGCTTCATCCGATCAACTCCTGATTTAACATCTTCATCGATTGAAGCTACCAGAGCATTCAGAGGGGTACTCTGAAGAGTTCTGAGCGTTCCGGATCCATAATCGCCATCTGATCCATCGAGAAGGAGGAGATCAGAAGAAGAGTTCAGCTGCGCATCAAACCAATGCAAATCGACCGTGGGAATTGGTTTCTTGTTTGATTTTCGAGATAGAGGGTCTCTAGCTCGACTTCTGTGTGACGGCAAGAAGGAATTCTTGGTTAAGAACTTGATCTGTAGTTTAGATTTCGATACCAAATTCATTTCTGTAATTGTTTTACTCTGTATCAGCTCACTTTCAGAAACTGATCGGTCTGTTTGACCGATCAGGATAGACTATGATCGGTCTGTTCGACCAATCAGGCTTGCATCTGATCGGTCTATTGACCGATTAGGCATTTTACAGCTTGGGTTAATTTTGGTTCTTAAGTAATGTTTGTTCTATATTTCATAATTCTGCTGTTAGACAAACTTCCTGCATTTAAGATGAATTTTTGCTTGTAAAAGGGATCAAAACATATAAAAGGGGCCTCAGAAGCTATTGATAATTTTTCTACTCATTCAAGGAGTTCTATGGCAGAACATCAGAAAACTATGAAGGAGCTTGCAGCTCCTGATGATGCTTTCCAGTATTCTTGCATTGCCTATCCAGAGTTAGCTGGTGATTTTGAGTTGAGATCAGACCTTATTCATTTACTGCCTAAGTTTCAAGGATAATCTGGAGAAGATCCAAACAGACATTTGCATGAGTTCCATGTGGTATGCTCCACCATGAAGCCTCAAGGGATTTCTGAAGAGGATATCAAGTTGAGGACATTTTCATTTTCTTTGACTGGAGCAGTTAAAGACTGGTTTTATTATTTGCCCACCGGCCATGTTTCAAGTTGGATAACCATGAAGAAGACATTTTTAGATAAGTACTTTCCAGCCTCCAGAATAGCTATCATCAGAAAAAGCATCTGTGGTATTCAGCAAGTAGTGGGAGAGACCTTGTATGATTATTGGGAGAGATTTAACAAGCTGTGCTCAAGTTGTCCACAACATCAAATCAGTGAGCAGCTTCTTATTCAGTATTTCTATGAAGGTCTACTCCAAATGGATAGAATTATGATTGATGCTGCAGTTGGAGAAGTTTTAGTGAACAAGACACCATATCAAGCTAGAGAATTATTTTCAAATATGACAGAAAATTTACAACAATTTGGAAGTAGGGCTCTTTCTACTAGAGGGGTGAATGAAGTCCAGATGGTTTCAAATGAACAAAAGGATATCAAGAATTCTTTGGTGGAGCTTACTTCTTTAGTGAAGCAAATGACTTTAAATAATTTGAGCCAAAATCAAAATTTTTCAGTAGCTCCATCTATAAATCAAGTGATGAGGTTGTGTAGCTTTTGTTTAAGTCAAGAACACAATTCGGATTTGTGCCCAAATTTACAACAAGATGAATCATTAGCTACTTTGACTAGAGGACAATTTCAATCAAGGAATGACCCTTATTCATCTACCTACAATCTGGGTTGGAGGGATCATCCTAATTTGAAGTATGGGAATTCTTTCTATCAACAAAATGCTTCACAACAGTCCCTACAACAAAATCAGCCTTATTTCCATCATTTACAGCAGCCAAACCAAGGTTTTCAGCAGCATTCTCAATCATTCCAGTAGCCCTATTCGAATTTTCAGCAGAACCAACCTTTGAATCAACCACAACAGCAATTTCAGCCATAATTTCAGAATTTTCAACAAGGATTTCATCAAAATCAGCAAGGTTTTCAACCTTCACAGCAAGCTTTTCAACCATTTAATCAAAATTTTCAGCCTTTCAACCAACAATTTCAGCCCCAAAATCAGCAATTTCAGAGCTATAATTTTTAGCAACATCTACCTAATTCTCAGGCCAATTTCCAGCAAGTTCAACAGCAATTTCAACCATTTAATCAACCCCAACAACCTCCATTTCAAAATTCACAGCAACATCAAGGTTTTCAGCAACATAATCCTTCATTTCAAGGCCAACAAAAATCCAATGCTAATCAAGGGGGTTATGGAGGTTCTAGTGGATTGAATGCTCAACAACAAAAGCTAGAGGAGATGATGCAATAAATCCTATAGCAACAACAAATTTTGCAACAACAACAAGGTCAACAAAAAAATGATTCTACCCTTCAAAACATTGAAAGACATATTGGTCAACTTGCTAGTGGAATGAATCAAATGCAAGCTCAAGGATCGAGTCAATTACCTTCTCAAGCTACTCCTAATCCAAAGGGAAACGTTAGTGCCATCACTTTGAGGAGTGGGAAGGTTGCTTCAAGTTCAAATGTTCAAAGGGCTGATTTTTCTGAAGAAATTCCAGCAGCCCATTTCCCAACTCAGATCAGCCCTAAAATTGATTCTAAATCAGTTGGTTGTGATCCTAGTTCAAGCCTAATTCCTTCTTCAATTGATCCTGTGATTTTGGTGGAAAATGAAGGAGAAATCAGAAAAATTGGTGAACCTACACCAGCTACATCTAATGGAATTCCTGCTCAAAACTCATTTCCGGAAATTTTAGCTCAAGTGGAGGAATCAAGGGTTCCTTTACCTTTTCCACAGCGCAAGACTCAAGGTAAAAAACACGTAGAGGAGGAGAAGGCCAAGGAGTATAATGAGCTTGTAAAACTTTTTAGTAAGGTGGAGATTAATGTGCCTTTGTTGACCATGATCAAACAAATTCCCAAGTATGCTAAATTTCTCAAAGATTTATGTGTGCACAAGAAGAAGCTAAAGGAAAATGAATTGGTCAGTTTAGGAAAGAATGTCTCAGCCCTTATTCATTCTATTCCTCAGAAATGTGAAGATCCAGGGGTATTTACTATGTCTTGTAAGATTGGGAGGACTCTTTTTCATGATGCCATGTTAGATTTGGGAGTCTCTATTAATGTGATGCCTAGATCAGTTTTTCAGATGCTTGGTATTGGACCTTTGCAGCCTACAGGAGTGGTTATTCAGTTAGCAGATAGGAGTCAGACTCACCCAGCCGGAATCATTGAAGATGTACTCGTGAAGGTGAAGGAGTTGATTTTTCCTGCGGATTACTATATCTTGGACATGGAGGGGGATTATCTGGCAAATAGATCTCCACTTATTCTTGGGAGGTCATTCTTAAAGACTGCAAGGACAAAGATTGATGTATATGCGGGCACACTTTCTATGGAAATAGGAGATACAGTGGTCCAGTTCAGTATTCCCTGTAACGACCCGGAAAATCTCCTCAATATTTTCTTTAAAATATTGATCATGTCTAGATAGTTTGGAAGGAATTTAGAGATACTAGTATGAACCTTAGCCTAATTATCCATAATTTCTCATTTAAATCGAGAAGCTAAGTACTAATGGGCTTTTCTAAGACCATGGTTAGTGGATTTTAGGTGAAATTTAATATAAATATAAATGGGTTTTAATTAGGAGTATTAGCATGATCATGGGGGGATTTTTGGGGAATTTTTGAAAATAAGATAAAAAAATAAAATAAAATATAAAAATAAAGTGCATGCACCAAGGATTGAACCTTGGACCTATGTTACCACCATGCATGTACTAACCAATTCACCTAGCAAGGGAGTGCTAGTAGAGAATGAAGTAGATTTTGGTTAAGGCTTAGGGAAAATGAAGAGTCACTAAGGGAAGAGACACTATGACTCTTCACTTGCCCACTTCATGGTGAATAAAGGAGAGGAATAGTAACTTACCAATTAAGATCTCTCTTCTTCTCATCCACCAAGCCTTCTCTCCTTCTTCTTCCCTCTCCTAGCCGAAACCCACAAGCCCCATTTTCCTTTGGAAAAGTTTCACAAGAAGGCTTCATCTCCAAGATCTAAGGGTTATCTACTAGACTACAAGGGCTAAGAAGAGGATTAGAGTCAAGAAGGTTCTTTCTATTTTTTTTCTATTCAAGGACTAGATCCAAGATAAGGGAAGGTAAGACCCCCCTCACCTGTGGTATGATAGCTTTCAAGATATTTATCTTGATCTAAGTTCTTATTGGCATGATATGTTGGGAAAAATCCATGAATAGGACTTGTGAAGGTTTCGGCCAAGCATGTTTTGAGGGCAAAAATCATTTTGAAAACTCCTATTATGTTTCCTAATGTTTATTCATGATAAGTTAGCATAAAAGTATGATTTTGGAAGTTTTTGTAGCACCCTACAACTCCCTAGGGTTTCGGCCACATCAAGGTAAAAAGGCTAGGGGAAACTCCAACCTTTCCAAGCATGATTAGTATGTTTCTTATGATGTCTTATGGGTAATAATGGTGATTTATATGAAATTTTCTATGGACTTGTTACCCTTCTAGGGTTTCGGCCAACACCTAATTTAGGCCTAGGACTTAGGGTTAAGTCCAATCAAGGGTTCAAATGACTTTCCATGGCATGATATGTAAGGTATGAGATGTTAATCATGACCTAGGCAATTTTTCTAGGGACTCACACCCTTTTAATGTTTCGGCCAAGACCCAACCCTAGGGTTTGGGTTGGGTTAGGGTCTCAAGGATGCATGTTTATAAGTTACCATGATGTTACACTAGTGGAAAAAAGGCTTTTAACACCGGTTATTTTCGACTTTTCACACCGGTTCCGGAACCGGTGTTGATCCAGCCGGCATTGTAAGTATAGACTTTTAACACCGGTTAACAAACCGGTGTAATATATAGATTTAACACCGGTAATAACCGTTGTTAAAAGTTCAATTATGAGGCGGGAAAGCCATTTTAGACACCGGTTATTTTAAATAACCGGCGTTCAAACATCATTTTTAACACCAGTTCTGGAAACAACCGGTGTTAAAACATCATTTTTAACACCGGTTCTGGAAACAACCGGTGTTAAAACATCATTTTTAACACCGGTTCTGGGAACAACCGGTGTTAAAAATGATGTTTTAACACCGGTTCTAGAAACAACCGGTGTCAAAAGTCTTAATTTTTTATATAAATTTCATATTTATTTTTATTTATAATTTTTCTAGACATATAAAAGAACACAATAATATAATAGTTTATCCATAATCAATAACACACCATGAATTAAGTAAATGCAACATCCAAGTAGTTTCAAAAACAAAACAATCCATGTATTTTACAACTATCCATTTTTCTTTCAACAAAAGCAAAATGTAAATCAAATAACACATTATACTCCTACTCTCTATGTGATTTTCCAAGCAAAGACAATGTAGAAGCTTGCCACACGAGTTTGCAAGTAAACGGTCTAGTCCAAGATCAAATAGTGAGGAGTACGTTGCAGAACTTCGACCAGCTTAGCATTCCATCTCTTATAAGCGTCTTGCATATTTCCATACAGTACTTGAGTCAAGCTTGAATTTCTTTTCATGCTTTGGCGTGCAGTGGCTACCAGTCGATTGCGAAGCAACTGTGAGAAAATTCCAATGAAAAATATCAAATAATGCTACGGAGAGAGAAGCAATATAATCAATCATTCACAATTTGGAGCTTACTTGGTGTTTGAGGGTGGCCAAACTTTTCGTGTGCATTGGAGATTGTGGGATGACACCATTTGAAGGTGGAACTCCAATAAGACCACATAACAAGGTCTGGCCAGCAAAACCAAGTAAATGATTCAGGAGTCAGATGTCATTTGAGATTTAACCAAAGAACTAGCTAGAGGCAGATAGATCCTTATTTGACACATTAGCAACCTCTAACAAATAAGTTGCCCAACATCTTTTGATGTCATCAATCTCATCTTCGGAGAATGGATCCTTATTTGTGAATCTCTGCAAGGTACATTTATATAAAAAAATAGCTTATCAACTCAACCAGACATAATTAAATCTATAAAATTAAAAAAACTTCAATTACCTTGTCCCATGAATCAACTATGATCGCCGAGACAATGTTGAGCATATGTCTCATTACATAATATCCACACTCTGTATTGCCAGTTTGTTTTTGGCACTACAAATAAATATCAAAATGACACATTAGCAGAAAAGGATAAATCAGTTACAAAGTCATGCTAATTTTTCATTATAGTAACCAATATCTCAAGCATGCACATAGAGGAGCTTGCATACCAAAAGACATCAAATAATAAAGAACGCATAGCACTATGATAAAAAAATATAATAAATGGCAACAAATAAACCAAATTTATCTATGAAAAAAATGCTTATAGATCATAGTTGTATAAAAACTTGACATTTAACTACTTACACGTAGTTCCTTCCATATAGGCATTCTAAAAGCTCCCAAGTGTTTGCCTTTCATCGTATGCCAAGAACGCATAGCACTGTGATAAAAAAATATAATAAATGGCAACAAATCAACCAAATATATCTATGAAAAAATTGCTTATAAATCATAGTTGTAGAAAAACATATCATAGAGCGAATGATAATAACTTACCTATTAATAATTGTTTTGATATCTTTATTCGCTTTATTCCACAGTGAGCAGAGAAAGATGACAACATTTTGCTTAGGACAAATAATTATCAACTGCCAATGGGTATAATAAATGGCAACAAATCAACCAAATATATCTATGAAAAAATTGCTTATAAATCATAGTTGTAGAAAAACATATCATAGAGCGAATGATAATAACTTACCTATTAATAATTGTTTTGATATCTTTATTCGCTTTATTCCACAGTGAGCAGAGAAAGATGACAACATTTTGGTTAGGACAAATAATTATCAACTGCCAATGGGCCCTGCAAGTTGGATAATAATTAGTCAAAATCACAACTAAACTTCTAAGTCACTTGAAAATATTCACGTATATATGATAATACGGTGCAAGGTAACACTCTTTTCCTTCAATTATCCTACTATGAATGTAGTTTTGAATGTCCATTGGACGATTCCCTATACTTTGAATGTGAACAGGATCAATAAATCCATATGTATCCATGTTCCCTCTTAGTTTGCAGAGTTGATGCAAATACCTAAGATAATAAATAAATGCAAATTGTAAGAATGTGATACTTAGTTAATTAATAAATAGTTTAGAAATGTACTAACATTAACCAAACTTGCATCACTGATACACAAAGCATGTTACCCATGGTGAGCTCCAAAATATCCTTTTGAAATATATGCAATGGGATTGGGCTGGATTTGCCTATGACTTCAACATCTAAATTTAACTGTAAAGGATGTTTGCCAATTTTTACAGCTAGAATACATAAATGTGCCATCGGATCAACTTCAGATTCCCTGCTCAAGATCTTTAGGACAACCAGGTTTTGGGCACCCTCAACTATGGCTCCTTCCACCGCTCGAGGGAGTATCTCACAAGGCTGATTAGGGTCTAAGTCAATAAGTGGGGCGCCTCTACCTCGAACACCAACAACTGGCCTAGCTGGTGTTGCTGAAGTCCTTTTAGCTATTGCTGCAGCATTTCCACCTCGTCCTCTTCCAGCACCACCCCGCCTTCTGTTTTGAGCAGGCAATATTGGATTTTCTGCTTGTCCTAAAGATCTTGAGGGGGCTGGAACGTTGTCAGGATTCTTTGATCTTAGATGACCTTGCCGTGCTCCACTTCGCAGCTCTGGCATTCTCTCCCCATGCAAGTCAGACCCACATTGTTATGCAATGGAAATACTTCTTCAGTCTGTACATAAAAAGGGCAATGCCATGAAGACAAGATGAACAAAATCCCATTTCTCAACAGCTCAGATAGCATGGCAGGTCCAGCAAAGAGTAACAAGCAAACACTCGAAAACACACAAGTTTATTTTTCTCTTACCTACAGTAGAACGAACATATGAAAAATCTCGTCGATAATCAGATCAATGAAAAATCTGCGGAATCAAACCAAAGCTTTCCA
>JAGFNQ010001650.1:59663-85716 GCA_024364735.1 Boesenbergia rotunda
GGTGAACCTAACTTAAACCTTTTTGCCCAAACATCAAAACACATGGTTACTCCGGACCATAGATTGCCCCAACAATCTTCCTCTTTTTGATGTTTGGCAATACGTTTAAGTTAGGGAAAACAAATAGCAAATATAATGCACATATACATGAATCCTATCACAAGGCATTCCCGGCCCACACCTAACCTCCCTAAGAGTTTAGGACTTTTACCAAACCGGGCTTTTTAAAACCTCTCCAAGGCTCCCCCTACATTGGACTTACAAAAGCTTTTTAAAAACCTCTCCAAGGTTCCCCTTACGCCACCAAATGATCAACACTACTCCTCCTTTACCAAAGCTCCCCCTGGTCCTAGGATTTCTTGTAAAGGCGTGTTTGGTTTCCCACTTAAACCCACCACCTCTCCCCTTTTACCATACATCAAAAAGACTCTAACAATCTCCCTCTTATTGGATCCTTTAACCCCTAAAGATCATAAACACAGTGTACTAATCTCCCATAAAATTACACAATTGTTTTATATCATTTTGACACCTTTTGACTATTGACAATCCATTTCAGCCTTGACCAGTCGACTGCCCCATCTACCAGTCGACTGATACTCCGAAAACCTAATTTTTAACATTTCTGACCCAATTTCAGAAATGCACCGGAAATTCCACAGATCTCCAAAAATTCCTAAATTTCGTGGAGAGATTTGTGGTACTCATATCTACTTGGAAAAAATACACTTAAAAATGTATCTATCACCATCCCCAGGATTTATACAAAATCCAAAACTAGCTAAATGGTTCAATTGAATCTTGACCTAAAGTCCTAGTTTTTACCTCCTCTTGATGTCTCTGTCCATACCAAGCCACAATGCATCTCTAACACTGATTTATATGACATTTCCACATCGAAAACCAATTTTCATGCAATATGTCCTCAATGTCATATCTCCATGTATGATACACTAATCCAAAGTGCCAAAACTTATGAATTGAGACTCAAATTTGCCTCCAACTCTCTTGGCACACCTCATGACCCATCTAGAATTTCGAGAGAAATCCTCCCGGGATCCAAAAACCATGAGTCCCGACTTGGCTCCTAGAGCTCCCCCTTGAGCTCTTAACCTTAGCCACCTCCCTAGGTGACTTGTTCACAAACATAAGATCACACCGGTGTACCTCCGGTGACTCTTGACCTATAAACTTATCCTTCTTAACTTTGGACCCCTTGTCCTTAGTTAAGACCTTTTTCTTTCCTTTTAATGGCATCTCCTTGTCATTCTTGGATTTTTCCTCCTTGCCATAATTATATGCTATCATAGCATATTTCTTTTCATTGACATTGGTGACTTTAGACCGGTATCCTAACCCTGATCTATTATTGTTAGGTTCTTGACTACCCAACCCCATACATAAACTCCCAGATTCAAAAGTGAATCTATCTAGGGTCTTTTCTAATTTCTCAATATTTGCCCTTAAAGCTTGATTTTCCCTTTCTAAGTTCTTAAATCTAGAATCAACATGTTCACCTTGGACATCCCTAGACCTACCGATCCTAGGCAGTTTTGACTTGAGTACCGGAGAGGGCTCCGTCGGAATTTCTTCTGATGCATCCCCTTTACGCTCGTGTTGATTTTGCAGGTACCAACATCTACTCTTCGTCATCGTCATCGTGGGCTGCAATTTGATGATTCGTCATCCCGTCGTTCTCTTCCGGAATTATATTATAATAATTGATGAGAATGATAAAAAAAATAAGCGATCTTTGAGAAATTTAAAAATTAAATATACCTTTTAAAATTTTCATAATTATAAATACGACCATCCATCAATCGACAATTTTATGTGGGGGGAAGACGTTAGGTATACAAGATGCTTCGACACCTAAGTAAAAGAGATAAGTTTTTAGAACTCGAATACTTTGGTTTTTCGTTTTCCTTCCTAAATGAAGGAGTTTTGACTTGAGTGCCGGAGAGGGTTCCGCCGGAACTTCTTCCGATGTATTCTCTTTACGCTCGTGTTGATTTTACAGGCACCGACATCTACTCTCGGTCATCGTTATCGTCATCGTGGGCTGCAATTTAATGATTCGCCATCATGTCGTTCTCTTCCGAAATAATATTATAATAATTGATGGGAATGATTAAAAAAGCGATATTTGAGAAATTTAAAAATTAAACATACCTTTTAAAATTTTCATAATTATAAATACGGCCATCGATCAATCGACAATTTTATGCTTTTAATATTGTCTAATGTTTTTTTCGTCTCATTTTTCTAACTACATGCCAAAGTCCAAACCATGGTTGGAACCTTCTACGGTAGTCTTTTGCTACCCTACACTGCTGTGATTTTCAAATCTCAATTTACATTCGCACGAATAAAATATAGCTAGGAGCCTAATTGTAATTATTGCGTGAAAAAAATAGTTAGGAAAAGCCAATTTAAGTCACTTTCATGCGCTCATAAAGTATTTGATTGAGTTTCTGGAATCATGCCCATCTTCCTCAATGATAAGCCTAATAAGTTTGCCTTGCCGGTGTTCATATTTTTTAGTTGGTCAGAAAAGAAATCTTAATTCTGGGAAAAAAGCAGATCTAGGATCCTAAAGATCAACCATCACTTTCATGAGCTCTTTTGAAATCTATGCATTCAGACTTTTCCTGTAAATATTTAATTCCATGTAAAAAATTCATCTTGCCCCTAGCAACGGGAAGGATACATATATCAATGCCGGCCGTCTTATCCTCGGCAGCCTCGACGACGACCAGGATGTTTCACTGGCCGAGGTCGGTTAAAGAGACGACCGGCAGGATCCGCGGCTGGGCTTCTGTGCAAGTCGCAGAGGATGCCTGCGCTGCCGGAGGCAAAGCACGCACGAGAGGTGCTTCTGCATGCAGCTGATACTGAAAGCTTCCAATTTCTGCAGCGAAGTGAAAATTGAAAGGCTTCTTTCAGGCATTCGCACAAACACTTGCCTGCCTCCAAATTTTCTCAGTCTCGTGCAACGATGTGGACGGATGAGAGACATTGTTTAAAGTCGACGAAGCCACTTTCACAGTTTCACTTCATCAGCCACCGTACTGTTATTTATTCCGTAACAATTTAAAGGCACATCGTCTCTTCTTATTAGCTGGTCGAGTCATTAGAGCGACGATTGGAAGGATTAGTCTCTTTCCAGGCCCATCGGAAAGGAGGCCTAGCCCCAGTTCACTGCTCTGGTGGTGAGTAAATTATTTTAGTAAAGGTTAGAGTTAAATTTTAAATTTTATATATTATTATATTAAAATATTTTTTTATTAATTTATTAAAATTTATTATATTGAAATAATTATAGAAATTATTAAATAACTTTTACATAAAGCTTCTATTAAAATTAATTAAAATTTTATTTTATTATTTTAAAATAATTATAGAAATCATTAACTAACTATTACTCCAAGTCGGGTTGAGATAAAGATTTTATAAAAATAATCTCAATCATAACTCAAATATAATTTGAAATCTCTAAATCTCAATCCAAATCAGAATAACCTACATAAAAATATGATTAAAAAAAGATTTTTTTGCTATTTTTTTATAATTTTTATATAAATATTTTATTATTATCCTACTAAATTTAATTACATAAAATATCTTAATTTTTAAAAATAAAATTTGATTTAATATAAAGACTCATTAGACCCCAAATTCGATCCTAACACAATTTGAAAACCTCCCATCAAAATCTAAAAATCCGGAATTCAAATCTAATATATTTTCAGATCAACTCATACTGAATTTATGAGTCGAGTGACCCGACTTATAGAAATTTGTTATATAGAGGGATGAAGTAGCCCGATTTGCCAACATTGAAAAATCTCCAACTCAATTGCGGATTAGACGGTCAATTTATGAGTTTCTCTCTCTCTCTCTCTCTCTCTCTATATATATATATATATAGAAAAAATTAAAAATTTTAGGGGGCGTTTGGTTTAGGGTAATATGGACTAGGGAATGGGAATGGATGGTAATCATTCCCATTAACACTGTTTGGTAAGTGTCAATGGGAATGAAAATAAGGGAATCATTCCCTCATTTTCATTCCCTACTCCCCCTCATCAATCAAATTCCTCAATCATTCCTTCCTTTTCATATATCCAAAACACTCCTTTTTTATTTTTTATATTTCATTTTACTATTTCATTTTATATTATCCCATTTTACTTTCTCTCTCTACATTTTAAAATTTCGCTCTACGTATTTATTCTTTTCTCTCTCTACATTTTCTATTATTTTCTCTCTCTACCTTTCTGATCTCATTTTCTCTTTATTTATTTTCAATATTACTTTCTCTCTCTACCTCTCATATTATAATTTATCTATCTTAATTTTTCACTTTTTTTTATATTTTCTATATCACTTTTTCTCTATATTTTCTATATCACTTTCTCTCTCTACATTCTCTATATCACTTTCTCTCTCTATCTTTCTCATCTCATTCTCTCTCTATATATTTTGTTAATCACTTTCTCTCTCTACCTCCCTTATCATAATTTATTTATCATTATTTATCAATTTTTTGTATATTTCATATATCACTTTCTCTCTCTACATTTTCTATATCACTTTCTCTCTCTACCTTCTCATCTCACTTTCTCTCTATATAATTTCAATATCACTTTCTCTCTCTACCCATCTTATTATAATTTATCTATCTTTATTTTTTACTTTTTCTCTATATTTTCTATATTACTTTTTCTCTCTACATTTTTTATATCACTCTCTCTCTACCTCTCTCATCTCATTTTCTCACTATATATATTTTCTATATCACTTTTTCTCTATATTTTCTATATCACTTTCTCTCTCAATATTTGCTATATCACTTTCTCTCTCTATCTTTCTCATCTCATTCTCTCTTTGTATATTTTGTTAATCACTTTCTCTCTCTACCTCTCTTATCATAATTTATTTATCATAATTTATAATTTTTTCTGTATATTTCATATATCACTTTCTCTCTCTACATTTTCTATATCTCTTTCTCTCTCTACCCTCTCATCTCGTTTTCTCTCTATATAATTTCAATATCACTTTCTTTCTCTACCCCTCTTATTATAATTTATTTATCTTTATCTTTTACTTTTTCTCAATATTTTCTATATTACTTTCTCTCTCTACATTTTTATGGATTCCCATTACTAAAGTTAAATTGAACCAAACATCATCAATGACAATAATTTTTCATTCCAGAATTTGAACCAAACACTACCAATGGAATCATGATTCCCATTCCCATTGACCCCTCAATGAATCCCATTACCATTTCGATTAATAAATTTGAACCAAACGCCCCCTTAAATATAAATTAGACCAGTTAAATTCATAAGAAAATTTTCACTTCAATTATAAGTTTGGAAGAAAAAAAAATTCAATCCGGAGTCAATCTAAAACCATGGATCAATTCACCTAGATCCGTGTTTAAATAATAAATTTTCAATTCAATTCACTTAAATTTATTTAAAAAGAGGGATCAACCGGAATCCAAATTGACAAATCTAATTATACTAGAACATTTTTGTTTTTGTCAGTGAATAAAGTTTTGCGTGAGAAATGACCTCTAATTTCTCAATACTCGAGAGTATAATTATTATAACTCAGGGTTACAGTTCAGCAGCAATGATATTTAGGTGGTTTGTAAATATCCATGATTTAATTTTGAATTATGACATATTATACAATATTTTTATCCAATAAAATAATAAATATGAGATATTAGTTATTTGACAATGTAATGTTTATATTTTTAATTTATTTATCGATAAAAATTTTTCAAGGATAAATCATGACCTTCAAGATTAATTGGTTCCCCTAACACTAGCTGTGATGAAAATCTGACTTATCAGATCAATAGGTCTGTGGTAGTCACACCCCGAACGTCAATTATTGGATCAATACGTCTGTTGGATCCACACCCGAGACACGCCCTCATAAGTAATAACGACCACTTTAAGATGTTACTTGTACCATCCAAACCCCGTATAATAACAACAATAAACAAAATTTTAATTAGTATAATACAAATAAAATTCCAGTTAAAAAAATTACTAATCATCAATTTGAATTCCGGATAAAAGAAATAAAATTAAAAAATAATACAAATTAATATATTAAGAATATGAATTTATAATTAGTAAATCAAAATTTAAAAAAATTATAATTTACTAAATTAAAAATATAATCCTTTATCTCGGTAAAATTATCATGCTTAGTTCATGATTCAACCTGCGTCATAGTATGATATGTTTGCTTGGCTCAATTTGAAATTTTTTTTTATCTAAATAGGATACGTAATTATGAAATATTAAAATTTTAAATTATTTATCGTAAGCGTTTTTTAATTTATTTTGATGGTCGATTAAAATTTTTTATAAGATCGAATTCAACTATTATATATTTTGTTATCAGCTACCAGAGAATAAAGAAATCCACCTTCTTTAATTATTGAAGAAAAATAAGAACAAAGTAAACATCCTATTTTTCCAACGACATCATAATTTGAAGCGCGTCTCTCGTCAGTCCAATGACGTTGAGCACACTGGCCGCGATATGAGACGGTGTCAATCCAGCCTCTGATAACTGATCACTTGCCGACCCATGGTCGATGTATCTATCGGGAAGAGCCAAAGGTCTCCACTGTTGCAAACAACAACGCAACAACAATTCACGAAGTTTTTAAATAATCCTTTAATCATCGATCGATCGATCACACTAATTATATATAATCTGTTTAATTACCTTGAGTTTGCCATCGAAGAGGCCATCCAGAGCCATGAACTGAGCTACGTGAGAGCTAAAGCCGCCAATCGATGCTTCTTCCACGGTGATGAGAACCTCGTGCGACTTAGCCAAGCTCCGAATCAAGCTTCGGTCGAGTGGTTTGCAGAACCGTGCGTCGGCCACCGTGATCTTGAGGCCGCGGCGCTCCACCATCGAAGCCGCCGCCAAGCAACTCCGCACCGCCGTCCCATACCCCA
Source organism: Boesenbergia rotunda (assembly GCA_024364735.1). NCBI lineage: Eukaryota > Viridiplantae > Streptophyta > Magnoliopsida > Zingiberales > Zingiberaceae > Boesenbergia > Boesenbergia rotunda. The sequence continues at coordinate 66,671 of JAGFNQ010001650.1, forward strand.
GCAGCGCCACCCTTTCCCCTTCAATTAGTATCCTTCCTTTCCCAATCTGAGAAATAAACAACTGCAAATCAAACAAATTGTGGAAGTGCATAGAGATCTGAACTCCGAATTAAGATAATCGATCGAATGACTAGCTAGCTAATAACCTCTAGAGGAACACCCTTGTTTCCCTGAGGAAGAGGAACGGCCACGCCGTTTCCTCTCGGGTACCGGAAGCACGAAGGTCTGTCGTCAATGGCAGCCGCTGTGGCCACCATGTGGAACAGCTCTGCTTCGTCGGACGGCGCCATTACCACCATGTTCGGCAGGCAGGCCATGTAGGCCACGTCGAACGCCCCCGAGTGCGTCGGTCCGTCGGCCCCCACGAGGCCGGCGCGATCCAACGCGAACCTCACCGGAAGCTTCTGCAAGTCGACGTCGTGCACCACCTGATCGTAAGCTCTCTGCAAGAAGGAAGAGTAGATGGCGCAGAAAGGCTTAAGGCCCTCGCAAGCCAACCCGGCAGCAAACGTGACCGCGTGCTGCTCTGCTATTCCCACGTCGAAGCACCTGTCCGGGAACTTCCGAAGGAAGTGGTTGAGCCCGGTTCCACCTCCCATAGCTGCATGGATCGCGACAATGCCCTCGTCCACCTCCGCCTCCGCCACCAGCGCCTCGGCGAAGTAGTTGGTGTAAGATTTTGTCGGACAGTTTGATTTGAACTGTTTCCCAGTCGCCGGATCGAATTTGGCGACACCTTCACAACCCAAATACATCAAAAATTAGCAGAGGAATTTAATTTATATATTCTCAGTGAATTATTACCTACCGTGATACTTGTCTGCAGCTCTCTCCGCATAAGGGTATCCTCTTCCTTTCTCCGTGACGACATGAATGAGAACTGGACCTGTTGTCTTTGTGCTCTTGACCTCTTTGAGAATGGTGACGAGGTCATCTATGTTGTGCCCATCTACTGGGCCGATGTAGTAGAGGCCAAGCTCTTCGAACAAAGTCGAGCCGGATCCACTGATCATTCCTCGGGCGTATTCATCTACTTTAGCCGCTATGTCGTGCACGGATCCACCGATTTGCTTTGTCATTCCCTGCAGCGAGCGTCAAGATAAGAAATGCTATTTTAGATTCGTTTAGTCACGACAAAGAGGATATTGCTCTGTTCAACAAGATCCAATTGAGAAAAGATCCTTCAACTTGTTTTAATCTGTCACGTGGGTACTGACCTTAGCCAACTCCCTCAGCTCTCTCAGTGGCTTGCTCGACTGCAACCTGCCGAGGGCACTGCTCAAAGCCCCGACAGGCAGCGCAGGGCCATCGAGAGTTGCGGTGGGAAGAGAGACTTGCTTGTTGTCGTTTAAAATCACAATCATATCGGTGTCCAAATATCCTGCGTTGTTCATGGCTTCGTATGCTTGCCCTCCAGTCATGGCTCCATCGCCAATCACTGCTATCACATTGTTCTTCCTTCCCTTCAGATCCCTCCCAACCGCCATTCCTGTTCACTCGGATTAATATAATCATGGGTGCATGTCTCGATCGAACGAATTATTCGAAGAAATTCAATATTTTGATCTGAGTTTTTTTCTTACCGAGTGCCGCTGATATGCTGGTTGAACTATGCCCTGCACCAAAGGCATCGTAATCGCTCTCGGAACGCCTGGTGAACCCGGATAAGCCATTAGTTTGTCTCAGAGTTTGCATCTTGTCACGCCTTCCAGTTAATATCTTGTGAGGGTAAGACTGCAAACCGCTCCAATAATTAGAACTGATTCAGGTTCTTAATGAAAAAAAAGGAACAAATGCGAATAAAGAAGGAAATTAAACCTGGTGGCCAACATCCCAAAGGATCTTGTCCTGTGGAGCACTGAAGACATAGTGGATGGCAACGGTGAGCTCGACGACGCCGAGGCTCGAACCGAGATGGCCTCCAGTATTGGAGACGTTGAAGATGATATCAGAACGGAGCTCATCTGATAACTGCTTAAGCTCCTGAAGTAATTCAAATCATCAGAAATAAATGCTTAAGCGATCCTGAAGGAGGGCAGTACTGCGTTCAGTTTTTGGCTGCGTACCCTGAGAGAGAGGTTTTTCATGTGAGCGGGATAGTTGATGGTGTCCAGAAGTGGAGTCGGAGGCCTCTGTGAATGGTACTCTCCAATCTCCGATAGCGATGCACAAACGGATGCCCCTCTCTTCTTCAATTGCTAGTCAATAAATTCAAGCAAATCGATTAAGAGATCAAGGTTAAGCCTTTTCAGTTAACAAAGTTAATGGAAGATTTACTAACCTTGAGAGATGTGAGGTGATGTTGCTTGTAATGAAGTTCGGAAAGCAACATGGAACTCTTGTGGTGATTAGAGGCATCTGCAGCAAGAAGATGGCAGGGGAGGGGGAATGTGGAGAGAGCCATGCGAAGGAACAAAGCACAAAACACAATGAATGAGATTGGGAAGACGGCTGCAAATTATAATATGGGGGAGAAAATCCGACGAGTGAAGGGGCGTTAGCCCTTAAGCTGGGTGGGGCGTTGGATAAAACTAATATGGACCATAATGTTTTGAGTGAAAGCCATGTCAAACCGTTGAGTTCGAGTGGATCTTGGAAAAATCGCACAATACCCCAATTCGGTAGCTTTAGATTCGCTTTCGATCATAATTCTCATGCCTAAGAGGAAATGACCATTCCGAAAAGGAAAGATTATGAGCTAGGAGGGATTCAAACCCCTCAATATCATGATTCATAATCATGTGCTCTAATTCTCTGAGCTACAAGTCCCACCCCATCTTCACGGGATCTCCTCAGTCATTTCGAGTTAAGCATATTCTCTCTCTCTTTTTTTTTTCTCTTTTTTTTTTATGACTCAAATATCTAAGCTAATTTGGGCTCAACTAATTTTAGAGGAGAATTATTTTCTCTAGTTGACCCATCAGATAAATTTGGAAATACGAGCGACTCCTTACCCAACCGCTAATGCTTCGATTTTTCATCACATTGAAGGAAAATGTCCTGTAATACACTGTAGCTGGGATTTAACCCCTGGGTGCTTGGGTAGTCTATTGAATGCCTTGTCGTTTGTTGTATCGGGATGCATTGATATAATCAATTATGTTTTTCCTAGTGCTGATAGTGTGTTTTTGGGTAAGCTTGGATCTTAGGAGTGTAATCTCCTATCTTTAGCCTCTCAGAAGCTAACTAATAGAATACCTAGGTATCTGATAGACATAATAGTGATTGTAAGGATTTTCTCTTTGGTGCAAGCATCTACCTCGGCCATGTAGATATTGGATTTAGCTATGTCTACTTTGCCATCTGCCCAAACTGTGCTAAGCATGGTGTGAAAATAACAACCGAGGATGTGTGGATGCATCCCCTCAAGAGAACAATAGCAAGTGATTAGCATATGTTAGATGAGCAATCCACGTCTCCACACTAATGGAAATGGAAATACCCTTTCGGGTGTACTAATTTAGCAGTCGTGCCAAGTAATCTGAGGTGACTGATTCAATTCCACGTAAGTTTTTCATCGGAAATCAGGAAACCCAACGTTCCAGGGTTTGTGTCCCATTTGGAGGAAAAATTCTTACAAAATATATCGTCACTAGGGATCGAACCGCGAATGTCTGAGATAGCAACTAGTTACCCTACTGCTGCACCATAGTCCCGGGGCACATCCCCATTTAAAAAAAAAGATTAACAAGGATTTTCTAACCTCGGGCAACTATCCCGGCCTCACGGAAATTTCCCACCGGCCGCTAGGGTAAATCGGGAAGCACTTGCAGTGGGTGGTCTAAAAGTCTAGCGTCCTAGGATTTGCGCCCCATTTAGAGAAAAAATTTCTACGAATACGTCGTAGCTGGAGATCAAACCATGGATGCCAGGAATCACATCCCCCATTTAAAAAAAAAAATGATGAACCAGGCAGCAGACAAATTGAACCTGGGGTGATCGGCCCGACCCCATGGAAGTTTCTCATCACCAGGGTAAATCGAGAAGCGCTCGCGGTAGGCAGCTAGAAGTCCAGCGTCCCAAGGTTCGCGTCCCATTTGGAGAAAAAATTCCTGTAAAATACGCCATAGTTAGGGATCAAATCAAGGATGACAAGGCTAACTACTAATGACCTTACCATTACACCATAGCCCCAATTTAAGATTAGAGAGTAAGAAATTTTGATGATACATTCTTTGATCCTTACTATGAATGTGATCGGGAACTGAAGCCTTATGAGTACATACTCAACAAATCTTAGTGAACTATATCAAAAACCTTTTGTAAATCGACTTTTAATACGTATATGGGAGATATTCGTTTTCTTATATAATTCCTTATCAATTCTTGAGCTAGGCAAATATTATCCATGATGCTTTTGCTCTTAACAAATGTATCATAGATTGGGTGAATTAGGTGATAACTATATCTGCTAACTGGTTGGCTGGTAATATGACTAGCATTTTACTTTAAAATATACTTAAGGTTGGCTTAGTTTGGTAAAATCCCTTTTTCAACCCCTTTTACTTTTTGCCCATTTCAGTCCCATCAATAAATTGCCAATTGAATAATTATCAGGTGGAGTCAAAGGTGATTATATTCAAGTAAATTATACGAAGGGAAATAAAATATGAGGGGACGTTTGGTTCAAATTTATTAATCAGAATGGTAATGAGATTTATTGAGGGGTCAATGGGAATGAGAAACATGATTCCATTGATAGTGTTTGGTTCAAATCATGTAATAAAAATTATTGTCATTGATAATGTTTTGTTCAGTTTAACTTTAGTAATGAGAATCCATAAAAATTTCAACGTTATCTAAAATAATAGAATTATTACAAAATAATGAAAGTAAAATAAAATGAGTTGAGAGATAAATTAGAAAAATATAGAGAGAAATGATGAGAAGTAAGGTAAAAAATGAAATTAGAAGAAAAAATAGGAGAAAATAAAATAATAGAGAAAATAAAAATAAAAAGTAGAGAGAAAAAATAAGATAAGATAGATGTGATAAAAAATAGAGAGAGAAATCATTAAAAAAATATATAGAGAGAAAAAATGAGATGAGAGAGATAGAAAAAATGATATAGAAAATGTAGAGAGAGAAAGTGATAGAAGATATAGAGAAAAGTAAAAAATAAATATAGATAAATTATGATAAGAGAGGTAGAGAGAGAAAGTAATATTAAATATATAGAGAGAGAAAAATGAGATGAGAGAGGTAGAGAGAGAGAGAGTGATATAGAAAATGTTGAGAGAAAAAGTAATATAAAAAATATAGAGAAAAAGTAAAAAATAAAGATAGATAAATTATAATAAGAGAGGTAGAGAGAGAAAGTGATATTGAAAATATACAGAGAGAAAGTGATATGAGAGGGTAGAGAGAGAAAGTGATATAGAGAATATAGTGAGAGAAAGCGATATATGAAATATACAGAAAAAATGAAAAATAATGATAAATAAATTATGATAAGAATGTAGAGAGAGAAAGTGATTATCAAAATATACAGAGAGAGAATGGGATGAGAAAGGTAGAGAGAGAAAGTGATATAGAAAATTTAGAAAGAGAAAGTGATATAGCAAATATAGAGAAAAAGTGATATAGAAATATAAAAAAAAAAGTGAAAAATTAAGATAGATAAATTATAATAAGAGAGGTAGAGAGAGAAAGTAATATTGAAAATATATAAAGAGAAAATGAGATGAAAAGGTAGGGAGAGAAAATAATAGAAAATGTAGAGAGAGAAAAGAATATATATGTAGAGAGAAATTTTAAAATGTAGAGAGAGAAAGTAAAATAAGATAATATAAAAAGAAATAGTAAAATGAAAAATATAAAATAAAAAAAGGAGTGTTTTGGATATATGAAAAGGAAGGAATGATTGAGAAATTTGATTGATGAGGGGGAGAGTAGGGAATGAAAATGAGGAAATGATTCCCTTATTTTCATTCCCATTGATACTTACCAAACAGTGTCAATGAGAATGATTACCATCCATTCCCATTCCTTAGTCCTTATTATCCTAAATCAAATGCCCCCTGAGGTCAATTATAATCGACTATCAAGTGGTTAGAAGATGAGAGAAATTTTTTTCTCCGAGAGTACTTACCTATCGAAATTTGATCCTTGGAGATAATAATTATCAAATAGTTTTGTAAAAACACATGACATGGATTGATGGGTACTCATTAAATATTTTTTATTAAAAGTGTTTGATGGCTGATGTTTTTTTTTTATCTTGGATATTTAATTTTTTAAATTGATTAATCTCGAAAAATTATCAACTCAACTCTATAAAAGTTTTTTATCGATCCCAAAAATAAATCTAGAAGTACAAATCCTTCTTAATAGACGACTCAGTATCATAAGTGATTTGATCACCATAAACGTATGATATACTCTACGTGAATTTTGAATCATCATTGTATAAAAATATGTCCCATCTGATCTTATTGGTTATCATTATAGTAAAAGATAGAATCTACCACTCTAGTGGCCCCACACGGCCAGTCTCACAACTATCTATGAGGAAGTAAATCGAGAAGTTACAACTGCTCATTATGGAAAGGACATTTTTCTTAGTTTTGTCAAGATTCAAATTTTTATTTATTATAATAATATCTGTCTCATAATAATCAACTCAATTATGCTCTCGGGTCTCTTATCGATTATCATGGAAAAAAATGATACATCATGTTACAGTCGAACTTAGAGCGATCGACCCAGCGCCACGAAGATTTCTCATCAACCACCAAGATAAATCAGGAAGCGTTCGCGACCAGCAGTCCAAAAGTTCAACATCCCATGATAGCTCGCCTCATTTGGAGGAAAAATTTTATACAAAATACTTCGTAACTGGGATCAAAACGTTGGTGCCTGATTGATAACTAGTCGCCCTTTCGCTGCATCATACCCCGAGGCAACCTTACTAATTATCATGGTGATAAAAGGTGATTCGTTCGTCACCAATGTCCCTGCCAACTCGTCTCAGGGTCAACACGAAAAAGTTAAATTATGGAGGCTATAAGTCCATATAAGCTAGTATATAATTAAGGGAGGAGAAGTATCTGATTTCATAAAATTTGACTTTAAATTTTATGATGATAATATTTTATACGCTAGCAATAATCAGTCATATGGGAGCACAACCTTTTTGATTATCATGGCACGGTGTTTGGGTGAGTTTGATAACTAATAGTTGAGTATATAGATGCGGGTTATCAAATTTGTGGATATGCTATGTGATTGCATGTAAAGTTATTTTTACGGGATTGACTTATGATTAGTGTATGAGTATTATCATCATAAAATCTAGGGATCAAAATTTGACAAAGTCAGTGTGTCCGTCCTCTCCGCGTACTAGTCATAGTATCCGAGCTAGTAACCCTCATGATTTATCTCCTCCGTATTAACCTGGGATAGGTTAGTGAGGATGCTGAATGAATGAATCATCTTTAATCACGATCATTACGTACCAAGTTTTATTTATAAGATTTTTTTTATTAGATTTATAATTTTTAAGTATTTTAAAAAATGTTTGAGGACAACTCATCTATTAAATATTATTCTAATTGACTAATAGTTATCAAATATTTTTTATAATATTTTTAATGCATTTTATATAATTCAACCAAGTGACAAATGAAAGAACATATTGATAGGCTAGAAAAATGATATTAATTTAACACAAAATTAAGGTCTATGGGGCTATTTTTTAAAAAAATTGCTTAAAGATTAGTTATTCGTTACATTCGTGCCGCCGGAATAAATGATGATGTTGCTTAACTTAAATAACTAGTATTATCAATATTACCATAAAATATAAATAAATAAATCATACGAAATATACATGAAAAAAGAAAAATGTGAATGATAAATTTATTTTTTATGAAATCAGGTTAATCACCTTAGGATTTTAGTCGGCAAAAATTAGATATAGGATGTCAATTATATATATATATATATATATATATATATATATATATATATTTTATGATCGATCAAAAATATTTATAATATCAAATCCATCACTTATAAAATTAAATGAATTATAAAAATTAAATATATGAATTATTGGAAAATACATGTATTTGGTACACCAAAAACATCTCACAGTTTGAAAATGCCAAACCACTTACGGTACTTAGTGAATTATTGATTGTCAAATACTTTTAATCGTAACTCTAGAATCTTTGAATTTATGTTATATTAAAAATGATGTATTAAATAATATTAAATTTAAAATATTTAATTTAATCTTATGAAAAATTTTCCTTAATTATCAAAATAAATTGAGAAGCACATGTTTAAGAAGCCCAAAAATATACTATAAGCTCATAGGGCCATGGTACAATAGTAGACCGACTAGTCGCTATTCTAGATATTCACAATTTGATTTTTAGTTACGGCGTATTTGTAAGAATTTTTTCTTCAAATGGGGCACGAATCTTGGGACGCTGACCTTCTGGACTGCCCATCGCGAGCACTTCTCGATTTATCCTGACGGCCGATAGGAAACTTCCATGGGGTCGAGTTGATTGCCCAAGATTGGAAAAATCTCGTTAATTATTTTTTCCCAAAAATATGGTATAGGCCCCCCGGGCTATGATGCAGCGATAGGGCGACTAGTTGCTATTCCAGACATTCACGGTTCGATCCCTAGCTAGAATTTTCCCTCCAAATAGAGCGTGAACCCTGGGACGCTGGACTTCTAGATCGCTTACCATAAGCGCTTCTTGATTTATCTTGATGATCGATAAATTTTTTTATAAAATCGAATCGATCATCCTAAATTTATTTGTTATCTGGTCCAATATATCAAAAATCTAGGTTCGTGACAAGACGGATTTATTTGCAACCCTTAGATGTTCATAATGATGTGGGAGACTTATTAAAAACTCCCTAATCAGAAAAGTAGAGTTGTGTCAGCTCCCTTAGCAAGGGAACAATAGTTTTGACTCCCTAAACTTTTTTTTTAACTCCCTAATACATAAATTTACCAATCTACCCTTATTAAATGTTATCCCTCTCTCCAATACCTTCTCCCCCATTTGTTGACGAGCGCCTCCCTCTTCTCCAAAGCAAAAAACCCTAACCAGCGCCTCCCTCTTCTCCATTTCTTCCCTACAGATTCTCCATCCTAAAGAAACCCAAACCAAGGAAATCGATGGCTCTATTTCCCTCTTCTCTATTTCTTCCCGTTACAATGTTCATCCTAAACAAACCCTAACCAGTGAAATCCATCGCTCTACCTATCCACGCCGAGGAGGAGACTGAAGCAAGATCATACCCATCGAGATCCATCGATCAGGAGTAGCGAGATATCAACCGAGAGCAAACGACCAACGAGGAAAGTGAAGTAAGCGTCGACGTCGAAGACAGAGTCGAAGACACACAATCACCTTAAAAAATAGTAAATTTTTTTAATTTTTATAGTCTTTTTTAATCTATTAGTCGTATTTTGTTTGATCACATATCTCATTATTTATATTTTATTAGTTTTTGGTCGGATTTTTTGAGATGGAGGTGAAATCTTGAGATAGCGCGTGTAGGCTTGTTCGCTTACGCTTGCTCCTCCAACTCCAACTACTACAGGAAAGAATCCACCTCCATCTCAAAAATTCATTTTATGAATCATATCTTCCTCTTTTGGATAATTATATTGTGTTATTAAATTAAATATAATTTGTCAAATTTATTTAAATTGATATCGTGTTATGATTGATTATGAAATTGTATAGACTTTTCCAATGCAATTTCTCAATCACTCAGGTGACAGATTTTGATCAGTTTCTTAGAGAAATGGAATCTGGATCTGGATCTTCAAATTTTTCATTTCTGGGTAGTTGCAAGTATAAAGAAGACCTCTATATGATTTCAATTTTTAATGGCTTCAGTCTAATGGAGCTGTTTGTTAATCTTGGAAGAAAATGTGAGGAGATTGTTCCACGAAATGTGCTTTTGCAATATCTTGCACCACATCAAAATATGTATGTGACATTGCATGAAGATGATGATGTCCGGATTATGACACATCTTTACACGTCTATGAGATTGACAATAATTAATATGAGAGCGGTGGAAAAAGATCACATGAGTGCTCACAGTCTCGAGAGGTAAAAAATTTCTACCTTGATTTTTTTCTGCATGTAGATATTAATGATGATAAAATTTATTTTTTTGATTTGCTTGATATGTCGTTGTAAAGTACAATTATTGATGATTGTTTAGTTATTTATCATGGAAATATATTGTGGGTGTGGTTTTTTCTTGTGAATCTTGAACATATGTAAAGTCATTGCCCTCGTGGAGATTATGTAAAGTCATTGCATCCCAAAGGTTAAGTCTTTAATTTTAGTTTAGGTTTGTTAATATATTACATAAAGTACTCTCCCAAAGGTTAAGTCTTTAATTTTGGTGTATGGATAGTATGTTAATTATAATTATTTTATGCTTATAATGATATTATACTCATTGTTAAATTGATAAGGTTTGAAACTGAAGAAGAGACACAGACTAATAATGATGGATATCTTGAAGTGGGTTTGGTAAGAAATTCCATAGATGCTTGGAGTCATTGCATCCGTGGAGAGGGCCAGATATTCAAGGATGCTACAGAATTTCGAAAATGTGTTAAAAATTATGCAGTTGCTATGAGACGATCGTTTTTGTATAAAAAGAATGATAATAAGAAGGTTATTCTTGTCTGTAGCGAAAACAACTGTTCTTGGAGAATATATGCTTCAAAACATAAAGCTGACAAACTTTTTGGCATTAGAAAATGTAATCTAATACATACTTGTGGAGATGACAATCTTCGTAGTAGAGGACATCCTAAAGCTGATGCTGCCTGGGTTTCCAATGTTGTGATGGATAGATTGAGGGGAGAGCCCTCGTATCGACCATGCACAATGTTGAAAGATATTCATAGAGATTATGGGGTCGAGCTTAATTACAACAGAGTTTGGAAAGGGAAGGAATTGGCAATGCATGACATTCATGGTGCAGAGGAGGGGTCTTATGATAGATTACGATGGTATTGTAGTGCTATCAAAGAAACTAATCCTGGAAGTTTTGTCGAGTGTGAAATTGATCATTGTGGTAATAAATTTAAACGGTTATTCATCTGCTTCAATGCATGTGCAATTGGTTTTATCAATGGATGTAGACCCTTGGTTTTCTTAGATGGCACTCACATAAAGAATAAATACAAAGGATGCATTTTGGTTGCTGTGGCAAAGGATGCTAATGATGATCTTTTCACATTAGCATATTCAGTTGTAGATGCTGAAAATGATAATAATTGGGGATGGTTCTGTTTCCAACTTAAAAGTGCCCTGCTTTCGCATTCCTATATTGAGTTCCATGAGTTCACCTTTTTTTCTGATAGACATCCTGGGATAATCAAGGCTATTCAGATAATATTCCCAGATAGTCATCATGCCTACTGTTTGAGGCATTTGGTAGACAATTTCGTGAAACAGGTTTGGCTAATGACATATTTCTGTTAGGAAAACATTGCTTTTTGAATAATACTAGTTTATGTACTATTTTTTTGTTATTTGAATGTAGGTCATGCGAAGGTACCCACTTCATAACAAAAAATATTGGTCATCTATTTTCAAAAAAGCTGCATATGCCCTATCAACACAAGAATTTGAAGAATATGTTAACATGATAGTAGGGTCAATGCCACTTGCCAAAGACTTTATAGTATCTTCGTGTCCAGAAAGTTGGGCAAATGCATATTTTCTAGGAAATCGGTGGGGTGTCATGAATAATAACATAGCTGAGTCTTGGAATAATTGGGTTAAAGCTGCACGATTTCTTCCTATCGTGGCCATGGTCGATCACATACGGATTCAAATTATGGATATGATGCACAGACGACGTGAAGCAACAATGGAGATGGTTAAAAGATTGAGTCCATCAAAGGAGAATGCTCTTGCAAAAACATATGCTGAATCTCGTAGTTTGATAGTGCGCAAGGCATGTGGTTGGAGTTTTGAAGTTGTGGATGGGAATAAATCATTTGCTGTTGATTTGTCTGCTCGGACTTGTTCGTGCAAAGCATGGCAGATTAATAGGTTTCTATGCAAACATGCATGTTCAGCAATAGAGTCAAAGTCATTATCAGTATATGATTTCTGTGACAAGTACTTTAAAATAGAGTTGTATCGTGAAAGCTACAAAGGAATCGTAAATCCGATCCCTACATGTCATATGTCTGAGTACAATCTCGAGCATCAATTTGTAATCAATGCTCCCATTGTTCGAAGCCAACCAGGCAGAAGAAGAACTCAAAGGATACCTTCGCAAGTCGAAAAACGTGTGACAAAGTGTGGTCGGTGTCATGGGCGAGGTCATAACCGACGCAGTTGCAAAGAAGCCATTAACTAACTCTACTTTTATTTTGTGAAAATAGTATGGAACTGTTTGATTTACAAGTAAAATATTGTATTCTGAAATTTCTTTTAATGAGCATGTATATTTGATCTCTAATACATTTTCCAATTTACAGGAAAAAGAGGATGATAGAACAAGCAAGAAGCAAGGATGTACCTAAGAGAAGGAGTACTCGAACCAGTGCAATTATTCAGGGCGTGCTCTTGGTGTAATGGTCCTTTAATATTTTGTTATTTTAGTGATGTTAATGTACCGAGAACTGTTTATGTAATGTGGGCTTGATACTAGTTGATGTTTAAGCTTGGTGTGATATCTGTATTTCATAGTTTTGGTAAATGACTCGTATTTGTTGTTGTTATTGTGTTAGTTCAGTTGTGAACATGAATGTTAGTTCAGTTATGAAACTTAATGCTTTTGATATATAATCTTTATTGTGTGAGTTCAGTTATGAAACTGAATGTTTGTTCAGTTATGAAAATAAATGTTTGTTCAGTTATGAAACTCATTGTTATGATTTGTGTACTCTTTATGTGCATGACATATGTGGGATATACAAAGGAGATGCTGTCAGAATTTCAGCCGAAATTGAGTACAGATCAGCAGAAATTGAGTACAGATTGACGAAAATCGAGTACAAGGTTAGGAAACCTATACCTCTCTCATGGTCTTGATGCAAAGTCCATTGTAGTTGAGTCGAAGGTTAGGAAAACAAGATAGGATCATGATATATGCCCTATTATTTGACTATCTAAGAGTTGGGAAGGCCATTGAGATTTTGAGTACAAATTGATACAATCTCGGTACACATAGGCTGAAATCGAGTACAAATCAGCCCAAATTGAGTACATATTGATGAAAATCGAGTACAAGGATAGGAAACCTATACCTCTCTCATGATCATGATGCAAAGTCCATTGTAGTTAGAGTCCAAGGTTAGGAAAACCAAGATAGGATCATGATATATGCCCTATTATTTGACAATCCAAGAGTTTGCAAGGCCATGGGGATTTTGAGTACAAATTGATGCAATTTCGGTACACATTAGCTGAAATCGAGTACAAATTATCCCAAATTGAGTATAAATTTATGCAAATCGAGTACAAGGTTAGAAAACATATACCTCTCTCATGATCATGATGCAAAGTCCATTGTAGTTAGAGTCCAAGGTTAGGAAAACCAAGATAGGATCATGAGAGAGGTATCACTTACCTCTCTCATTGTAGTTAGAGTCCAAGGTTAGGAAAACAAGATAGGATCATGATATATGTCCTATTATTTGACAATCCAAGAGTTTGCAAGGCCATGGGGATTTCGAGTACAAATTGATGCAATTTCGGTACACATTGGCTGAAATCGAGTACAGATCATCGCAAATTGAGTATAAATTTATGCAAATCGAGTACAAGGTTAGAAAACATAGACCTCTCTCATGATCATGATGCAAGTCCATTGTAGTTAGAGTCCAAGGTTAGGAAAACAAGATAGGATCATGATATATGCCCTATTATTTGACAATCCAAGAGTTTGCAAGGCCATGGGGATTTTGAGTACAAATTGATGCAATTTAAGTACACATTGGCTGAAATAGAGTACAAATCATCCCAAATTGAGTATAAATTTATGCAAATCGAGTACAAGGTTAGAAAACATAGACCTCTCTCATGATCATGATGCAAAGTCCATTGTAGTTAGAGTCCAAGGTTAGGAAAACCAAGATAGGATCATGAGAGAGGTATCACTTACCTCTCTCATTGTAGTTAGAGTCCAAGGTTAGGAAAACAAGATAGGATCATGAAATATGTCCTATTATTTGACAATCCAAGAGTTTGCAAGGCCATGGGGATTTCGAGTACAAATTGATGCAATTTCGGTACACATTGGCTGAAATCAAGTACAAATCATCCCAAATTGAGTATAAATTTATGCAAATCGAGTACAAGGTTAGAAAACATAGACCTCTCTCATGATCATGATGCAAAGTCCATTGTAGTTAGAGTCCAAGGTTAGGAAAACCAAGATAGGATCATGAGAGAGGTATCACTTACCTCTCTCATGATCATGATGCAAAGTCCATTGTAGTTGAGTCGAATGTTAGGAAAACAAGATAGGATCATGATATATGCCCTATTATTTGACAATCCAAGAGTTTGCAAGGCCATGGGGATTTTGAGTACAAATTGATACAATTTAGGTACACATTGGCTGAAATAGAGTACAAATCATCCCAAATTGAGTATAAATTTATGCAAATCGAGTACAAGGTTAGAAAACATAGACCTCTCTCATGATCATGATGCAAAGTCCATTGTAGTTAGAGTCCAAGGTTAGGAAAACCAAGATAGGAAAACCAAGATCATGAGAGAGGTAAGTGATACCTCTCTCATGATCCTATCTTGGTTTTCCTAACCTTGGACTCTAACTACAATGGACTTTGTATCAAGATCATGAGAGAGGTAAGTGTTTCATAACAATGATTCTATCTTGGTTTTCCTAACCTTGGACTCTAACTACAATGCACTTTGCATGGGATGATCATGAGAGAGGTAAGTGATACCTGTCTCATGATCCTATCTTGGTTTTCCTAACCTTGGACTCTAATTACAATGGACTTTGCATCATGATCATGAGAGAGGTATATGTTTTCTAACCTTGTACTCGATTTGCATAAATTTATACTCAATTTGGGATGATTTGTACTTGATTTCAGCCAATGTGTACCTAAATTGCATCAATTTGTACTCGAAATCCCCATGGCCTTGCAAACTCTTGGATTGTCAAATAATAGGGCATATATCATGATCCTATCTTGTTTTCCTAACCTTGGACTCTAACTACAATGGACTTTGCATCAAGATCATGAGAGAGGTCTATGTTTTCCTCTCTCATGATCCTATCTTGGTTTTCCTAACCTTGGACTCTAACTACAATGGACTTTGCATCATTATCATGAGAGAGGTCTATGTTTTCTAACCTTGTACTCGATTTGCATAAATTTATACTCAATTTGGGATGATCTGTACTCGATTTCAGCCAATGTGTACCTAAATTGCATCAATTTGTACTCGAAATCCCCATGGCCTTGCAAACTCTTGGATTGTCAAATAATAGGACATATATCATGATCCTATCTTGTTTTCCTAACCTTGGACTCTAACTACAATGAGAGAGGTAAGTGATACCTCTCTCATGATCCTATCTTGGTTTTCCTAACCTTGGACTCTAACTACAATAGACTTTGCATCATGATCATGAGAGAGATATATGTTTTCTAACCTTGTACTCGATTTGCATAAATTTATACTCAATTTGGGATGATTTGTACTTGATTTCAGCCAATGTGTACCTAAATTGCATCAATTTGTACTCGAAATCCCCATGGCCTTGCAAACTCTTGGATTGTCAAATAATAGGGCATATATCATGATCCTATCTTGTTTTCCTAACCTTGGACTCTAACTACAATGGACTTTGCATCAAGATCATGAGAGAGGTCTATGTTTTCCTCTCTCATGATCCTATCTTGGTTTTCCTAACCTTGGACTCTAACTACAATGGACTTTGCATCATGATCATGAGAGAGGTCTATGTTTTCTAACCTTGTACTCGATTTGCATAAATTTATACTCAATTTGGGATGATCTGTACTCGATTTCAGCCAATGTGTACCTAAATTGCATCAATTTG
This sequence comes from Boesenbergia rotunda, assembly GCA_024364735.1. NCBI lineage: Eukaryota > Viridiplantae > Streptophyta > Magnoliopsida > Zingiberales > Zingiberaceae > Boesenbergia > Boesenbergia rotunda. The sequence goes on from JAGFNQ010001650.1 coordinate 82,742, forward strand.
TACTCGAAATCCCCATGGCCTTGCAAACTCTTGGATTGTCAAATAATAGGACATATATCATGATCCTATCTTGTTTTCCTAACCTTGGACTCTAACTACAATGAGAGAGGTATGTGATACCTCTCTCATGATCCTATCTTGGTTTTCCTAACCTTGGACTCTAACTACAATGGACTTTGCATCATGATCATGAGAGAGGTCTATGTTTTCTAACATTGTACTCGATTTGCATAAATTTATACTCCATTTGGGATGATTTGTACTCGATATCAGCCAATGTGTACCGAAATTGCATCAATTTGTACTCGAAATCCCCATGACCTTGCAAACTCTTGGATTGTCAAATAATAGGGCATATATCATGATCCTATCTTGTTTTCCTAACCTTGGACTCTAACTACAATGGACTTTGCATCAAGATCATGAGAGAGGTCTATGTTTTCCTCTCTCATGATCCTATCTTGGTTTTCCTAACCTTGGACTCTAACTACAATGGACTTTGCATCATGATCATGAGAGATGTCTATGTTTTCTAACCTTGTACTCGATTTGCATAAATTTATACTCAATTTGCGATGATCTGTACTCGATTTCAGCCAATGTGTACCGAAATTGCATCAATTTGTACTCGAAATCCCCATGGCCTTGCAAACTCTTGAATTGTCAAATAATAGGACATATATCATGATCCTATCTTGTTTTCCTAACCTTGGACTCTAACTACAATGAGAGAGGTAAGTGATACCTCTCTCATGATCCTATCTTGGTTTTCCTAACCTTGGACTCTAACTACAATGGACTTTGCATCATGATCATGATAGAGGTCTATGTTTTCTAACCTTGTACTCGATTTGCATAAATTTATACTCAATTTGGGATGATCTGTACTCGATTTCAGCCAATGTGTACCGAAATTGCATCAATTTGTACTCGAAATCCCCATGGCCTTGTAAACTCTTGGATTGTCAAATAATAGGACATATATCATGATCCTATCTTGTTTTCCTAACCTTGGACTCTAACTACAATGAGAGAGGTAAGTGATACCTCTCTCATGATCCTATCATGGTTTTCCTAACCTTGGACTCTAACTACAATGGACTTTGCATCATGATCATGAGAGAGGTCTATGTTTTCTAACCTTGTACTCGATTTGCATAAATTTATACTCAATTTGGGATGATCTGTACTCGATTTCAGCCAATATGTACCGAAATTGCATCAATTTGTACTCGAAATCCCCATGGCCTTGCAAACTCTTGGATTGTCAAATAATAGGACATATATCATGATCCTATCTTGTTTTCCTAACCTTGGACTCTAACTACACTTACCTCTCTCATGATCCTATCTTGGTTTTCCTAACCTTGGACTCTAACTACAATGGACTTTGCATCATGATCATAAGAGAGGTCTATGTTTTCTAACATTGTACTCGATTTGCATAAATTTATACTCCATTTGGGATGATTTGTACTCGATATCAGCCAATGTGTACCGAAATTGCATTAATTTGTACTCAAAATCCCCATGGCCTTGCAAACTCTTGGATTGTCAAATAATAGGGCATATATCATGATCCTATCTTGGTTTTCCTATCCTTGGACTCTAACTACAATGGACTTTGCATGGGATGATCATGAGAGAGGTAAGTGATACCTCTCTCATGATCCTATCTTGGTTTTCCTAACCTTGGACTCTAACTACAATGGACTTTGCATCATGATCATGAGAGAGGTATATGTTTTCTAACCTTGTACTCAATTTGCATAAATTTATACTCAATTTGGGATGATTTGTACTCGATTTCAGCCAATGTGTACCGAAATTGTATCAATTTGTACTCAAAATCCCCATGGCCTTGCAAAACTCTTGGATTGTCAAATAATAGGGCATATATCATGATCCTATCTTGGTTTCCTAACCTTGGACTCTAACTACAATGGACTTTGCATCATGATCATGAGAGAGTATAGGTTTCCTATCCTTGTACTCGATTTTCATCAATATGTACTCAATTTGGGCTGATTTGTACTCGATTTCAGCCTATGTGTACCGAGATTGTATCAATTTGTACTCAAATCTCAATGGCCTTCCCAACTCTTAATAGTCAAATAATAGGGCATATATCATGATCCTATCTTGTTTTCCTAACCTTCGACTCAACTACAATGGACTTTGCATCAAGACCATGAGAGAGGTATAGGTTTCCTAACCTTGTACTCGATTTTCGTCAATCTGTACTCAATTTCTGCTGATCTGTACTCAATTTCGGCTGAAATTCTGACAGCATCTCCTTTGTATATCCCACATATGTCATGCACATAAAGAGTACACAAATCATAACAATGATTTCATAACTGAACAAACATTTATTTTCATAACTGAACAAACATTCAGTTTCATAACTGAACTCACACAATAAAGATTATATATCAAAAGCATTAAGTAACTCACAACCATAATTACATAACATTCAGCAACTCTCCATAACATTCAGTTTCATAACTCTCTCATGTTTTCCATATTTCAACAACAAAACATCCACTTTCCATAACATTCACAACTCACAACCATAATTACATAGGCTAAAGATGATGAAGATGAAATATTTGCAGATACACCAACTTACAACAAATATACGTTTTCCACCAAAATTCATAATCACATGAGATTAGAAAAGTCTACTTCTTCATAATTCCATTTTCATCTGACAGAATAATTGCTGCCATGTGTGCCCGATACGCATCCATCTTTACCTCTTTTCGTAATTCCATATTTCATCATCATCAAGCGCTAGACACTCAATCCACAAACAAGTAAAAACACCACAATCGAGTGTCTCGCCTTGGTGACGGCACTTTGTTTTCATTACTGTTATTTTACCAAGGTCAAAGCCTGAGAAATTTTTCATGTATCCAGCCAAAAATTCAGCCTGCAAATATTTATTCAGCTGTGAAATTTATGTTTTAAGA
>JAGFNQ010001650.1:85924-139957 GCA_024364735.1 Boesenbergia rotunda
CCACACTGTAAATTTGAAAATTTATATAATATTTCACTATAAAGGACTAATATTCTAGAAAAGGAAACATGTACAAGATTAACATACTCTAACTTATCTCGAGAAAGATATTCTGTTACCATCTCTCGCTCTTCATCAGTTGCTTCTTCATATCCACAAAATTTCTCGTTTCTCTATATTTATTCATCCATCCGCAACAGCATCCCTTCCAATTGTAGCAACATCTATAGTCTTCTCTCCCTATGTAGATAGATTTAAGAACACAGAATAAAATAGAAACACGGTTAACAATAATAAATAAAATTAACTCTATTTTACCGTTTCCAGCACTATTGGGTCTACAATTGATGCTAACACTTCTTTGCCTGCCTTCCTCCTACGTTTAGGTGTTGTACTCGGCGGCGTAACATATATTTCACTCTTTTTTTTCTTCATTCTGTCTGTCCTTGTCCTAACCGTCATTGCAATAGAGGACACAAATTGCTCTACTATATTCTTTTCAACCGGCACTTCAACAAACTCAGCCATTTCACCTTCAATGGAGTCTTTAACTTCAACTCTCTTGTTGTATTCTGACCCACTGATATCATCAGTCTGTGGATGTAGCTCACCAACAAACTCTTTCTCCATTGCTTCAGATTTGGCCCAACTTGTGGCAGCAATCAATCCACCACATTTAACACATTCTGAGCCCTGAAAAAATTACAAGATTCTTGTAGCAAATAAATATTTTCTCAACTTCATTTAACAAAATACTTATTTAATGATAATATTACCGAAAAACTTGCTCGCCTATGATGAAACAGTATATCTTCATCCGAAAATGGTACAATGGATAACACCTTTTCACAATTAAAATTAAAAGGTCACTACAATTCATCATATTTGAGTATGTCTACTATAAAATATGAACTTACTTTACTATAGTCAATGGAATTCAATAACCTCTCCGCTAAATCAGGTTTGTTAGGTATCTTACTTTCCCCCCAACGGAACAACCTGGGAAAAGTATGTAGCGAACGTACTACTCCAAGAGAAGGTATTCTTCATATACCCATCCCTAAATAAATAAATTTATTAGTATAACAGAACAAAACATAATAAAAGCATACTAAAAATACTCACCATCAATCCAACAGTTGAACCATCTAAATACTTCTTTCTGCTAACATCACCCTTTCCAATATATTTGAAAATTTGATTGCTCAAAAATCTATAAGCCGCATCTCCCCACGAATAATCAAAGAAGGTGGTCAGGTCATCAATGTATGGCATAATGAATCGAGGTGTTGAGTAGTTGGCCACAGGAAAAATGATACAATTAAACACTAAACAAATAAACATCCGAACAAAATCATCCACATCTGAGTTACTCTCTGATCCAGCTAAAGAGGATAGTCTATCATAGATTGCACTTCTGGTCACGTTGCCAACTTTCCCAGAGAAATACTGAGCAACAAATTTAGACTCCAAATTCACATCTAAATCAACTGGTTGCCCTGCATAACGTAAGCCAAGAACAATGGAAAACTCTGGTGATGTAAAGGGAACAACAATATTTTCACCAAACACAAATGAATGAGATTGCAACTGAAATCTTTTTAAAATTATATCAACTCTGGAGCTGCTGATCGCCAATTTGGGCATCTTAAGTCATATACCAAATGGAGTGTTTTGAATACTCTCCTTTTGCTTATCAGTCATTTTCGGTCCCACTTCATCCATCACAGCTCTAAAAAAAGTAGGTGAACACCGAAACTGAGTTTTTTGCCTACTGTTAACCTCTTTAGCATCTTTGTTATTCTTTGCTTCTTTCTTAGTCTTCACCATCTTTGATTCTGTTCAACCCTTACTCAAAATATCCAACACAATTTTAGTATTTAGACCATAAAGTAAACTGAAAATTAATCAAGTAAACATTTGCCTACTTACAAACAATAAACATTCAATTTAATAATAATAGAAAAAATTTAATATCATCATTAAACATGAACAATTGCCTATTTATCTATAGAAATGGCAATTGCTGATAATTGCCTATTTACCTCCCTCTCACCACTTATCTATAATCAAGGAATTCTTAAATTTTTAAAGAATGATGCAAATAGTATTGATAAATTGAAATCTCATAGGAATAGTAACAATATACTCATAATAGGGCGAAGTTGTACTTAATCAATCACTAATCTTTGTTTAAACGATTAGGGAAATAAGAAAGATGATAATTAGAGAGTTCCGACTAATAGATAAAAAATCTACAAAAAAAATGCCTGGCTTCAACTCTATCTCCGGCGACAAAGCTTGATTCAGTCTCCTCGTGGTGGGTTGATGGATCTACACGGCTATAATCTTGCTTCACATTGTCTCGGGAAGAAATGGGGGAGAGGAAAATGGTCGACTTGCCTTGATTTCGCTGATTAGGGTTTACGAGATTAAGTCGTCAAGAAATTTGGGAAGAAGGAAACGCCGGAGAGGAAGCTGACTTGATTTCGCCGGTGAAGGACGCCGAGAATGTGTCGTCAAGAACTCGCGGGAGAAGGAAATTGAGGAGAGGAAGCTGGCTTGATTTCGCCGGTGAAGGACGCCGAGATTGTGTCGGGGGGAAAACGAAGCTGCGGGAGAAGAAATGCGGGAAAATCAAAAGCGGGAAAAGTAAGAAGGGTATATTAGTAAATTTATGTATTGGGGAGTTAAAACTAAAAAATAGGGAGTTAAAACTTATGTTTCCTTACCTGGGGAGCGGACACAAAGGCAACTTTTGGAATAGGGATTTATCTCTAATTTACGCTAATGATGTTAATGTACGGATTTTATAACATATAAATAATATAGGTGGGTAATATTAAATTCATATACATGATAGCGTTTATTTTTTAAACGAAATTAATGAGTATGAAACTATGAAAATAAATTTGAGTATATATATATATATATATATTTATTTAATATAAAATAAAAATGAATGAATGAACCTCCCTAAATAATGAATATTTATGTTAAAATGAATATGAGTATGTATTAATAAAAGAGATATGTTAATATAAGGAATATGTAATATATAAATTCTATATTTTTTTAATATGTAATATATATTAATGTTCAAATATATCATTATTAGGTAATGAGGTTTTAGCCTGGTGGTTATGACGAAGGCACTAAGACAGAATGATTTTCTATAATTTTTTATCCTGACTAAGTATATTTTGGGTAGTTGTCTTTATGTTTTGCATATTTTAAGTTGTAATTCGACTATTGTACTTTACTCTCTCATAAAAAAAATTATGCCCTTAGTATTTTTTAAAATTTTAGATGTGTTTTTAGTAATCTAGATATCCAAGTATCTAATTTTTCGATTTGATTAATTTTAAATTAGGAGGACCCAATTCTATGAAGGTTTCTCATCGACCATAGGATGGAGGTCTATCTAAACAGTCAATATTCTTAAATTTGATGTCCCACTGAAAGAAATATAATTGAAATATATATAATGAATATTTCGTAACGAACTAATTTTAGCGTTTATTTTTTTAAGGTAATTAATGAGTATGAAATTATAAGAATAAAATTGAAATATATATAATGAATGAAGAATTCCTAAATAATGAGTATTTATCTTAAAATGATTGTGTGTTAATAAAAGAGATATCTCAATATAATGGATATGTAAATTCTCTTTTATAAGATGTGACATATATTAACGTTCAAATTAATACTGTTGTCATTAGTATTTTAAAATTTAAATGTTTGTTTTGATAATTTAGGTATTTAATTTTTTGAATTAACTAATTTTGAATGTGAACGTAGATTCCATCTACCACATGTAAATGGAGAAGTGCTCATAGAGATCTATTTAAATGGCTAGTATTCTTAAATTTATTATTCCATTGAAAGTAAATTTCTATCATGCCCACAACTGAGATTTAAATCTTTAAATGTTTAGTTAACAATTTAGAAAACCTAACCGCTACCCCTTAATTTTGGAGACCAGATGCTTTCTTTAAGAAAATGTGGAAGATGAATACTGTTTTGCTATTAATCAATCATCAATAGAAATTAGTTCCTCTTAAATTTAATTGTTATCATATAAAGCAAGATGAAGAATCTTGCATTCGTTTTGTCCGGCGGGCGTCGGCGGTCAACTGCGGCAGGGAGTTTGGTCAGTTGGCCTGCCTGCCTGCCATGTCCGTGGAGTGTTCACTCCATCCACTTTACTCTGCTTCTCTGTCTCCTGAGTGGACAGTGCACCCTGAACAGATGTGGTATCTCTTCCATCTTTCTGGGCCACATCAGAACAAAGATAAAGTGCATCATTCCTTCCATCGGAGTTTGGTCTGCCGTTTCTGCAACGTAGACAGTGACAGACCGTGCCGTAGTCAAATGAGAATTCTGAATCCAAACGTATAATGCAGAGAATCTAACCACTAACTAAATAAACGCAAAACAGAGAACAAGTAGGGATCACAATCGAAGAGACAAATAGTGAATGGGAGGACATGGAAGTGGAGGGAGCACTTGGCATTTCGTCGAGCAGTTGGTGAGCGGAGTGGCGGAGCTCAGTTAGCAACACGTTACTCCGCCATTAATCAAGTGGGGCTCCTCGTCGTCGTCGTCGGGTTGGCGGGCGGAGAGCGGACCAATGTGCGATGTCAACTCTGGAAATGACCCGAGGAGATGAGACATCTGGATTGCTGCTGACCAACGCCACGACCACGACGGGCCATGAGCCCATGGCTCCTCTACCGCACTATTTAGTGCGTGCATGCTTTTGACTTGTTCACGTTGGATTTGCTCTGCGCAGTTGCCAGCTGATTTGGTGAATTCTCTACGAAACATCTGCTTCATTCGTGACGTCGATGTCACGAGAAACAAGGGAACAGTAATGGATTGAATTTGAGAAATGAATTTGAAACTCAAACGCTAAGACCGCGATGCAAATATGCAATAAGTTTGCATCCGTATGAAATGATATTTGCTTCAGCTGAAATTGACTAAGTCGGCGAACAGTTTACTTGTAATAATTTGAAGTTTATACACTAACTAATTTAATCACGCCTCCACGAGCAAAGAAATAATAACAAACATCCTTCCAAACTGTTTAGCATTGCCTGGAATTGTCTAATACCAAAAAGTTCATGACCTTTGAGAACAATAGTCTTGATACACTCTTAAGTGCCAATTCCTTACCATGTTCAATTCTTTGTATTCATAAACAATAGCCATGAAAAATCAAAAATTATTTCCGGTACAATACCCAACTCGAAGCCGGAGGCATAATCTCTAGGATACTTGAAAATATCACAGATTGTCGTACCTAGTGGTCTATCCACAAAATATTAGCGGAAAAGTAACAAAATCCTGCATTTAAATTATAAAAGTTTCAGTGCTCCAAAAAGGATACACCAAGAACACGAGTTCGACTCTCATTACATCTTCACCACAATTGTAAAAGCATTCCGAGACAACTGATAATATTTTATCTAATTGGAAATCAATCATGAAGGGTCCCAAGAATGTCGTCCTCTGGGTAGAGGTGAAACCTGAAAACGGCCAGCATTATTTCAGATCAGCTCTACAGATATGAAATACATTGCCAGGTAAATTAGGCAACTAAGGTAAACACATTAGGAAGTATGTAACATCCGATCAAGTTATAATATCGTCATTCTTTAAGAGATGCTTTCCATATGGAATAGTAATAGCCATCCTCCAAAATTTAATCGGAAATAAAAGAATCCAATCTATATAATTAAACCCCATAATATTTACCCTTTATGGGTAAGTATTTTTCACTTGCCCAAAACTAAAAGCTCAGTTGATAAAGTAACAGTTAGAATTAACTGGCAGCTACATTGTCCCAGAACTTCCAGCTGTGAGGGATGAATGTATGTATCTATTCTTGAAGACAAAAATGTTCTGCAACACATTGTCTCCTTATTTATGCCCAACCCATAATTAGCAAGACCTAGGCAGCCAGGGCCAGCAGTGTATTTGTCATCAACATGAACATATAGGATCAGAAATCATGCAGAAGACTAGCCCAACTCTAACAAACTTCCAAGTTATTACTTCCACATTATTTGTGGATTGCAATGATTCCAAGTTAAAATAAGCCTTCTATTGGCTAATACTTTCATCTATCTTAGTCAATCGAGGTATTCTTAAATTTGTAAACTAATTGAATCATGTTATAAGATGAATTACTTTGGGCGCCATACCAAAATGGATATTGAACGTGGATAACTAGGGAAAGCATATAAAGCAAATAACAAAAACTTCAAAATAACGATAAACCCTCAGAACTTTTTGCCTGCTTTCTTTACAAGGCAAATAACTATAGAGAAGACAGATCATAGAAGTAAGATAAGCATACTCTTTATCGCCAAGCTTAACCTCAGTCCCTCCATATTCAGGCAGGAGAACAGTATCACCTTCCTTCAAGGTAACTGGGATAAGTTTCCCATCCCTATCACGTGCTCCAGAGCCTACTGCTATAACTTTTCCAGAGTTTAACTGCAAATAGAGACAAATAAACTAGTAAAACCCATATGCACTACTAAAAAAAATGTCACCATCTAGCATATTATGAACTAACATTACAGAGAATCACTAATTCAACAGACAATTAGTTAAATGAATGAAAGCCAAAATCTTCACGAGATTACACATAGAATAGTAGAATATTAACTGCTTTCTGAAACGTTAGATGTACGCCACGAAAAAAAACTTAAAGTTAGATAATCTAGTTCACCTGTACAAAGATAAATGAAAGATAATTAGAAGATCATATGGAGCAACTTGAGACATTGAACAAAATATTTTAATCAAACCTGAAAGAAAGAGTGACAGTGAACAAAAATTGCAGCAAGCAAGATTTCTATAGCCTTAACTAGCTATTTAGACTATTTTGCTGTTTTGAAGGGAACATCTGTAAACATTAGAGATGAAAAATAGAGAAAAGAAGACGATGGAGAAGAGCATAGACACCTTATCTTAGAGAAGAGCTATTCAGTAAATTAATAGTCACAATCCATAATGCAAGAAAACTAGTTTATAAATAATGTTATGCTAAAATATGAAAATATAGATAAATTAACAAAATGATCAAACAACTTAAAATACTTGATATTTTCCCTTAGATCAGCGTAGACTTTTGAACGCATTCTAAGCATTGTTATCTACAGTATGTTTCAGAAATAAATAAATAAATTTCACTAACTGAATTGTATGTTAGTTATTTTTTAAGTATGATCTTGTCTTTGTTGAGCTTGATTTGTACTCCATTTTTGATATTCAAACTCCAATTCAATATGTTAAACTCAATTAATATTGATCTCAGATTTAGCTTTATTTTATTGTCTTGCTAAATCCTCAGAAAATAGCTTGAATATCGTCAACTTGGCAGCCCTCTGCTTGTTCACAGCCTTGAACTTCACATGTTATTCATTCTGGTACCAAGCTATAAATAACTTGATTATTATCTGACAGGATCCAAATGATGTTAGCACGATCTATGGACATCAAATTTTAAATGTGCATGTATGTTTATACAAAACTAGTAGGCCTAACTATCAGCACCAGCTGTTCATTAGACATGTGAAATTGCAACCCATTGCTCTGTATGGTTAATTTTAGCCAAGATTTACCAAACAAAGCCACAATTTCAATGAGATTCCTTTTTTCACAGACTTCTGAGTGGATTTAAACCAAGAGAACGGTGCAAGACATCTATGTGTGCATTGCAATATAGATCAGATTACAAGGAAAAACTGCTTTAATGGATAACTTGGTATAGACTTAGAGATCTTCCACGAGTGACTTTTAGAGTGATAAACATCAAAATGAGTAACCTTGTTTTAAGCCAACAGTATCTTTAAGTTATCATGCTGCTTCAAAGTGTCATGCTTTGATCTACCCCTGCTAAATGCCGACCTTTAACATAGGATATGAAAATGGATTTGGGTCTTTTTTCTTATATTTGGACTAACAGAAGCATCATCACCAAAATTGTGAACTGTTAGTGACCAACCTCGTAACTCTGTAGCAAAACCTTCCGAGAATAAATCCCAAAATAGAACATCCGACTTTATATTTCTCACAAAAGACGTCATGAACCCTTATCTTTAATCCCCGAGTTTGCATCCAACAAGGGATAAAAGTTAGTCTTGTAGACTTTATCCACCTATTAGGTAATGACGAAAAGTAAATCCTCAATAAAATAGCACTTGTGGAGCAAATTTCATCGATTAAATTCATTTCTTTGGACATAAAACCGAAGCAATGCGACTCAATTTTACTCATCCAAATTACCAAATCAAGGCTCCATTAATCACCTTGTTCGTCTTTTCCGGAAGAAGGATCCCGGCGCTGGTCTTGGAGGGAGGGACGATCTTCTCCACGAGAACACGGTTTAGTGAAGGAATCAGACGCCTCGCCATTGAAATGATCACGAGAAGCAGAGGCGACTTCGACCGACTTGAACTTTGGCTCGGGAGGGCTTAAGAATGGGTTATGGAAGCAACGAAATACCCTAAATACCGCTCAATCGCTTCTCGAACTACCCTCTCATTCTCATTCGCTAGTCACGGGAGGAAGGGCAAATGCGGAATGTACATTTGATTTTGGCATCTAGGGTTTTCGGACTGCAAAAACTCTCGGCAAGATGGGAGAGCTCTGTTGGGCTTTTTAGGCCCAAAACTTGTAATGGTTCGTCTATTTAAAAGTTTAGAAACGTTCGCAATTATTTTTTCTTAATATTTTAGATATTGCTAACTAATTTTGAAAGGGTTCGTCTATTTAATAAATTCGAAATACAATTTATGTGCGATCGTTTTTTAAAATATTTATCTTATTTAAAATTTAATCTTTTTATTATTTGCTAGTAATTACTGCACCACGGGCTCATAATTGTGTGTTTTATTGTCATGTTTATGGTCATTAATATTTATGTGTGAAGGGATTTAATTCTCTCCGTATATTTGTGCATATAAGGATATTAGAGAATAATGTTCATAAAATGGTAACAAATTGGCCATTATAAGATTGAGCATTACAAAATAATACCAGCTTTCACGCATTGACGTACGCGGTTGATATCTACCTGAATCGTTTATATTTTATCGGATATAAAATATTTTATTGGATGTTTGATCTTTTTCATAAAAGATTAAGTTATGAGCCTAGGATAAATACCCCTAAATTTATCCCATTTCGAAGAGCATAGGTCAGCATGAAAAAATTACTGAAGTGACAGTTTCACCTTTTATTCGGATTAAATCATAATATCAAAGGATAAAAATATAAGTATAACTGCCTGTGCATGAAAATTGAAATCCCATAGGCCATATCTTCTTGTTCTGTTGTTAGCTTATGCATGCTACTTTATTGCATAGTTGATTTTTTCTCTCTAAATAGTTGAAATCGAATATCTTCTTGTTTCGACGGTTCGAAATTATCGATTCGACGGTTCATAAGAAGTCGACTCTTAACTTTAATCGCCTAAGCCGGTTATGGTTCACGGTTCGGAACCGCCAGTTCACGGTTCGCCACGATTCAAGATTATTATATTAAAAAAATTAAAAATTAAAAATTAAATTAAAAAAATAAATTTTATTAAAAAATGGCTTGAACTTATATAAGTTGCCTATGTATCCCCTTAGGGTGTAGGGGAATCAAAGCCCACGTAGTTCTTTTACATTTTTACCATTTTACATTATTTACATTTTCACTCTTTCTCACTCACTTCCATTTCCTCCCGTTCTCGGTGTATTTGTTCCTTCGGTATCAAATTCTTCGACTTCATCTTCTAATTCCTTGCATTCGCTTCTCAGCTCTGGTTAATCATCAAGTAATGTCTGAGCTTCCAATGAGTCGAGAGACATAGTTGATCGTCGTTCATCTAATATGTTACCGTCGACACTGAATATCTGCTCCACAGCAACAGTTGACACTGGAGAAGCTAAAATTTCTTTTGCGATCACGGAGAGAACGGGAAAGCTTTGAGCCTTCTGTAACCACCACCTCAAGATATCGAAATCTTCGCTATCTGCTTCATTAAAATCAAAAGAAGTCATAAAATAATTCTCAAGTTCCTGTGTGGAACTTGAGGATCCTGATAGATTAGCACTAAACATACTTATTTGGGTTCATATTTTGTGCATATCATGAAATTATGTGCTTAATGTTACATGTTTCATCATGTTTATGGAATAAGGATTATTTTGATGCATCAAGTTAAATTTCCTATAAATTATTGTAAAAATTCCTCATTGTCTTGAATTGACTTTTTAGGGAAATTAATTTGGACCAAGTTGGCTCATGATCAAAGGCTTGGGCTTGGGATTTAATTATGGAAGAAGCTCAAAATCAAGCAATGACCCAACCTACTCAAGTTGATACCTATTCAAGGCCCAAATGTGGTGCAAGCCTCATCAAGGACTCAAGCCCAAGTCCAAATCAAGCCCAGATTTGACTTAACCCACATCCAAAAACCTAAATGATCTTAACCCAAGTCTAATCATCCTTACCAATCCCTAATTTCCACTAAACCCAATTTGAACCCACTCCAAATTGAACCGGTTCAGCCCCATGTATAAAATCCAGATTTTGGCACGGTCGCCACTGTTCATCGCTGCATCTCCTCTTTCATTTCCCTTCTCGGCAAGCCCCACTTCGAGTTCATCTTCTTCTTACAAGCTACAAGATCAGTGAGGGAGATTCAAGAGATTACTTGGACAATTCTTTGGCAGCTGGAATCTCGGCCTCGAGGGTTTCGAGGGCGAGTTTGCGAGGATCATTATCTGCTGCGAGTTCACTGCCGATTTGCATATTGTGGCCACAATATCAAGTCGGAGCAAGAATTTTTTCATCTTCACGCTTCAGAGAGCTTTACCAAAGGCTTACCATTGCATCTCGATCATCCTCGCCTCAAATCGCAGCGGATCGGACAGCTTCCAGCCTTTGCCTCATTAACTCTGTTTTTAACTCTGATTTTCTGATCGTGAGAGGGTTTCTCAAGTGAAGATCTTCAGATTTGTTCAGAGCCAAGTCCATACGGTCTTCAGAAGATTTCTGGCTAATTTCTGGAGCATTTGCAGCTCTTGGGTGACGCCAAGTAGTGTAGCATGTGATGTTTAGTTGAATTCGAGTGATGTTAGGATAATTTCAATTTCAATTCTGCAAACCGTATTTCAATTGCTGTTATTTCTGAATTCTGAATTGCTGCACTTCATTGGTTTCAACGTAGTTAATTCACCTTAGTTTTTATCTTTCAACATTTAAATTTCTGCATTAGAATTCCAGCTTTTAATTTCTGCAATTTTCCTACTGAACATTAGGGATTAATTTCTGCTCTAGGTTCTCTAGATCTAGTTCAAGTCCATAATCGTTTAATTGGTTAGCAAGTGAATTTGTTAGTTAGTTAATAGATTTTAGTTGTAATTTAGCTTTACAATCCCTTGCGCTGTTAATTCTGAATTCTGCAGTTTAAATCTGATTTCCGCCAAGAACTTTTATGACTGCAATTGCATTGTTTCGATCTAGTGTTTAGTTGGTAATTTTCGGAATTTAGTGCATTCAAGCTAGCTGAATTTAATTTTCTGCAGAACAAGTTAATCTATCCTATTACATGGTTTGGATTGTTTGGAATCAGTTCATGAGTTAAGACTCCTTTCGAAATTTGTGTTAGTTAATTTCGTTTATTAGTTCATTGCAATTAGGACTTATTCTTGTTTCAGTTTAGAATCAATTCCTGGGCAGTTCATTAGCTTTGCGCTTTAATTTTCAGCTTTGCTTTAAACTCAAAAACAATCCGAAATTTATATCGAAAATCCAAAAACATCTCCCTAACATAATTTCAAGCAAAACCACTATTAGATCTTTGGAAAATACGACTCGAGGCCCCTATTCTACATTCTATTTTGTGCATCGTGGGTTTTCGACATTTGATTTAATTTGAGGCCCATTTGTGACACCTAGTTTGGTCCTTTTAAATTTTGGCGCCGTTGCCGGGGAGGTCCTAGTAGTGTTTGCTTGTTTTTAGCTTGTGCACAGTTTTCCATTTCCTTGTTCATATTTTACTTTATCTGCTTTTGTGGATATATTTGTTTCTTTTTGTTCTTTGTTTGAGTTTATGACCAGGAGCACAGGTGGAGATTTAGTGGACTTCGATCCAGAGATAGACAGAACTTTGAGAACTCTGAGGAACCAAGGGAGAGTATCAGAAGTGGCTGAGAGCAGTTCATCACACTTGGGCAGTCCCATGGCACAGCCTAGCAAAACTATGAAGGAGCTTACAGCTCCAGATGATGCTTATCAGTATTCTTGTATTGCTTATCCAGAGTTGGCAGGGGATTTCGAGCTCAGATCAGGATTGATTCATCTTCTGCCTAAGTTTCAGGGGTTATCTGGAGAAGACCCAAACAGACATTTGCATGAGTTCCACATTGTATGCTCTACTATGAAGCCACAAGGGATTTCTGAATAAGACATTAAGTTAAGAGCATTTTCTTTTTCCTTGACTGGGGCTGCTAAGGATTGGTTGTATTATTTGCCCACTGGACATGTTGCTAGTTGGATTGAAATGAAGAAAGAATTTTTAGAGAAGTTTTTTCCAGCATCAAGGACCGCCATTATCAGAAAAAGTATTTGTGGCATTCAACAAGTGGTTGGAGAGTCCCTTTATGATTATTGGGAGAGGTTCAAGAAGTTATGCTCTAGCTGTCCTCAACACCAAATTAGTGAGCAACTTCTTGTGCAATATTTTTATGAAGGTTTATTACCTATGGATAGGAGCATGATTGATGCGGCGGCCGGAGGAGCCTTAGTAAACAAAACTCCGGAGCAAGCTAGAGAACTCATTTCTAACATGGCGGAGAATTCTCAACAATTCGGGAGTAGAGCACTTACTACAAGAGGGGTTCATGAAGCTCAAGTGATGTCAAATGAACAAAAAGAAATTAAGAGCTCATTGTTAGAGTTGACATCTTTAGTGAAGCAAATGGCATTGAACAACGTGAACCAAGCCTCAAATTTTCCAACAACTTCATTTCCAAATCAAGTTACAAGGGTATGTAGCATTTGTTCAAGCCAAGAACATAATTCGGACCTTTGTCCAAATCTCCAACAAGATGAATCGGTTGCGGCCTTGGCTAGAGCTCAATTCCAACAAAGAAATGACCCCTACTCATCTACCTACAATCCGGGTTGGAGGGACCATCCAAATTTGAAGTATGGTAACTCTTTTTACCAACAACCGCCTTCCAATCATCAATTTCAGCAAAATCAGCCCTCATTTCAGAGTTCACAGCAGCAATACCATGGTTTTCAGTCACAAAATCACAATTTCCAGCAACCACAGCCGCTTTAACAGAGTTTCCAGCAAGGGTTTCAGCAAAATCAGCAAGGTTTACAGCATACACAGCAATCACAACAGCCATATCAGCAATTTCAGCAACCTTCTAAGAACTTCCAGCAAAGTTTTCAGCCATTCCAGAATCAATTCCAGAACTCACAGCAAGGTTTTCAAAATTTTCAGCAGCCATTTCAGATAATTCAGAGTCAAAATCAGCAAAATCAGCCTCAAATGCAGAATTTCCAGCAAGGTTTTCAAAATTTTCAGCAGCCTTCCTCCACCTTTTCAGCCCCACAAAAGTCATATGCAAGCTATGGGAGTTCTAGTGGTTCCAATTCGCAACAACAACAAAAGATGGAGGAGCTAATGCAACACATGCTACAACAACAACAATTCAACTTGCTTCAACAACAAAACCAACAAAGGACGGATACAACTTTGCAAAACATTGAGAGAACAATTGGACAACTAGCAAGTGGGATGAACCAAATGCAGCTCAAGGGTCAAGCCAATTACCCTCACAAACAACTCCAAATCCTAAAGGAAATGTGAGCGCAATAACTCTTAGAAGTGGGAAGGAAGTTTTAGCTCAAGAACCAAAATATTCAGATTTGGAACAGAAAATTCCAGCAGCTTCAATTCCAGCTCAATTCAGCCCTTTTCAGCAATTTCCAGCAGCCTCCAGTGGCCCAAGTTCAAGCCAAATTCCCACCCAAGTTGATCCCATCATTGTGGATGAAGAAGTAGAAGAAACCCACAATTCAGAGAAAATTCCAGCAAACAATCCAGCCTCTTTACAAGCTGAAAATTCAGCCTCACAAGTCTCCAAACATCAAGAATAAGAGTCAAGAATTCCTTTGCCTTTTCCCCAACGTAAAGTTCAAGCAAGGAAGGAAGTGGAGGAAGAGAAGACCAAAGAATTTCAAGATCTTGTGAATCTTTTTAGCAAAGTGCAGGTGAATGTGCCATTGCTTACCATGATCAAGCAAATTCCAAAATATGCTAAGTTTCTCAAAGACTTGTGCATTCACAAGAAGAGGTTGAAGGGGAATGAGTTAGTTAACATGGGCAAAAATGTTTCAGCACTGTTTCAGCAAATTCCTCAGAAATGTGAAGACCCAGGAGTTTTTACTGTACATTGTGAGATTGGAAGCAATTTATTTCAGGATGCCATGTTAGATTTGGGTGCTTCCATCAATGTGATGCCTAGGTCAGTTTTTCAAATGTTGGGCATAGGCCCTTTACAGCCTACAGAAGTAGTGATTCAGCTAGCTGACAGAAGCCAGACTCACCCAGCCGGTATGATTGAGGATGTGCTCGTTAAGGTGAAAGAGTTGATCTTCCCAGCTGATTTTTACATATTGGACATGGAGGGAGATTTCCTTGCACATAGATCTCCACTCATCCTTGGGAGACCATTTTTAAAGACCGCCAGAACGAAGATTGATGTACATGCAGGGACACTTTCCATGGAGATAGGAGATACAGTAGTCCAGTTCAGTCTTCTTGACACTATGAAGCATCCGAGGGAGGATCACTCTGTTTTGAGTATTGATGTTGCTGAGGAGCTGGTTGGTGTAGATGCCCTTGCTGATAGGATTTTCTCTGATGTTCATGAGTGTGACCTGAGCTCTATAGATGCAGGAGATGTTATGTCTGCAGGAGGAGCTGAGTTTGGATCCGTTTCTGGACCTCTTACAATTGAGGGAGATTTCATGAGTGTAGGGGATTGCACTGAGCCCCAGGGATCACTCTTGATGGTTGATGTGTCAGGAGAGTCAGAGGGTAGGTATGTGAGTGTAGGGGATTGCACTGAGCCCCAGGGATCACCCATATCTACTGAGCAGTCAGAGCCTGAGTTGAAGCCTTTGCCAGCACACTTGAAGTATGCTTATTTGGGAGAAGATCAACAGCTATCTGTCATCATTGCCCAGAATTTAGAGCCAGAGCAAGAGGAAAAATTATTACAAGTTCTGAAGCAGCACAGAAAAGCTATAGGGTGGACACTTGCTGATATTTCTGGGATTAGTCCTGCTATCTGCATGCATCGGATACACTTAGAAGAAAATATGAAGCCCGTGAGACAACCACAAAGAAGACTCAACCCTTTGATTCTTGATGTAGTAAAGAAAGAGGTGACTAGACTTCTACAAGCAGGCATCATTTACCCTATTTCTGACAGCAGATGGGTGAGTCCTATTCATGTGGTTCCCAAGAAATCAGGAGTTACAGTGGTGGCAAATGAAGACAACGAGTTGGTGCCCACAAGAGTGAAGAATGCATGGAGCGTTTGTGTGGATTATAGGAAGCTGAACCAAGCCACGAGGAAGGATCACTATCCCTTGCCCTTTATTGATCAGATGTTGGAGAGATTGGCAGGGAAGTCACACTATTGCTTTTTGGATGGATACACAGGTTATTTTCAGATTTGCATAGATCCGGAAGATCAAGAGAAGACTACCTTCACTTATCCTTTCGGCACATTTGCTTACAGACGGATGCCATTCGGACTTTGCAACGCTCCAGGGACCTTCCAGCGGTGTATGGTAAGTATTTTTGGTGAGTTGTTAGAATACTGCATGGAAGTATTCATGGATGATTTTTCTGTTTTTGGTACATCCTTTGATTCATGCTTAGAAAATTTATCTAGGGTTTTGCATAGATGCATAGAGACTGATCTGGTTCTTAATTTTGAAAAGTGTCATTTTATGGTTGAGCATGGCATTGTTTTGGGTCACATAGTCTCTAGGAGAGGTATAGAGGTAGATCCTGCAAAAATAAGTGCTATATCTTCTTTATCTCACCCCGTATGCGTACGGAATGTTCGATCTTTTCTTGGACATGCAGGTTTCTACAGGAGATTTATTAGAGATTTCAGTAGAGTAGCTCTCCCATTGTCTCGATTGTTGCAGAAGGATGTGGATTTTTATTTTGATGCAAAATGCAAGGAGGCTTTTCAGAGGTTGAAGGAAGCTCTTATTACTGCACCTATCATCAGATCACCAGACTGGAGCTTACCTTTTGAGTTGATGTGTGATGCCTCGAACCATGCAGTAGGAGCTATACTTGCACAGAGAGTAGATGGGGCACCATATGTTATTTCTTATGCCTCAAAGACCTTGGATTCAGCCCAAGCCAACTACACCACCACAGAAAAGGAGCTTCTTTCCATTGTTTTTGCTTTAGATAGATTCAGATCATATTTATTGTGTTCTCATGTTGTTGTGTTTTCTGATCATGCAGCACTGAAGTACCTCCTGAAGAAGCCAGATGCGAAGCCAAGGCTTATTAGATGGATGCTACTACTACAGGAGTTTGACTTGGAGATACGGGACAGGAGTGCCAAGGAAAATTTAGTAGCAGACCACTTGAGCAGATTGGAGGGAGATGGAGATCCCACGGCCATAGATGATGATTTCAGAGATGAGCAGCTTTTACAGATGCATGGTGAGTCACCTTGATATGCAAACTTAGTGAATTTTCTTGTAGCTCATGTTTTTCCTACACACCTTTTGAAAGCTCAAAAGGATAAGCTTAAAAGTGATGCAAAATATTATGTGTGGGATGATCCTTACTTGTGGAAATTTTGTAGTGATCAAATCATTAGAAGATGTGTACCAGATCATGAGTTTCATTCTGTACTCACCTTTTGCCATTCTTCAGCATGTGGTGGGCATTTTGGACCACAAAAAACTGCTAGAAAAATTTTAGAATGTGGATTGTACTGGCCCACCCTATTTAGAGATTCATATAGGTTTTGTAAATGTTGTGATAGATGTCAAAGAACAGGAAACATAAGTGCTAGAAATGAAATGTCTCAACAAACTATTTTATTTTATGAGATATTTGATGTGTGGGGTATAGATTTTATGGGACCATTTCCTGCTTCTTTTGGATTCTTGTATATTCTTTTAGCTGTTGATTATGTTTCAAAATGGATGGAGGTCATTCCCACCAGGACTGATGATTCATCTGTTGTTGTTAGTTTTGTCAGGTCACACATTTTTTGCAGGTTTGGAATTCCAAGAGCAATCATAAGTGACCAAGGATCTCATTTTTGCAATAAGCACATGAAGGCTCTTCTTAATAAGTACGGGGTTGTACATAAGGTTTCTACTGCTTATCACCCCCAAACAAATGGACAAGCCGAGGTGTCGAATAGAGAAGTCAAATCAATTTTGGAAAAGACCGTGGGACTTAATAGGAAGGATTGGAGCAAAAGGCTTGAAGATGCACTATGGGCATATCGCACCGCTTACAAGACACCCTTTGGAATGTCACCTTATAGACTTGTGTATGGGAAATCATGCCACTTACCTGTGGAGGTTGAGCATAAGGCGTATTGGGCGGTAAAAGCTTGCAATTTTGATGCTACTAAGGTGGGAGAAGAAAGGAAGTTGCAACTTCAAGAACTTGAAGAAGTCCGGTTGGAAGCATTTGAGAATTCAAGGATCTACAAGGAGAAGACTAAGAACTTTCATGACAAGCACATTGTGAACAAAGAATTTCAAATTGGTGACAAAGTGCTATTATACAAGTCAAGACTCAAATTGATCAAAGAGAAGTTGAGGTCAAGATGGGAGAGTTCATTTTTTGTGACTAATGTTTTTCCCTATGGTGTGGTAGAGATTCAAGAGGAGGCCACGAGTCAAGTGTACAAAGTAAATGGCCACCGGCTCAAGAAATTCCATGAAGAGGTCAAGGAGCTAAAGGTGGATGGAGTGGACTCTATGGATGCCACATACCCAACTTAAAAGGGGAGTTCACTAAATTTTGCACTCATTTTTCTTTGTATATACCATTTCCTTACTTGTTGCAAGAATAAATTCTAGTTTGCATGCGAAATTAGTTTTCTCAAGTAGGTACTTTAAAGTTCAAATAAAATTCTTCATGTAAATACCATGCTTAATCATTTAGTTTCATGAAAAGTTTATTCATCATTTCACTTTCTAATGTGCATACCATTTCCTTTGTTTTGACAATAATAAATGTTTAGTTCACAGTCATGTTTAGCTTCATTAAGTGTTTTGTTTCAAGTTCAAATAAATCTTCATTGTAAATACTAGTTTCATCCTCATTTAGGTAATAAAATGTTTGGAGTTTATAGT
Source organism: Boesenbergia rotunda (assembly GCA_024364735.1). Classification (NCBI taxonomy): domain Eukaryota; kingdom Viridiplantae; phylum Streptophyta; class Magnoliopsida; order Zingiberales; family Zingiberaceae; genus Boesenbergia; species Boesenbergia rotunda. The sequence continues at coordinate 104,381 of JAGFNQ010001650.1, forward strand.
AAAGTTTCTTGTATTGTCTAGCTTTACTTTTTAATTCCAAATAAATTTTAATTGTGAATATTGGAACTTAGCTTGGGCATTTCATTTAGTTAGAAGTCTTGGTTAATGGAATAAAGTGACCCTCCCCATAATACTTCTCTATATCATGTTAGAGGGTTTCTGAAAGTTAGTTAACTTTGATTGTTAAGTGGAGGGATTTGAGTGCATGGATGACATTTTTGGAAGCTTGAGTTAGAACTTAATTGATAGATTCTTGATTGATGAAAATTGAGATGAAAATTTTATACCTAGTGAGGATTTAAGCTTTCCTTGTGTGATACACTCATGTAAATGTTGATCTAGAACTTGCTTTGACTCTTTCAAAATCATAATTCTATGAATTGAATCATACTTATGAAGGTGAATTATTTTGTTCTTCTTCCTCCACACAAATTTCTATTTGTTCCTTGAAAACCATCAACTCTCTTTATTCTTTAGATTCAATTTTATCTTCATTGCAAATTTCTTTTATATGCTTTTCGGATATGGGCATTTATGAGTGTTAATTGATGATCCTTTGCCCGGGACGGACAAAGATTTAAGCGTGGGGGAGGTTGTAGTTGTTTTGGATTCTTTGAATGATGCAAGTTTTCATGTTAAGGAGGTGTCCTGAAGTTGCTGTGCAAAATGCAAATTCAGAATTCTAAAACAGTGAGTGACCTGAAATTGTTTGTGCCAAGATGATGTATATGGAAGCTTGTTAACTGCATAGGATCATTGAAGTTATTGCTCTAATTCAATACAACAACTCTCTTGTTTCCATACTTCATTCCTGAAGGAGCATTTGAACTGATATTGGAAAGCTGTAGTAGTTTGTAGTGGCTGAAACTCTGGAAAAATGCTGAAAAATCAAGGCTTTAAACTACTGCTGACTTCTGTAGAATCATTGAAGTGCAGAACTAATTGGAAACAAACAAGAAACATCACACGAAGCAACATCAAATGGTGTTCTAAGTGGATCAAACTATTTCAATTTCTGTTAAATCGTTTGGATGGATCAAACTGCTGTAAATTGATGAATTGTGAGCAGTGTTTCCACAAACTGCTGAGAAGTTGTGCCAAGATTATATGCAGAGGGACAAAGTCTCAAGACAACTATAAAAAAAAATTGAAAGGCAAAGAGATCATGACCTACTGCTACCATAAAGAACTGAAGTCGGAACATGGCAAATTACAACTATCTGAATTAAATTCTGCTATGATTACAATTTTTCCTGCTGGGCAGTATCAAGCTAGGGTATTGTACGCCAAAGATTTTGAAGGGGCACTCTGAATTGTGAAGGTTAATTGATGGTTTATCTTAATCAAAAGGAGATTTACTCATGGATGAATAGGAATGTGATGAAATTTGACAGAACTGAAAAGGGCAGTGGCTGTATACTGTGAAAACAGTGACTGAGCAATATAAAGTGGAGACAATGACAGCAGTTTGGTTGGCTGACAAGTTAAAGGAAATATTGATTACCTATGTCATTCTTTTGTTAACAAATCTAGCACGAAATTAGAAATGAACACAGAAATTTTTTTTTACAGTTTTGAAGCCTTAAATTCAGCAGCGTGCCAATCAAAACTGTTGTGTATCAAGAATTAGTTGCAAAGTCGAATCAGTAGTAATTCCAAATGGAGAACTTGATAGTTACATTACTATTTGATGTTTTGAGTTTCCTTCAATCAAAAGGGCTGAGAAGGAATCAGAAATACATATTACTGAACTCAAACAGTAACTTTGAAAACTTTGCAGTCTGAAAATCATTTCATGAAGCTGAACTTTGAATTGAACACAGAAAATGCAGAAATGTTCATCTCTTAACTGAACTTCTTGACCCATTAAATCTGAAGATGCTAAATGAATGGTTGTAGCTTGAATGTTGTTATTGGACAAAGGTCTGTGCCGAGCCCGAGTTGGAAGGTAATGTTGCGTGCCAACAATTGTCTAACACTGATATGTGCCAAAAAGTTGATGCCACAACTCTGTACAAAACCTAAAGGACAGTTTAGAACTCAAGCCAATAAATCTAATACTAAGTGAGCCTTGTGGAATTTGGTTAAGCCTTTAGTTTGAAACTGAAAGTGTTAAGGGGACTGTAATTAATGCTGAAAAGGGCCGTCAAATGCACCATTTCAATCTGCCAATGCGATGAAAATGTTCATGCCGTGTAGAAATTTTGCTTAGCCTCCCATTTACATAAACTGAGTTCATTTTCTGGCTTATCAAAGGAAAATTTTCAGCTACGATGAAGAGAGAACCAAATGCTAAGGGTAGCTGTAAAGTGCAGAAATCATTACTAAATGTTGGGAAGAGACTGAAAAATTAAGAGTTGTAAACCATTGCTGTTGAACTATGTGCTGTGAAGCTGTGAAGTTGAAATTACATGTTTAGGAGCTGTGCCAAAGCTGTAAGTTGCTGCAAAACCATTGGAATTAAGTTGTTAAATGCAGCCTCTATCACCAATGTTGCTGTTGAGTTTCTGATATTATGCAAAAATTTTGTTTTGTTTTTCCTCTATAATAAATGAGTTCAATTCTCAGAAATTGCGGGACCGTGTGAAGAACAAAGGGTTGTGGCTTGTGCTGTAAGCTGTCAAGTGTGATAACTCACAATGTATCAGCTTGGAGCTAGTGTGCCAAGATGCCATGGTTTAGAACTGAAAATGCTGGAATTTATGATTAGTGAATATTACAAGAGGAACATTTAAATCCTCCATTACATTTGACTGTTGTTGAATTAAAATAGGAGACATTTTCATGAAGCAATTATCCATGCGTGAGCTATAAATGTTGGAGGCTCCAGGAAAGTTCCACAAGTAGCATTAAATGGAGCTGTGAAGGACACGAATTGCTGCAAATTTCTGTTGGATCTCTTTAGATAGGTTAATGCTTTGAAATCCAATTGAAGGATCTAACCGGCTACCACAGAATTTGCAGAGATGTTGCTGGAATTTTTGGAACTGCAGATTGGTGTGCCAAAACGAGCTGAATTATATGCTAAAGGACTGAAATTGAGCTGAAAATAAATGGACACTTCTGAATTGCAAGGTTTGATCAATGTTCAGCTGAGTCAGAAAGAATAAAAAGGGGAAGCTAAACTACTGCAAGTGCAATGACAAGGATGTTCTTAGCCTTCACGGTCAGAGCATGCTGTTGACTAGAAAGATAGAGTGTTCAGAAATCATTATATCATTGAAAAGTGCTGAATAACTACTGCAATGAGGATACGAAGAGTATCAAACCAAGCTATGAGCAATGATGAAGGAGCTGAAATTGCATAGGTGATATATAATTAGAAAGGGGCTAGGAACACACTGCTCATAGAGAAGAAATCAGAATAAAAACTGAGAGTCAGTAAAGAACAGGGGAGTGTGGCAATAATTCATCAACTAACATTTATTTATGCCCATGTCTTCCACCATCAACTTGAGTTATTCTTAACTTCATCTCTTTCAATTCCTTGTGTCATACCAATTATTATTTGATCTAGTGCATGAACTCTTTGAAAATTCTTATTAGCCTTTATAAATGTGATCTCAGTGTCAAGAATGATGATGGAGATAGAAGAGAAGCAAGCCTATGGAAATGCATGAATCATGAGTGGCTAGAGTGACCCCCACTTTTATCATGATGTAGAAAATAGGTTGAGAGTCACCCAGCACTCCCTTGAGAGGATTGATGTGAAAAATCATCTCAATTGATTCATAAAGGATGAAATGCATTAAGTTGTTAACCAAGAACTAGAAATTAATCCATGTATGCTTGGGTCTTCTAAATTTGACAAACCTAGGTAACTTTCTTTCAATTTTCTTCTGAATATGATTGAGAATGTTAAAGGGGGTACAACATTAGTTGATTCTTCATTTTGTTTACTTGCACGGGACGCACAAGAATAAGTGTGGGGGAGTGATAGATTAGCACTTAACATACTTATTTGGGTTCATATTTTGTGCATATCATGAAATTATGTGCTTAATGTTACATGTTTCATCATGTTTATGGAATAAGGATTATTTTGATGCATCAAGTTAAATTTCCTACAAATTATTGTAAAAATTCCTCATTGTCTTGAATTGACTTTTTAGGGAAATTAATTTGGACCAAGTTGGCTCATGATCAAAGGCTTGGGCTTGGGATTTAATTATGGAAGAAGCTCAAAATCAAGCAATGGCCCAACCTACTCAAGTTGATACCTATTCAAGGCCCAAATGTGGTGCAAGCCTCATCAAGGACTCAAGCCCAAGTCCAAATCAAGCCAAGATTTGACTTAACCCACATCCAAAAACCTAAATGATCTTAACCCAAGTCTAATCATCCTTACCAATCCCTAATTTCCACTAAACCCAATTTGAACCCACTCCAAATTGAACCGGTTCAGCCCCATGTATAAAATCCAGATTTTGGCACGGCATCCCTGCATCTCCTCTTTCGTTTCCCTTCTCGGCAAGCCCCACTTCGAGTTCATCTTCTTCTTACAAGCTACAAGATCAGTGAGGGAGATTCAAGAGATTACTTGGACAATTCTTTGGCAGCTGGAATCTCGGCCTCGAGGGTTTCGAGGGCGAGTTTGCGAGGATCATTATCTGCTGCGAGTTCACTGTCGATTTGCATATTGTGGCCACAATATCAAGTCGGAGCAAGAATTTTTTCATCTTCACGCTTCATAGAGCTTTACCAAAGGCTTACCATTGCATCTCGATCATCCTCGCCTCAAATCGCAGCGGATCGGACAGCTTCAAGCCTTTGCCTCATTAACTCTATTTTTAACTCTGATTTTCTGATCGCGAGAGGGTTTCTCAAGTGAAGATCTTCAGATTTGTTCAGAGCCAAGTCCATACGGTCTTCAGAAGATTTCTGGCTGATTTCTGGAGCATTTGCAGCTCTTGGGTGACACCAAGTAGTGTAGCATGTGATGTTTAGTTGAATTCGAGTGATGTTAGGATAATTTCAATTTCAATTCTGCAAACCGTATTTCAATTGCTGTTATTTCTGAATTCTGAATTGCTGCACTTCATTGGTTTCAACGTAGTTAATTCACCTTAGTTTTTAGCGTTCAACATTTAAATTTCTGCATTAGAATTCCAGCTTTTAATTTCTGCAATTTTCCTACTGAACATTAGGGATTAATTTCTGCTCTAGGTTCTCTAGATCTAGTTCAAGTCCATAATCGTTTAATTGGTTAGCAAGTGAATTTGTTAGTTAGTTAATAAATTTTAGTTGTAATTTAGCTTTACAATCCCTTGCGCTGTTAATTCTGAATTCTGCAGTTTAAATCTGATTTCCGCCAAAAACTTTTATGACTGCAATTGCATTGTTTCGATCTAGTGTTTAGTTGGTAATTTTCGGAATTTAGTGCATTCAAGCTAGCTGAATTTAATTTTCTGCAGAACAAGTTAATCTATCCTATTACATGGTTTGGATTGTTTGGAATCAGTTCATGAGTTAAGACTCCTTTCGAAATTTGTGTTAGTTAATTTCGTTTATTAGTTCATTGCAATTAGGACTTATTCTTGTTTCAGTTTAGAATCAATTCCTGGGCAGTTCATTAGCTTTGCGCTTTAATTTTCAGCTTTGCTTTAAACTCAAAAACAATCCGAAATTTATATCGAAAATCCAAAAACATCTCCCTAACCTAATTTCAAGCAAAACCACTATTAGATCTTTGGAAAATACGACTCGAGACCCCTATTCTACATTCTATTTTGTGCATCGTGGGTTTTCGACATTTGATTTAATTTGAGGCCCATTTGTGACACCTAGTTTGGTCCTTTCAGATCCTCATTGACGTTTCGTCCCTTCTTTTAATAAAAGTTATGCTTTTGTAAGTTTTAAATTAGTAGTAGTAGGTTGTTGTGTTTCAGAAATATTAGTTTGTGTTCTATATTTAACATGATATTGATTATAAAGATCATATAAATAATTTCTAATATTATATATAATATTAGTTGGATCCGGAGAGAAAGAATCTTAATAGGAATTAAAGCGTCGTATTATAAAGTTAACATTTCTTGTAAAACTTCTAATTTAAATCTAGGATCTAAAGTAAATGCAATTAAATAAATTTCAGGAATAAAATAAAAATATTTTTCTCATTTAGTTTTCATAACTAATATACATAAAGTTAAAGCTTCATTATTTACATGTTCATTTAATATTAATATTATACTACAAAAATTTATTAAAATTAAATGAGCAGTGGGATAATAAACACCGAAAAGTTGTTCAGTTGCATCGTTAAAAACTTTTAAAATTTCATAATTATTACTACAAATATTCCATTATTGTGAAAATAAATATATATTAGTATTACTATTTTGTGCAAAAAATAAACATAATAAATCTTTATATTGAAAAGAATCTTCAATAAATGATATGTTGAATTCCAACGTGTTGGAACATCACGTGAAAATTTTTTAGGTCGCATTCCATTAGATTTATAAAATCTACCCTATTATTTCATCATAGATGGATGAGACCATAAGTATGAAATTGCGGTTCTCATTGGTTGAATAAATATTGTAAAAGTTTTAATCCATCTTGAACACAAATTTAAAACATGGCATACACAACGAATATAAAAAAATAAACCACCAATAATAGGTTGACAAATAGATTTTAGTTCAACTATAGAAGCGGTATTAATTAGAACTAGCATTGTCTAATGATACTGAAAATATTTGATGAGTCAATTCATATTCTTCTAAAATAAAGTGTAATAATTGTGCAATGTTATGAGCATTATGTAATTCATCAAAAACTCTATAAGCTAACAATCTTTTTTGGAGAATCCAAGAGTTATCAATCCAATGACATGTTACACCCATATAAGAATGAGTTTGCCAATGATCACTCCAAATATCGGAACATAAAGAAACTTTATTATTTAATTTATTAAATTCATCAATTAAATTCCTTTTTCCTTATTTTACTAATCTTTTAATTGTACGAGTAAGTTTAGTCCTAGGTACACGTTTAGCAGCAGAATTAAGAAATTCTTTACAAAAATCTTCAAATGTGCATTTAGAGCCAAAACTAAAAGAAATATGTTCTACAGAAACAAATTTAGCTAATGATTCTCTTAATTTATTATCCGAATATAAAAATAAATCAGAATTAGTACTACTACTGCTAGAAAATCTAGATAATTGTGTTTGAGAGCGGTCAAACCCATATTTCGTCGGGTGCTTCGTTTCTACATGTCATTTTAACGACCCAAAGCCGCCGCCGGCTTGGAATTTGTAAGAAGCATTGCAATGCTTGCATTTTGCACGCATTTCTCCCGACGGAAGTATGACATTCTCAAAATGTTTAGTGAAAATAGATTATTTTAAAGGAGGATTTTTCCGAACCTTAGAAGTAATCGCATCGGTACTTCCTTGTATTTCGGGGATCGGAGGGCGTTGGGGCTGAGCCTCGATCTTATCATTGGTGGATTGAATTTGAAGGTTGGGATCCTCGTACGCTATTTCTTTTCCCCTCCGAGATCGAGATGATGAAGCTCCGTGACCTCCTTCCATTATCGTCGAAAAATGAAGAACGCATAGAGAAGTTGAGATTAAAGATTTGAGAATGAGAGATTGAGAGAAGAGAAGTTGTGTTGTGTATGAAAATGATGAAATGAGCTCCCTATTTATAGAGTTCGGATCATAACAGTCACTAAATCATAGTCATTAATCAAAAAACGATCAAATGATCTCATCCGTTGGAACCGGTGGTTAACCGCCGATTCGTGATTTTTGGCTGCACGAACCGGAACCGGCCCGGCATCCTGCCAGGCCGGTTCCGGTTCGGCCCGACGAACCGGGTCAACGGGTCACCCGACCAGTTGAGCCGGGCCGGGTCCGGGCTGGACCCGGCCCAGGGTCGGGTCTAGATTCTTTCCCACATGATCATTATTCATTAGCTGTCATTCCTTTTCTCAAAATATAAAATATTCTATTTATTGGTGAGGACTGTTACTTCATATTATCAGAAGATTAATCATGCTACTATGATAAAAGATTGCATAGTTTCTTATTAAATTGAGAAGAAAAAGTCATGACATCATTAAAAAATGTGAATAAAGTTAGTGTTGATGCAGTATGACCCTGATTGTTGTTTTGGTGTTGACACCGACTTTAGTTTAGGTTAATAAGATGAGTCTGGTTTAAGTCCTGGTCGGGGACTGGGCACGATTCTCGGTGAGTGAAGTCGGGTCCCGGTGAGTGAAGTCGGGTGATTGGAAACCCCGGTGAGTAAAGCCAAGTCCTGGTGAGTGAAGCTAGGTGATTGGAAACCCTGGTGAGTGAAGCCGGGTGATTGGAAACCCTAGTGAGTGAAGTCAGGTGATTGGAAACCCCGGTGAATGAAGCCGGGTCCCGGTGAGTGAAGTCGGGTGACTTGAAATCCCGGTGAGTGAAGCCGGGTCCTGGTGAGTGAAGCCAGGTGACAGAAACCCTGGTAAGTGAAGCCAGGTCCTAGCGAGTGAAGTTAGGTTGAATGAAGTCCCGTTGAGTGAAGCTGGGCACAAAGTCTTGGTCCGGGGGACTAAGCACGAGTCAGAGAAGGCTAGGGAGTCGTTCTCTTGACTTAGAGTTGAATTGGAAGTAACTGGATCAGTCTGGTGACTGATCAGGGAGTTGGCACGAACTCTCTGTTGTGGATCAGTTTGGTGACCGAACCAAGAACGTCTGATCGGTCTGGTGACCGATCAGGGAGAGAACAGAAGCATTTTGTTTGGCTTCTGTTTGTCTTCTGATCGTTTTGGTGAACGATCAGAGAGAGATCAGTAGGTTTATGGGATAAACCTTGATCGGTCCCTCTGACCGATCAAATATCACGAGTACCTCATCCCGACCGATCAGGATGGCACCTGATCAGTCAGGGAGTGGCCTGATCGGTCACCAGACCGATCAGGGCACAACTTGATTGGTCTGGGGACCGATCAGAGGGTTTGGCCTGCGAGAGCTGGAATTCCTCCAGCAAGTGTTGGATCGGTCCGGTGACCGATCCATGATCTGTGATCGGTCAGCGTGGCCGATTACAAGAAGTCCGTGATTCCCAGTTTTTCACTGTGGACCGATCAGGCTGGAGCTTGATCGTTCAGGGCTTACCCTGATCGGTCTGGTGACCGATCAGGGTCCTCTTTGATCGTTCTGTGGACCGATCAGTAGCTGACAGCTTTAATTCAAATACGCTGTCAGACTTCTGATCGCGCTCTGATTTCCTTCTGAACACTACTGATATATGCTCTGATCTTATGATAATCGATTCTCTGTTGATTTGCTGTGCTAAACAACTGCTAAGTGTGCAGGTAACTCAGGATTACTCAAGGAGAGTCAACTGGGGACTTTCTGTTAGCAGGTTTGGACGTTTTCCTCTTCTCAGGTTTCAACGGACGACTGCGCTACTGGCAACGGCTGAGATGCTGACTGGGGCTCGGCTGAGGAGAGTTCAGGGAGTCCATGAGAGGTCAGTGTAGCTGGGGCAGTTGCAGATGAGCAGCTGGGAGCTGCAGAGGAGCGTCTGGTGGCAGCAGGTTAAGTGTTGGCTGGCGAAGAAGAGAAGGGTCTCTTGATCTCTTCTTGCAACAACTCTTCATCCCCAATCACTTTGAGTCTTGAAGCTTTTGCATACACTCTGATACTTTGAATCTTGAGAGCTCGGAGCCAGTGGAGAAGTTTGCGATTAGCAGGCAGACACCGCAAGAAGGAAGAGCTGAGTGAAGGCTCTTGCAAGGATCTTGTTGTGTTGTCAGTAGTGCTTTGTAAACTGTCTCCTTCGTGCTCTGTAAGCTCCCTTTATCTCTGTGCTGTATTTTCATCCTTCTGTTGAGACATTGTGTGGAGAGGTTTCTCCACCGAGAAGGAGGATTCGATTATCTAGATTTTCGAGGCTTGATCTGCCGACGATCAAGGGATCGCCCATCTCACGGGCACGCCAAGTGTTGGTGCAATTTGCACTAATAGTTAAACTTGGGTTTTGATGAATGACAAATAGGTTAAAGTTAGGCTTGCTTTTGATTTTGACCTCTTTACTAAGTGTGCAGGGTTGAAAGACTTAGGACCTGACACCAGGCTGAAGTCCAGGGTGGTTGAGTCCTGGCAGGAAGTCCAGTTGGGTTCGTGGGGCCTGACAATTGGCTGAAGCCCAAGTTGGTTGAAACTTGGCAAAAAGACCAGGGTGGTTGAGCCCTGGCAAGAAGACCTGATGGGTTAAGAAGTTGAGTAGAGTTGCACGAGGTAAGTAAGGTAAGTCACTAGAGGAGCGAACCAGTGAGGACGGGTACTATTTTAGTACTGTAGGCACGGTCCAACTTAGGCCCATTTTGGTGACCTCGGTTGAGTCCTGGTTAGATCCTTATCCAGGTTTGGACGGGGTCTAATTAACTCTAAATTCATTAACTCTATTTTACAGGATTTATTTGATATGTGAACTAATTAGATTTTATAGGTTAATTTTATAAATTTATTCCTCATCTAAAGCCTCGGTGGAGGATAAATTTTCATTTAAATTACTCGTAGTTCTTATTTTTTTTAGAATAAAATTATTCCTACTAATGATAAAATTTTATTGTTATTTTCTAATTATTCCTATTAATGCTTAAAATTTTCACGTGAAGCCTAGCTAGAAGGATAAAATCTCTTTTTAAATTGTATTTTGAATTATTTTTTCGAAAAACAAAAAGCCTTGGTGAGGTAAGAGGATAAAACCTCTTGGTTAACTTTTCAGATTAAATTTTATTTAAATTATTTAAGTGAAGGAAAGATAGAAACGTTATCTTGTTTGAATTATTCCTTCTTGCTAATGGATAAAATTTGAGCTGAGAAGATCATGCATCGAGGCACTATAAAAGGAAGCAAGCAAACCCTCTAGGAAGAATGAAGAAAAAATTTTCTGGTTCAAGCTTTGGCACTCTCTTGCTTCCACGCTCCTCTGCTGCGGTTTGTGCTTTGACTCGACGCTGTCCGACCGCTGCCGGAAGATCGCTCCCAACACCTAAGCTGCTTAAGATAAATCTTAGTGTTGGGTAACATAATTTTTGTTCTGTCTGCACTTAAATTATTAAAAGGGGAAGTGTAGGGTTGTTACACTTCCACCTAATCTTGTATTCGAATCACTCTACCGGGAGTTTGCAGGTAGAGGTTTTTAGTGGATTGCCCACAGGAAAGACTCAAGGAGCCTGGGTCTTCGAGTAGGAGTCGTCGAAGGCTCCGAACGAAGTAAAAATCCTCGTGTAATTTTTTATTATTTTTCACGTTCGCTTTTCGTTTTAATTTTTCCGCTGTGCACGTTCTTCAAAGCATCGTACAATTTTCTATCGACTCTGATTCTATAACGAAGATTTTAAAAGTCACGTGATTCACCCCCCACCCTCTCATGTGCATCGGTCCTACAAGTGGTATCAGAGCCTTGGTACGCTCTGAATCGGTGCAACCACCGTAAGAGCCGGGGGAGATCCAGTTTTTCGCATTTTGTGTTTTTCGTTGCACAATCTAAATTAAGTTGTTAGAATTTGATAAATTTTTAAGGGCTAAAAAGAAAATTACCTAAATTAGGGACTCAAGTGCAATAGTCTAAGTTGGAGGGGCAAATTAGGAAGAGGTATAAGCCTTAAGTCCTCCCTCAGCCGGCCGAACCCGATCACAAACCTAATCGCAACTCCCCATTTTCCCTTCTTCACCGCCGACACCACTCGATTGACGAAGGACGGAAATCGCGCGACGACCACCTCTTCCTCACGCGATCGGCAACGACGATCCCTCGTGTCTCCTTCCGTGACCGGAGTTGGGGATCCTGTGAGCCGTCTTCTTCAGATCGTGTCGGAGGTAAGGGTTGTTTTCCCCAAATCTCGCGGGTGTCATTTGAGGTTTTATTCGTGTTGCTGTGATGGCAGAGCGCTCTTATTCTCGATCGAGTGATTCGGTTACCAGCCGTCAGCTTCTCTTCCTTGCGCGATCTTGAGGAGGGAAGCCAGATCTTGAGCGGTGATGGTGATCCGGGGTTGAGGGGTTCTGCCGGTATACACTTGTGGTGAGTTGTTCTGTTTATGATGACCTAGGGTTTTGATGTGTGGCGATTTTGAGAATTAAGCTTAGAAATTTATCTGTGTTCTTGATCGGTATTTGGAATGAAGTGGAAGGCATCGATTGAATAGGATATCTATATTTCTTTGGCTTGGTGGATGCTTGAATCGATGATTGTCGAGATATTGTCTGTTGATTTTTTTTGTTTTGTCCGATTCGAGTCTGTAATTTGGATTTTTGGGAAGAACAAGGAATAAGGCTTTGCTTTAGGATTGCATTTGAGTTGGTTACTTGTTCTGTTCGGTTTGAGTAAGAATCGGAGGATAGAACAGTGGGGTTTTGCTCGATTGGTTATAGGTTAGATGATCAGTGGTGCTAGAGAAAGTTGTATCAGTATTATTAATCCGTGTATGAGTGGATTCTGTTTTGGATTTTAATTTGATACTAGGTTTAATAATTAGTTTAGCTAACTATTATTATTAGGTGGCTAAATTTATGTTATGATACAGGTCATTAACTCGGCCATTTGGATTCCACTTGCGGCGGATATTATTTCAGACAGGGGTTTCTCTTCGCTCACTATCTACTACATCGGAGGTGGGTATCTCTGACTTATCTTTTAGATTAGTCATAGCTGATATGCTTGATATGCTATGTTTAGCGGTAGAGTAATGTAGTATTTTATATCTGCTCTACCTGGCATGTGATACCTATACCTTTAGGGCCTAGGTTATGGTGCATTATTTATGATCCTTGCATATCATATTGATATAGGTGGATTAGATAGTGGATGCTGTTTGAACAGAGTCATGCATCATCGTGCATTGTGCATCACTGTCGATCAGTGGCCCCTTATGGGTGAGTCAGGTTGACAGTCATACTGACCTACCCATACGACCACTCATGGGTTAGTGGTTGACGGGGTATGGGTAGTGTGCTCTGTGCTGCTCCGCTCATGCACTCATGGGTTAGTGAATCGGAGCGTGGTAGCAGGCAGAGGTCCCTCCTTGAGTAGTCTATATACCAGGAGTTGAGAGAGGGAGATCTCTCCCCCATTTATATACATGGGGTAGGTGTTAACACTCAGGTAGAGATATCTTCCAAAGATGGCCTGGGGCTGATAGTGATATAGCCAGGATAGGTGATGGCCTGGGGTTGATAGAGATATCGCCAGGATAGGTTTTGGCCTGGGGCTGTTATTGATATCGCCAGGATAGGTCGTGGAGTATGGTGTGTTACGCCGACAGCATACCATCTACTCTATCACTCAGGAGCAGTGATGGCAGAGTACGGACGGCAGTCGCAGCTCTACGCCGGAGACGTGACTGCCCTCAGAGGGCACAGGAGGCGAGTACAGGAGGCATATCTGGAGGAGGATCCTCTAGCCAGCCGGGGACCCAGCGAGGAGGCCGGAAGGCCCAGACTTCTACACGACAGCAGCAGACTGCCCCTCCTCCTACTCAGCTCTACTGCCTTTTTGGTCAGGATCAGGAGGCTACATCATCATCTGTGGTATCTCAGTCTCCATTTCAGCATTCTGTTTCAGAGCCTCGTCAGCAGTTGTATGCCGGGTATCAGCTACCGGTCTATCAGCAGTCGCAGATTTCTGGAGCACCGGTACCTCAGTTACCTGCAGTGCCTACTGTACAGGCATTACCCCCACCCCCTCCTCCGCCAGAGTCGGGTCGAGTATATGCTGTCACCCGAGAGGAGGCTCATCGTGCAGATGGATCCGTTTTTCGAGGTACAGTTTTACTTTATGCATGTACCGCAGACGTACTCATAGATACCGGTAGTTCATATTCTTTTATATCACGGGTATTCTTGAGCAAGATCTGCAGATTGCCGACCCTCAGGGCACAGCGTCTATCAGTGACGCTACCTTCAGGAGATGTTCTGGAGGTAACGCAGGAGGTCAGAGGGTGTCCCTTGGACTTTGGGAGGGTCACCCTTACCGTGGACCTGTCTGTGCTGAATATGATTGAGTTCGACATCATTCTGGGCATGGACTGGCTCACGACATCACATGCCACCGTCGATTGTCATTCGAGGGTGGTCACTTTCCGACCCCCAGACCAACCCTCATGGGAGTTCCTTGGCATCCGAGATGACGGTATAGCAGTTATCTCCGCACTTCAGGCGCAGAGACTTATTACGCAGGGTTGTCAGGGATTTCTGGTGTCATTACTCAGCACTTCAGATGGTAGTACTCCTCAGATCTCCGACGTTCCAGTGGTCAGGGATTTTCCGGATGTATTCCCAGACGAGTTACCGGGCTTGCCTCCCCAGAGGGAGGTCGAGTTTGCCATTGAATTGATACCGGGGACTGCGCCGGCATCGAAGGCACCATATCGGATAGCACCGCGAGAGTTGGACGAGCTGAAGGTCCAACTCCAGGAGTTACTAGATCGTGGATTTATCCGACCGAGTGCTTCTCCGTGGGGTTCTCCGGTCCTTTTTTGTAAAGAAAAAGGACGGTTCTATGCGACTTTGCATTGATTATAGATAGCTTAACTCAGTCACCGTCAGGAATAAGTACCCTCTACCGCGTATTGATGATCTATTTGATCAGCTGAGGGGTACATCTGTGTACTCCAAGATTGATTTGCTATCTGGTTATCATCAGCTGAGAGTCAGAGATTCAGACATTCAGAAGACGACATTTCACACCCGTTACGGGCATTATGAGTTCTTGGTGATGCCATTTGGGCTCACCAATGCCCCGGCCGTGTTCATGGATCTCATGAACAGGGTATTCCTCTCGTACTTGGATCAGTTTGTTATAGTATTCATCGATGATATCCTGATATACTCTCGGTCCGAGGAGGAGCATGCTCGCCATCTTCGCATCGTTTTGGAGGTTCTCCGAAAGGAGAAGCTCTATGCGAAGTACGGCAAGTGTGCATTTTGGCTATCTTCTGTGGGTTTTCTTGGACACATAGTATCTAGTGGAGGCATCTCAGTAGACCCCCAGAAGATCGAGGCAGTCACCAGTTGGGAGCAGCCCCAGTCAGTCCATGACGTGCGCAGTTTTCTGGGTTTGGCTGGCTATTACCGACGCTTTGTCGAGGGATTCTCCAGCATTGCCTCTCCACTCACGCGCCTGACCAGGAAGGGCGTGAAGTTTGTATGGACTGACGATTGCGAGACCAGCTTTCAGGAGCTGAAGCAGAGGCTGGTATCTGCGCCGGTTTTAGTACTGCCTTCAGGAGAGGATGGTTTCACTCTATTCACTGATGCATCACTCCTGGGATTGGGCGCGGTACTCATGCAGCATGGACGGGTGGTTGCTTATGCTTCTCGGCAGCTGAAGGAGGATGAGAGGAACTACCCCGTCCACGATTTAGAGTTGGCCGCTATTATTTTTGCGCTGAAGATCTGGAGGCACCTTCTTTACGGGATCACCTTCGAGATCTTCACGGACCACCGGAGTTTTCAGTATCTCTTCACTCAGCGAGAGCTGAATCTTCGACAGAGGAGATGGATGGAGTTCCTGAAGGACTACGATTGCACCATTGGCTATCATCCTGGGAAAGCCAATGTGGTAGCGGACACACTGAGTAGGAAGACCAGAGCAGTCTTAGCCTGTCAGCGGGTGATTGTCACAGAGTTGATTCAGAGTTTTTCGGAGCTGAGATTAGAGGAGCGGTCCCAGACAGAGAGGGGTTTGCTGGTGACTATGGTGGCACAGTCAGCTATTAGGTCCAGGATCAGAGAGGCGCGGGCTAGTGACCAGCATCTGCAGTCTCTGGGCAGTCGCATTTCCGCCGGGCAGCCGTCTGACTTTACGCGGGACGATGAGGGCATTCTGTTTTTCCGAGGGAGACTATGTGTGCCAGAGTCGCACCCAGTCATAGAGAAGTTGTTATAGGAGGCTCATCGTTCGCGGTTTGCTATACACCCAGGCGGGACTCGGATGTATCGTGATTTTAGGCATTCTTATTGGTGGAACAACATGAGGAGAGACATTGCGAGTTTTGTTGCTAGATGTCTCGTCTGCCAGCAGGTTAAGGCAGAGCACCAGAGACCTGCTGGGTTACTTCAGAGGATTCCCATTCCCGAGTGGAAATGGGAACACATTACGATGGATTTTGTGGTGGGACTGCCCAGGACTAGGAGAGGGCACGATGCGATTTGGGTGATCGTTGATCGATTAACCAAATCGGCACATTTCTTAGCTATGCGGAGGACGGATTCCCTCGACAGGTTAGCGGAGTTATATTGTCGAGAGATCGTCAGATTGCACGGAGTACCCCTGAGCATTATATCGGACAGAGATCCTCGATTCACTTCTCGTTTTTGGCAGAGCCTGCAGAGAGCCTTGGGGACGGATCTTCGGTTCAGTACGGCATTTCACCCGCAGATAGACGGTCAGTCAGAGCGTACGATTCAGACATTGGAGGACCTACTGAGATCATGTGTTCTGGATTTCGGAGGCAGCTAGGAGGATCATTTACACTTGGTGGAGTTCGCCTACAACAACAACTATCATTCGGCGGTTCAGATGGCGCCGTATGAGGCGTTGTATGGTAAGCCATGTCGGACACCCACCCTCTGGGAGGAGGTTGGGGAGGCCCAGCTGATAGGACCAGAGAGAGCTCAGCAGGAGGCAGAGTTAGTACGCACTATCAGACAGAGATTATCAGCAGCACAGGATCGCCAGAAAAGTTATGCTGACCGGAGACGCAGACCCTTAGAGTTCTCTGCTGGTGACCATGTTTTTCTTCAAGTTTCACCCACGAAGGGGGTGAAACGTTTTGGTCTCAGAGGTAAGCTAGCTCCACGGTATATCGGTCCGTTTCAGATTCTGGAGAGGATTGGAGCTGTAGCTTACCGCCTTGCTCTTCCATCGTCTTTGGCCGGCGTCCATGACGTGTTCCATGTATCCATGTTGAGAGGTTATGTGCCAGACCCCACTCATATTTTATCTGAGGTACCTGTTCTGCTCCAGCCTGACGCTACTTATGAGGAGGTACCTGTACGGATTCTGGATTTCCGGGAGAGTCAGCTGCGGAACAAGACAATCCGGCTGGTCAGGGTCGGATGGCAGCATCACTCGGATACAGAGGATACTTGGGAGCTTGAGGATACTATCCGAGCTCGATACCCCTATTTATTCGACTGAGGTATGTACTGTTAGGTTATTTCAGTATACATACTTCATATAAACTGCTGTTAATATCTACTATTGGCAAGGATAAATTTGGGGACCAAATTTTTGTAAGTAGGGGAGAATGTTAGAATTTGATAAATTTTTAAGGGCTAAAAAGAAAATTACCTAAATTAGGGACTCAAGTGCAATAGTCTAAGTTGGAGGGCCAAATTAGGAAGAGGTATAAGCCTTAAGTCCTCCCTTAGCCGGCCGAACCCGATCACAAACCTAATCGCAACTCCCCATTTTCCCTTCTTCACCGCCGACACCACTCGATTGACGAAGGACGGAAATCGCGCGACGACCACCTCTTCCTCACGCGATCGGCAACGACGATCCCTCGTGTCTCCTTCCGTGACCGAAGTTGGGGATCCTGTGAGCCGTATTCTTCAGATCGTGTCGGAGGTAAGGGTTGTTTTCCCCAAATCTCGCGGGTGTCATTTGAGGTTTGATTCGTGTTGCTGTGATGGCAGAGCGCTCTTCTTCTCGATCGAGTGATTCGGTTACCAGCCGTCAGCTTCTCTTCCTTGCGCGATCTTGAGGAGGGAAGCCAGATCTTGAGCGGTGATGGTGATCCGGGGTTGAGGGGTTCTGCCAGTATACACTTGTGGTGAGTTGTTCTGTTTATGATGACCTAGGGTTTTGATGTGTGGCGATTTTGAGAATTAAGCTTAGAAATTTATCTGTGTTCTTGATCGGTATTTGGAATGAAGTGGAAGGCATCGATTGAATAGGATATGTATATTTCTTTGGCTTGGTGGATGCTTGAATCGATGATTGTCGAGATTTGTCTGTTGATTTTTTTGTTTTGTCCGATTCGAGTCTGTGATTTGGATTTTTGGGAAGAACAAGGAATAAGGATTTGCTTTAGGATTGCATTTGAGTTGGTTCTTGTTCTGTTCGGTTTGAGTAAGAATCGGAGGATAGAACAGTGGGGTTTTGCTCGATTGGTTGTAGGTTAGATGATCAGTGGTGTAGAGAAATTGTATCAGTATTATTATGATGATTCTGTTTGTTTTATTGATCTAGGTAAGATTAATGTAGGTCTGTTGGATTTTTGATAATTAGATGACTAGGGTCTAAGTCTATTATGGTAATTTTTTTAACTTGATGCGGTTTAATAATTAGTTTAGCTAACTATTATTATAGGTGGCTAAACTTATGTTATGATACAGGTCATTGACTCGGCCATTTGGATTCCACTTGCGGCGGATATTATTTCAGACAGGGGTTTCTCTTCGCTCACTATCTACTACATCGGAGGCGGGTACTCTGACTTATCTTTTAGATTAGTCATAGTTGATATGCTTGATATGCTATGTTTAGCGGTAGAGTAATGTAGTATTTTATACCTGCTCTACCTGGCTGATACTGTTTATGATATACCTGCATGTATACCTTTAGGGCCTAGGTTATGGTGCATTATTTATGATCCTTGCATATCATGTTGATATAGGTGGATTAGATAGTGGATGCTGTTTGACCAGAGTCATGCATCATCGTGCACTGTGCATCACTGTCGATCAGTGGCCCCTTATGGGTGAGTCAGATCGACAGTCATACTGACCTATCCATACGGCCACTCATGGGTTAGTGGTTGACGGGGTATGGGTAGTGTGCTCTGTGCTGCTCCGCTCATGCACTCATGGGTTAGTGAATCGGAGCGTGGTAGCAGGCAGAGGTCCCTCCTTGAGTAGTCCATATACCAGGAGTTGAGAGAGGGAGATCTCTCCCCCATTTATATACATGGGGTAGGTGTTAACACTCAGGTAGAGATATCCTCCAAAGATGGCCTGGGGCTGATAGTGATATAGCCAGGATAGGTGATGGCCTGGGGCTGATAGAGATATCGCCAGGATAGGTTTTGGCCTGGGGCTGTTATTGATATCGCCAGGATAGGTCATGGAGTATGGGGTGTTACGCCGACAGCATACCGTCTACTCGATCACTCAGGAGCAGTGATGGCAGAGTACGGACGGCAGTCGCAGCTCTACGCCGGAGGGTGGCCTCCGTTCAGCTTCCTCCCGTACATAGGTGACGATGTCTGACCGGCGACAGAGGTGACCATGTCATTGCACCATATGCATACGCATCTTTTGCACTTGCCGTGCTTGTTATACTTGGATGTTGCATTTAATTGACATACACATACAGGAGACCCTTATGTCTGGTTTCGACGACTCAGCTAGATTGGTATGGTATTTCTATTCCTGTTCCAGTATGCTTACCACTGCATGTACCTGTGTTATTTCGATTGCCTGTTACTCTATTACTAGCTTAGACTATCATGTATATCTGATGAGATATTCGCTGAGTTCTGTGACTCACCCCGTTAGCTCCCTGTTTTTATTTCAGGATGATTGTCTGGAGTATCCGGCAGCCTGTCCCAGTTCGCGTATTTCTTCGAGAGGATTCCGGGATGTCTCTTTTACTTTGTTAGTGGTACATGTTGGTACCCGTTTTCTGTTTCTTTTACTTTACCTTTCCGCTGCTATATTTGTGTTTGATTTTTGCCATTTTATACGGTGGTATAGTTGTACTTTTGTGAGCCATGGAGGCCTTGTGCTTTGCGTTTGTCGTAAGTCGTACCGGTACGCAGCTTTGTCGTCGTTTTCATTTTTGTTGATTTCAGACGGTTGTTCCAGCCCTATAGGCTGTGGTACAATCATCTGAGGTGGTCTTAGAGGTTAGGTTTTTGAATTGTCCGTCGGTCGAGGGAGTGGTAGTCCGGTCGGTATCGGACGGGCAGCTCCTCGGGGCGTGACATAAGTATTGTTGCTTAAATTTGGATCTTTTTCTTTTGTTCGTTCAGTTTTACTCGAATTTGGTGCAACACTATTTCGAGTCACTCTTCACTTTTTTTTTCCACACCACTAATCCAAGACTTAGTCTTGGAACGAGTTTTGTTGTTTTTTTTGTTAGTCACAGATGACCCAGAGTGAAGGTTACAGCACTGCTCGTCCTCCGCTCTTCAACGGGGAAGATTTCCCCTACTGGAAGCGGAGAATGGGAGTGTATCTCAAAACCGATATGGATCAATGGTTCGCGGTGCAAACTGGCTACGAACCACCAATGGACGAGGGAAACAAGGCGCCACTGAAGCCCGATAGATGGAACCTGGAAATGAAGAAAAAAGCTCAGATCGAGTTCAAAGCGCAGAACACCCTCCAGTGCGGACTAACCAAAGAAGAGCTGAACAGAATCGGACCAACCGAATCAGCAAAAGAACTTTGGGATAAACTAATTGAATTGCATGAAGGCACTACTGATGCAAAGGTAACAAAAAGGGATTTGCTTTTAAATAAATTGTTTAATATGAAATTGCAGGAAGGAGAATCTGCAAGTCAACTTCACACTTGGATCAAGGACATACTAAATGGACTCCACCTGATTGGGCACAATCAAGAAAACAGAGACATTATAAGGTATGCACTAAATGTCTTTCCTAGAAATTCATTATGGGCATCCATTGTAGATGCTTATAAAATCTCTAAGAATCTTTCCAAAATAAATTTAGATGAACTGTTTTGTGAATTAGAGTTGCATGAACAAACTAACGCCAAGGCCGAGAAAGGGTTTGCTTTGTTTGCAAATTCTTCAAGAAAGGTCAAGTAGAAGAAGAATATTCAAGAAGAATCCGAAGAAGAACCAGAGTCAGACTCAGACGATGAGGAGCATATGGTAAACTTGGTAAGAAAAGTCTTTGCCAAAAAGAAGAACAAGTTTTCAAAAAGGGACCTCCAAAAGATAATGAAGCCCATCAGCAATGAAGGTAAAAGCAAAATGACCTGCTTCAGTTGCAACAGAAAGGGGCACTTCAAACATGAATGTCCCTATAAAAAGGAGGACCAACCCAAGAAGAACAAGAAGAAGAAGGCTTTATAAGCCACCTGGGACGAGAGCTCGGACGACTCCGACAATGAACCACCAAAAAATTCAAGTTACCTCGCGCTAATGGCAATCGGACATGGATTGGACTCGGAAAGCGACGAAGATTTCGAATACGAGTCGAGCCAAGAGATTGGACTCTTTTCGGATGGCTCGACTAAGGTATACTTAGATTCAATTAATAAAAAGTTTTTTAAGATTATCTCTGTTTGCATCTGAATCTAGGAATGACCAGCTCCTTAAGCTCCTTAAGGTAAATCAAGACCTTAAGGAGCAATTAATTAATACCAAAACCTTAACTGAATCAACTCAAAATGAAAGAACAATTGAACTGGAAAATGATAACTCCACCCTAAAGGGTGAAGTTCAAAACCTTAAGGACTTACTAACAACTTTTACAACCCGGTCCAAGAATCTTGACATTATTCTTGGATCTCAAAAGGGCGTGTACAATAAATCTGGGATAGGATATAAATCAGAATCGACCCAAAAATCCTTTATCTCATTTGTCCACCCACGTGAAAATCGGCGAAAAGCGTGGTCCCGAAAGCTTACCTAACAAAGCAAGTAGGGCAAAACCAATACTATGCCCCCAAGAAGGACATTCATTACATTGACCCTAAACACCCTACCTATAATTTAGGGGGAGGGACCAAATTAGTTGGCACCTCAAAGTCACCCTCTACCCGTCTAGGTACCTAGGACTAGTATCAATAGTTAGTCTGACACTTCACCTACTCAGTACTAGGGTAGGGCGAGCTGATAATACGTTAGGGAAGCTGATCTAAGGAGTCATGTAGGGGAAGGCGTCCTTTATTTGGTCTTCTTAGCCCAGTGGAACTAGCCGGAGCTACCCCGTCACATCCTAGACTAGTTAGACCAAGGAGTTTCAATAGGTAGGTTAAAAGTATAACTTCCTTAAGCGGTTTTGCCTAGAAAGTGGTTATTGATCCAATAAGGCTTCGGCCAAAGAAGACCTCTGTGCCTCGCCACGGCCTGGAAATCAATTATGGAAGTATACTTTTAAACTGCTTCTTGTCAAACCTGAATCTAACAAAAGGTCAGATTAACTTTTATAAATCAAACTCAAACTTATCTCACACAAATCATAGGATCCCTTTGATTGACAACTTAGATCAAGTGAGATGAATAAGGACAACTAAACTCAAACCTCAAAATTCAAATTAACAAATTCAAAATTTAAAATTCAAATTAACAAATTCAAAATTTAAAATTCAAATTAACAAATTCAAAATTCAAATTCAAAATTCAAAATTCAAAATTCAATTTAATAAATTCAAAATTCAAAATTCAAATTAACGAATTCAAAATTCAAATTAATGAATTCAAAATTCAAAATTCAAAATTCAAAATTCAAAATTCAAAATAATGAATTCAAAATTCAAAATTCAAATTAACAAGTTCAAAATTCAAAATTCAAATTAACAAATTCAAAATTCAAATTAACGAATTCAAAATTCAAAATTCAAAATTCAAAATAATGAATTCAAAATTCAAAATTCAAAATTCAAATTAACAAATTCAAAATTCAAATTAATGAATTCAAAATTCAAAATTCAAAATAATGAATTCAAAATTCAAAATTCAAAATTCAAATTAACAAGTTCAAAATTCAAAATTCAAATTAACAAATTCAAAATTTAAAATTCAAATTAACCAATTCAAATTTAAAATTCAGTATCTTAAATTTTTAAAATTTTTTAATGTTTCTCGAAATTGAAAACTCTTAAGTTTTTTTTTAAATTCATATTTTTCAAAGTTGTTCAAAATTCAAATTTTCAAATTCCTTAAGTTTTTTTTGGTTGTTCAAAATTCAAATTTTAAATTCCTTAAATCTTTTAAATTCCTTAACTTTTTTAAAACTTCAAGTCTTTAATTTCTTAAGGTTTTTCAAAATTCAAATTTTCCTAAGCTTTTTAAATTCAAAATTTTAAACTTCTTAAGTTTTTTTTGGGTTCAAATTTCTTAAGTTTCTTTAAATCATTCCTTTAACTCATTAAAAACTTAAACTAAATTCTAAAAATTTCCTACTTAACTGTAGAAAAACAAGTGGATTATCGACTGTGGGTGCTCCAGTCATATGACTGGGGATCCCACCAAGTTTACAAAACTCAAGTACAAAAGTCTAGGGACAGTTGCATTTGGAAACAACGATAAACTTAAGGTAATTGGCCTAGGTAACATTGAACTTGAGTTTGATTTTATAATTAAAAATGTCTTACTTGTTGAAAACTTTCACTTTAATTTACTAAGTATCAGCCAATTGTGTGACACTGGGTATAAGGTTAGGTTCTTGTCCAATGAATGTATGATCAAACACACTGACAACCCAAACGTCACACTTAGAGGACATAGACACAATAACATCTATGAAATTAGGTTAACCCGTCCCCTAGCAAATTATCTTTTAACACATAAGGATGAGACTTGGCTATGACATAGGAGACTTTCACACACTCACTTCAGAAAATTACCTAAACTAAATGGTTTAGTTAGAGGCCTACCAAAGTTACCTAACTTTGAGACAACCTTATGTAATGCTTGTCAACAAGGGAAACAAACTAGATCAACTCACAAAACAACTAATCAAACTCAAACTAAATCAATTTTTGAATTAATTCACCTAGACCTATTTGACTCACATGGGGTAAAATCAATTAGTGGGAATCTATACTGTTTAGTAATTATAGATGACTATTCAAGATTCACCTGGGTAAAATTCTTAAAAAATAAAGATGAAACGTTTGATATATTTACTCAATTTTGTAAATTAATAGAAAATGAAAAAGGGGTTAAAATTATAAGACTTAGGAGCGATAACGGTGGGGAATTCAAAAATCAAAAATTTAATCAATTCTGTTTAGAAAATGGCTACCACCATGAATTCTCCTGCCCTAAAACACCTCAACAAAATGGAATTGTAGAAAGAAAAAATAGAACACTACAAGAAGCAACCAAAACAATGCTTAATGAATACAACTTACCTAAATACCTTTGGGTCGAGGCTGTCAGTACAGCCTGCTATGTACAAAACAGGATAACTATAAATAAAAATCTAGAAAAAACGTCTTTTGAAATCTATTATAACAAACAACCTAGCATTAAGTATTTTAAAGTATTTGGATGTAAAGTGTATATATTAAATACTAGAGAACACTTAGGAAAGTTTACATCTAAGGTTGAGGAAGATATCTTTGTAGGTTATTCCCTTACCAATAAAGCCTATCGAATTTATAACAAAACTACCCTAAGAATTGAAGAAACTACAAATGTAAAATTTGATGAAACATCTGACCCAAATAACTCTGATCAAACCACTTACCAACCAATTGATTTTGTTAGGTCCAGTACTGACCCAGATGAAAGCCCAATTAAGGACCAAGACCATGATCCGACTGAACCTTCACCTAACCAAACCAGAACTATTCGAGTCAGCTCAGCCCACCCTATTGATCAAATCATAGGTGATCCAGAACTAAGAGTTCAAACTAGGTCAGCCTTTAGAAACCTTAGCCAAATTGCTTTAATTTCCAAAATTGAACCAAAATCAGTGGAAGAGTCTTTACTTGACCCTGATTGAATCATAGCTATGCAAGAGGAGTTAGCCCAATTTGAACGTAGTCAAGTCTGGGATTTAGTACCCTTACCTAAAGACAAAAAGTTCATTGAAACCAAATGGGTCTTTAGGAATAAACTTAACGAACAAGGTGAAATAATCAAGAATAAGGCTAGGTTAGTAGCTAAAGGGTTTAGCCAAGTAGAAGGACTTGATTATGATGAAACATATGCCCCTGTAGCTCGACTTGAGTCTATTAGGATGCTTTTAAGTTATGCAGCCCATAAAGAATTCAAATTGTATCAAATGGATGTTAAGTCAACCTTCCTAAATGGCCTAATTAAGGAAGAGGTTTATGTAGGACAACCCCCTGGTTTTGAAAGCTTAGAACACCCTGACTATGTCTTTAAACTAAAAAAAAAAACCCTATATGGACTTAAGCAAGCCCCTAGGGCCTGGTATGAAAGACTGTCTAACCATTTAGTATCTAAAGGTTTTAACCAAGGTAAAATTGACCCAACACTATTTGTTAAAACCTTAAAAACTGATATTTTTATAGCCCAAGTATATGTAGATGATATAATATTTGGCTCAACTAACTCAAATTTTTGCAAGATTTTATAACGGTTATGGAAAATGAATTTGAAATGAGTTTAGTAGGCCAATTAACTTTCTTTTTAGGGCTACAAATAAAACAGACCAGTGAGGGTACTTTTGTCTATCAACAAAAATACACTAAAAAACTACTTAAAAAATTTAGAATGGATAGTGCAAAAGAAATTAAAACACCTATGGCTACCAATCAAACTGTAGATAGTGACCCAAATGACAAACCTGTTGACCTTAAATATTATAGAAGTGCTATAGGCAGCTTACTTTACCTGACTGCAAGTCAACCTGACATTCTCTTTGCAGTTAGTATGTGTGCTAGGTATCAAACATGTGCTAAAGAGTCACATCTAACCCTAGTTAAAAGAATATCTAGGTACCTTAAAGGGACTGAAAGTTTAGGAATTTGGTATCCTAGAACATCCAAATTTGAACTTATTGGATTTTCTGACTCAGATTATGCTGGCTGTAAAATAGATAGGAAAAGTACCAGTGGTGGATGCCAACTTCTAGGGCCCTCACTAGTTAGTTGGTTCAGTAAAAAACAGCACTGCGTTGCCCTATCCACCACTGAAGCTGAGTACATAGCCATGGGTGAGTGTGTAGCCCAATTACTTTGGATGATGCATACGTTAAAAGACTTTAACTTGGATTTTAAGAAAGTCAAAATCTTTATTGATAATCTAAG
This sequence comes from Boesenbergia rotunda, assembly GCA_024364735.1. Lineage (NCBI taxonomy): Eukaryota > Viridiplantae > Streptophyta > Magnoliopsida > Zingiberales > Zingiberaceae > Boesenbergia > Boesenbergia rotunda. The sequence continues at coordinate 130,327 of JAGFNQ010001650.1, forward strand.
TTCAATTAATCTAACCAAAAACCCAGTCCACCACTCTAGGACCAAACATATAGAAATTAAACATCATTTTGTCAGAGATCATATTAATAAAGGAGAAATTGAACTTAACCATGTTGAATCTAAGGCTAACCTAGCTGATATATTTACTAAACCACTCCCTGAATATGAATTTAGTAACTTAAGAAGGTTAATAGGAATGTGTGTTATAGACTAGAACTGACCTGATCACACTTACTTCTTTTGAACAATCAGCTTGCATATTCTGTTTGGTCATTAGCTTAATTACTTTGATTCTTGGTTTAATTGGCTTAATTTTAGTATTTCAAAGTACCATTTAAAAAAAAAATTGGTGGACTTAGCCTAAGTTTGACCCCTAAAACTGCATGAACCTATAGATTTAGGTAGCCGCATCTCACAAAACACATTAAGGATAACTTGTTTGTGCTTGCAAAACATAGAACGGTTGTGAGATGCATAGGACTTTGCCTGGACTTCAGAATGCTTAAATTTGTGCATCGCAGTAAGTCTGGGCGTAAAATACCCATATTACAGTGATCAAGTCAAGTAGTCGTGAGTTAAAATCTGAGTTAGACATTATTACTTGACTTGACTAACCCAGTGAATACTACTATCATCTAGATCGTTAGCTTGTAATTAAGGTTAGACACTACTTGAATGCTTGGTTTATTTCTGATACTTGCGCACTTATTATTTCTTTGTTTTGATGAATGCCAAAGGGGGAGGGTTTAAGGGTTAAGTTAGAAGTTAAAGTTTTTAGAAATTAAAATCTTAAAGAAATTAAAAATTCCAGATCTTAGAGCATGTCATTTGCATATTCTTTTTGGACTCATTGCTTTATCTGGTATGTTCTAACTTTAACCCAGGTTGTCATTGCATCAAAAAGGGGGAGATTGTTGGTGCAATTTGCACTAATAGTTAAACTTGGGTTTTGATGAATGACAAATAGGTTAAAGTTAGGCTTGCTTTTAGTTTTGACCTCTTTACTAAGTGTGCAGGGTTGAAAGACTTAGGACCTGACACCAGGCTGAAGTCTAGGGTGGTTGAGTCCTGGCAGGAAGTCCAGTTGGGTTCGTGGAGCCTGACAATTGGCTGAAGCCCAAGTTGGTTGAAACTTGGCAAAAAGACCAGGGTGGTTGAGCCCTGGCAGGAAGACCTGATGGGTTAAGAAGTTGAGTAAAGCTGCACGAGGTAAGTAAGGTAAGTCACTGGAGGAGCGAACCAGTGAGGACGGGTCCTATTTTAGGACTGTAGGCGTGGTCCAACTTAGGCCCATTTTGGTGACCTCGGTTGAGTCATGGTTAGATCCTTATCCAGGTTTGGACGGGATCTAATTAACTCTAAATTCATTAACTCTATTTTACAGGATTTATTTGATATGTGAACTAATTAGATTTTGTAGGTTAATTTTATAAATTTATTTCTCATCTAAAGCCTCGGTGGAGGATAAATTTTCATTTAAATTACTCATAGTTCTTATTTTTTTTTTGGAGAATAAAATTATTCCTACTAATGATAAAATCTTATTGTTATTTTCTAATTATTCCTATTAATGCTTAAAATTTTCACGTGAAGCCTAGCTAGAAGGATAAAATCTCTTTTTAAATTGTATTTTGAATTATTTTTTCGAAAAACAAAAAGCCTTGGTGAGGTAAGAGGATAAAACCTCTTGGTTAACTTTTCAGATTAAATTTTATTTAAATTATTTAAGTGAAGCAAAGATAGAAACGTTATCTTGTTTGAATTATTCCTTCTTGCTAATGGATAAAATTTGAGCTGAGAAGATCATGCATCGAGACACTATAAAAGGAAGCAAGCAAGCCCTCTAGGAAGAATGAAGAAAATTTTTTCTGGTTCAAGCTTTGGCACTCTCTTGCTTCCACGCTCCTCTGCTGCGGTTCGTGCTTTGACTCGACGCTGTCCGACCGCTGCCGGAAGATCGCTCCCAACACCCAAGCTGCTTCAGATAAATCTTAGTGTTGGGTAACATAATTTTTGTTCTATCTGCACTTAAATTATTAAAAGGGGAAGTGTAGGGTTGTTACACTTCCACCTAATCTTGTATTTGAATCACTCTACCAGGAGTTTGCAGGTAGAGGTTTTTAGTGGATTGCCTACAGCAAAGGCTCAAGGAGCCTGGGTCTTCGAGTAGGAGTCGCCGAAGGCTCCGAACGAAGTAAAACTCCTCGTGTAATTTTTTATTATTTTTCGCGTTCGCTTTTCGTTTTAATTTTTCCGCTGTGCACGTTTTTCAAAGCATCGTACAATTTTCTATCGACTCTGATTCTATAACGAAGATTTTAAAAGTCACGTGATTCACCCTCCTCTCACGTGCATCGGTCCTACACCAAGGAGTAGGGGCAAGTTATCCCCGAACCTTGTACATCCTCGTGTTAGAGTTTGTGACTTTCTGTTTCTGTCTTTATTTCTTTCTGTTTGCTTTGCTTCCGCTGCTAACCATCAATGTGCAAATAGTTTTTCAAAGAGTTCAAATTTCTGTGTCTGGCTACATTCACCCCCCCTCTCTAGCCATCCAAGCACCAATAGTTAGTTTGACTGCTGATTTAGGGAAGTTAGATTAGAAGGTTTCGTATATGATTGTCACTTGTCTCCTATAAAAATAATCTTCCTCTCAATAGCAAATTATTTCATGAAGATGTTGCGCACATATTTTGAATCTTTCAGTGCAAGATGGGTTATCTAAGATTCACGATATGTTTTCAACGTGTGTGAAAGCATGAAACACATAGTTGTCTCATATACTAATGTTAATATATTTAGTGAAATATTAAAACAATTAAAATTATTTTCATAAATACTTGTTTTGGATTGTTGCACGAGGTGGAATGCAACAATTTGCATGTTATCTGATTCTTGATAGTTCAAAGACGTTTTTTCCCCTAAATATGCAGGAGGGGATGTAGCTTATGCTTTTGTTTTTGCTAAGTGAGGGGGGTTGGAAGAAAGTTTGTTTTGTTTGTTCATTTCTTGAGTAATTTAGTTAAGTAATTTATCTCATTTTGGGAAGTGAATATTCTACTTCTAACTTATTCCTTACTGAATTCAATATCATAAAAAAGTTGTTAAATGAAGCAAGTGCAGATGAAGTTTTATAGCACAAATGACTACCAAGATGAAGGCTAAATTTGATAAATATTGGGTGATTACAATTTATTGATTTTTGTAGTAGTAGTGTTAGATCTAAGAAATAAGATGAAGTTTATTGAATGATGCTTTTCAAAGATCTATGGTAGGTGATAGAATTGGGCATATATCTATGATTTATGAGACATTGTGTAAGTTTTACAATGAGTATTGAAGCTCATAAAAAAAATGATTAACGAGGTTGGGTAATGTCGAATTCGATCGGACCATGAAAATTTTTCATCGGTCGTCAAGGTAAATCGGGAAGTGCTTGCAGTGAGCGGTTCAGAAACCGAGCGTCTCAGGGTTCGAGCCCTATTTGGAGAATTTTTTTTTTGCAAAATATGCTATAGCTGAGGTTCTAACCACGGATATTTGAGATGACAACTAGTCGCCTTTCTATGCACCATAGACCCGAAACAATATTGAAGCTCATAAAAAATGTTGGACCAGGTAGCAGACGAACCTGGGATGACCGGCTCGGTCCTATGGAAATTTTCCATCGATCACCAGGGTAAATCGGGAAGCGCTCGCGGTGGACGGTCTAGAAGCTCAGCACCCCAAGGTTCGCGTCCCATTTGGAGGAAAAATTCCTGTAAAATACGACGTAGCTAGAGATCGAACCATGGATGTCAGGTTCGCGCCTCATTTGGAGAAAAATTCCTACAAAATATAACGTAGCTAGGGATCAAACCGTGAATGCCTAGGATAATGACTAGTCATCTTACCGTTGTACTATAACTCCGGAGACTAAATATTGACGCTCATAGACATAAAAAAAATGATGAACGGCTCGGCCCCACAAAAGTTTCCCACCGGTTACCAGGGTAAATCGGGAAGCGCTTGCGGTGGTCAGTCTAGAAGTCCAACGTCCCAGAGTTCGCGCCCCATTTGGAGGAATAATTCCTGCAAAATGCACCGTAGCTATGGATCAAACCGCGAATGCTTGAGTTAACAACTAGTGACCTTACCGCTGCACCATAATCCCGGGGGGCATCCTCATAAACATAAAGCTAGTATTGGTGGCAGCAATGTTTAAAATGAAACTCAAAGAGGTTGTTCTATTGATTGAAGTAATTTAAATCGGAGAGGAAAAGGTGATATATATATATATATATATATATATATATATATATATATATATATATATATATATATATATATGTCTTATTTTTATTGAGAAAAAAAAATTTTAGTTCGCTTCCCGCTTTGAAAAAAAAACTTAATTGGTATCTTTATTCAATCACCAATACATATTGCATCTTCTTTTCCATGAGAAATACTCACTAGATTGAAAGAGTACAATACGAGGAAAAACAGACATATATATTGAAATAATTTTTTTTTCAAAAAATAAAAAGAAAATAGTTGATAGTAATAAGATGATGAATATGATATGGATATCTGATTCTCCGACAAATATGATATGGAGGTAAATATAATAAATATGGATGAATAAAAAGGGTATAAAATCCTAATTCAAATCCCACCCATTATCATCCTAAATAGGATGATGGGAGTCAACGGTTTCCTGTTTCGATCGCCGACCGTACCGAGGAAAGAGGTTCCTATCTCGGCGACATCACTTCTCCAACCCACGTCCTACACATCATCAGACGCCATTTATTGTCGCGTTCACTCCTCTCATTGAGATTGGCGGAGGAGGAAGGGGATTCCCTCCTATTCCGGATTCCAATCTTGAGCTTCCATAGCCTTTCCACCTGGCGATTAATAGCTCTGCTTCGATCTGGACAATCTTGAGCTCCCTCTGCTTCGATCTGGACAGCAAGATCCATCCCCAGTTTCTCCGATCAGATCTGGCCACAACGCATCATCATCTCCGATCAACCCTCTATCCAGATTTGATCCTTTGATGTTTGTGTTGATCATTTACCTCTTTGATGCATTGATTGTTTGTGTTAGCATATGGATGATTGATTGTAATTGAATTCAAGTTCCCATGTTTTAGATTTCATGTACATAGGGCTTGATCGGATGATGCTTGCTAGGTGTTCGGTGGAATGTTTCTTTGAGTAGTTAGGTTTTAGTTTGTTAATTCCTTTAGTTCATTGTTTAGGTTGCTCGTTAGTTTCAAATCCATTATGTTTGTGCCCTTCATTTGAACACAATTAGATTAGATTAGTTTAGATTTTGCTACATCCTCTAGTTTTGTTTCATTAAATGTTTTCTCGATGTTGTTTTTTTTAATTCGCGTGCAATTGTAGTTTAAGTTGGAATAGATTTTCATTACATTGTTTTTCAATTAGTAGTCTTGGAACTCAAAACCCAAATCCCATGTTCGGAAAAAATTACAACCTAAGATTCGTTATACATTGTTTATATTCCTTGTAAGAGACAACTCTAATTTATTTTATACTGCATTAGTGTAGAAGGATTTAGTATTTATTTAAATTGTAACCATGTAATATAATATATACCGTCTATCATAAAGTAAGGGCATAATTTTCTAATTGTATTAAAAATGTTGAATTTGATGTGTACTTTGACAAAGAGTGTGGTATTTGTGAAAATGAAATTGACTTTGATGTATTGCCATGGTGGAGAATTAATAACTTAAAGTATAAGATCATATCAAAAATGACTTATGATGTACTGTCAATTCCGGTAACTACAGTAGCTTCTAATCAACTTTCAGTGCTGCTGGTAGGGTAATGGCTTCTGAATCAACTTTTAGTGTTGGTGGTAGGGTATGGCTTCTGAATTAGCTTTTTGTATCGGTGATAGGGTAATTGATCCTCATTGTGCTTCTTTGGAAGATATACCGTAGAAGTGTTACTTTGTGCATCCAATTGGTTGCTTGCTCATTATGGAATTAAGAGAAAATTAAAGGTGGGTATATAAATATCTTATTTAATTAATTGTTGACTTACTGTCATATGTATTAGGATAAAAAAAATTTATATATCTCTATAATAGTACGATATTATCCACTTTAGATTTACGTCTTCATGGATTTATTTTTAAGCTCTATTTAAAATACCTTATGCTAATAGAGATATTTTTATCTTATAAATTTGTGATCTTTTTCATATATTTTCATTGTGAAATTTTGATTTTATTCCAAGCAATATGTATTTTACATTGTTTTATTGATTTCTAATTTTTTGATGCTATGTATTTAGAGAAATGATTTGCACAGTAAAAATGACTCGGTAAAAAATTTAATCGTAAATCGACAACACGTTCGATGTCTGATCACCTATCGAACACCACCGGAAGCCTCCGATCACCGTCCTGAATCAAACTATACCTTGGGAGGATAGTGAACCCATTGGGATCGTTGACAATGGTGAACACATCAAGATCGATGATGAATGATGCGAGATCGCAATTATGGCGATCCTCGACTGGTTCACCGTGCACCCATGATATAGTTTGGTTCGGGACGACGGCCGGAGGTTGTCGACGGTGTCCGATCGACGATCGGACGTTAGATGTATCGCCGATTGATGATTAAATTTTCATTGAGATATTCATTATCTCACTTTGCGTATCATAACTCGTGTATTTATATGTAAAAGAAAAAGCCAGAGATGAGATTTAATTGACTTAGAGCTTGCCTTTATTATCACCTTTTAAGAGAAATTGATAAAATCTTCATTTTATCTTATGATTTTGCTATGTAGTTTGATGTAACACATTGAAAACTCTACTCATTTATCCTTTTAAAATTTTTCTTATCATTCAAATATCATATATTTAAGTATTTCGGCTCTTGTCTGTTTGCTAGTAGGAAGATTAAAAGAAAGGTTAATTGAATTGGGAGTTGAATTTTCAGTTGAATTTTGTTAATTTCCTTACCATTTATATACTTTTTATTGGCTTTAATTTTCAAGTTATATATTGTTAAGAACTATTAAGTGTTATTTGCAATTCAGGCGTTAACATTTTAAGTTGTTTAATTTTATATTAATTTGATTCTCGTGGCTTTCACTCTGAATGTTATGTATTCATTTCTATGAGTAAATTTTATGTTCTGCAGTTGATTTTCATGGAGCTTGAATATGTGAGTTGAGTTCAATTAAAATCGTTTAACTTTTAAGCGAGTTATTTTCAAATCGAACTCGAGCCGTTCCCGAACTATTTAATTTAATTACGAACCAAACTCGAGCTTAAAAATTAAAGTTCGAATCGAATTCGAGCTAAGCTCGAAATCAGGGAAAAATCAAGACGAGCTCGAACCTATTACTATTCGGCTCGGTTGAGTTTGATTATACTTCTATCACCGGCCATGGCAATAGTTGTATATACACCTTTTTTGAAAATGAAAAAAGATTATTAAAACTATAATAATTTTATTTATGATCCGGGCGTATGATTTTTAGAAGGGTCAGGAGCTCGGTCGGGTTCGATTGTCGATCTAAGCTGGTAGTGAATATGCCAGGTCAAGAGTCATCCGAGGTCGGGACACTCGGGATCGGTCATCCGAGGTCGGGATACTCGGGGTCGGTCATCAGAGGTCGGGACGCTCGGATCGGTCATCCCGAGATCGGGATACCGGGTCGGTCATCCGAGGTCGGGACGCTCGGGATCGGTCATCTGAGGTCGGGATACTCGAGGTCGGTCATCTGAGGTCGGGACACTCGGGGTCAGTCGCTCGAGGTCGGGACACTCGGGGTCGGTCGCTCGAGGTCGGGACACTCGGGGTCGGTCATCCGAGGTCGGAACGCTCGGGGCGGTCACCCGAGGTCGGGATACTCGAGATCAGTCACTCGAGGTCGAGATACTCGAGATCAGTCACTCGAGGTCGGGACACTCGAGGTCTGTCGTCTGAGCCCAGGTACTCGAGACCACATGGGGGCGGCCGAACAAATACGGACCTTTCTTATCACAAACGCCGGGCCTTTCCTATCAAATATTCAGGAGACAATCCCCCCCCCCCCCCCGGCATAATCATTGCCTGGCAAAGCCGCCAAGAGTTAAGGAGAGACAGAAGAGATATATTAGGCAGGGTGTCAGGTGGCTATGGTAGTCTCACAGCATTAATGTGGTTGTCACTATCACCTTCTGTCAACTGATCCTCCATTAATGAGATTTGCCAGCCCTGACACAGCAGAGAGTCACCTCTCCCCTATATAAACCCCCCATATGGCTTTGTGGAGGGGATTGCTACCATTTTGCAACCACACCACCACATTGTGAGCTCTGTTTCGGTCCGACCTCTCAAACGATAGCAGACCGGGTCGGCTTGGTTAGACCGAGTCATTCGAGTGAGAACCGATCTTCGCTTGTCGACAGATCAATTTATAATATTAAAAAAGTATTATACAGCTTATTAAGTCTAAAATATGCACTAGATTAATTACAAAACAAAAAAAATGAAACTTAAAATTTTTAAAGCTGTGTTAGTGCTACATTCCTAATCACTGCAATCAGGGTCTAAAAGGATATATTCTAGCAATAATCTCAACTTTTTTTTTTAAATAAAAAAAAACTCCTATGAAGATATTTTTTAGCTCCAAGTCCTAAATGAATTTTAAGTTGAGGCTTATACAGAGACAACGAAACGGAAGCTTATCTTGAAATGTATCCTGCTGCTATGACGATCGCCCTCCTTCAATTCCCCGACTCTATAAATAGACGAGAATTATAGAGTACTTATATGTAACTTCATCCAGTAGTTAATTGAGTAGCAAGCTAGCTAGCTAGTGCAGTGCTGCAGTAGGATTATGGGAAAGGCGATGACTCCTTGTAGAATAACCAGGAACGATGGATCTCTCCACTTCGTTGCAGTTCCTCTCATCATCTTCCTCATCACTTCTGCCCTCTTGCCGGCGACCGTCGGAGCAACAGCTGACGACGACCCTGGCCACCGAGCCTTAGACCCCAACAAACGTTAGTAATCAGAATCATTTTAAAACTAATGCTTTACGTTAATTAATTTGTTTTCGACATGGATTAGTGTCAGTGCTAGTTGTGGCTTAATTCCTTGTTTAATTTGCCCTGTTACTAACTGTTACCCTTCAACTGAGCGTTGCAGCTGTATGCCATAGCAAGAACGGCCAAGCATACAATTGCGTCACACCTCCTTCAAGTAAGTTTTGCTTCAAAAGACATTTGATAATTAATTTCTTAGTCATTCATGCTTAATTATTTAGCCTTCTCTCTTTTTTATGTGAAATTATTTAACTTTCTATTGGTGTTGCCGCAGGCAGAGGATGCTCTTATTACAGAAATTGTAAGACTCCATAAAGTCTCTCATGCATCTATGCACTAGAGGGATCGATAAACTGCGAGCCTAATTACAGTAGATGTGAATGAAAGAGGAGCATCCCTAGATCTCCATGAGATCCGGCTCCTCTCTCTCTCTCTCTCTCCTCTCTCTCTCTCTCTCTCTCTCTCTCTCTCTCTCTCTCTCTCTCTATATTATATATATATATATATATATATATATATATATTCAATGAATATTCCAGATGAATATGTCCTATTATTATGTTGTTGTTAA